>OZ018335.1:52750356-53207856 GCA_963969495.1 Ceratothoa steindachneri | reverse complement strand
TAAATAATAATATATACACATTTTGGAAGATAAATAATAATATACAATATTTGATCATTCAAACAATATTATATACTATTTTTGTAAAGGGCATTAGACAAAACGAATTTTTCATGCTCATACGCGCTCACACACATACTCACACTTTTATACACGTACACGCCTCTTGTGATATATACCCAGACCCTTTTCACCAAGGTTCTGGGAAACGCCACAGCTGTACCAACAAACGTCAAAACAGGTGTAGTCATTGACACCGAGCTGAAAACAAGAAAGATGAGGAAATTATTTACTATCAAAGAGCTGCGAAACACAAAATCTTATTCTCGAAATTTGAGATAAAGATTTTATCTATCTCTGTGCACATACAATGAACATTCAGAAGAGTAAAATCCACACAAACCGTGTCATTGGCCAACAGCGTCCACGCCCACTGTTTTCGATACATTATATACAGCTACATGTATAGCCTAGGAATGAGTCAGTCAGTCAGTTAGCCAGTCAAGGATAGTCGGAATAGACTTAAACATTAGTATGCCTGCCTCAAATACCCAACACAAGTTCAACCAAGTTCTTTGCCCCTAAGCCTACCGAGTCCTCCGCCCAATAAAGAGTCCTTGAATCCGCCTTCCGAGATTCCTTTTCCTGCGGGTAAATCCAACCGGTCCTCTTACGCAGCCTACTTTACTAAAACCAAGCAGGAGGATAATTCCCCCCTCCCCCGCCTAAAATGGAATCAGCCCAAGGTTAGCGCCCGGTAACCGAATACCTCAATAGCGCTACGTTGAAGTTAAGCAACATTGGGAAAGGTTAACATTTAGCCAGCAATCTTCTGAACACTAACCAACTACTAACGGCGGGTAAATTGGTAACCAATAACTTATAAGCTAACTACCAGCACATGACGGGGGACCTTAGAACTGTGACATATCAGACTGTCACTCACTAATAAAATTACTAACAGTAATTGGAGGGAAGAGTTGCAAATAGTGTTTCGTTAATAAAATTGACAACAGTGATTAGATAGAAAGATTGCAAACAGTCGCTCGATACTTGTTGCAAGGCCTCTCGAGTTAGACTGCAATTATTGAACCGTTGTTCTCTTAACGTAAAACGATGCTTCGGTATTGGTAGCTCAACAGAAAAGTCACGCATGGGAAATAAATAATTTTTAATAAGCAACTCACGAGAGTGTTACAGTTTTATTCTCTGTGTTATCACTTAGTGGTCGTTAAAGTAGATCAAAGTTGGGCAGCGATGACAAAAAAATGGTAACAAACGAGTTAGCTTCGGCAGTGTTTCTGTAGGGCCACGTCATGAATAATGATAATAAAGGGTAAATTTATTATTTGATTTTTTTAAGGCCTTATGTTTGTTCATATTTTTAGTTTTATTATCTTTCTTTTAATAATGCCTTATATAAAGAGATAATACTTTTACTTGCTTATGTTTAGCAATTTAGACTTTAATCCTAAGGATTATAGCAAATTTATAAACAGATCTTTGAGAAATTTGCGATTATGTGGTTATAATTCCTTTTATCAATAACAATACGGAAAGACCCATTGATGAATTACTGTAGAATTTGGGGAATGACCGCCATGGAACAAACAAATGGTTGGGTTTTATTTGCGATCCAATATCTTTTTCAAAATGGATCCAACATCTCTTTCAAAAGGGAGTATAAATTTTTTTTGAAAATGAATCGAACATTTCTTTATTTCTTTTAAAAATGATCCAACATCTCTTTCAAAAGAGATCGAGCATCTCTTACATACGAGATCCAACATCTCTTTCAAAATGGATCCAACACCTCTTTCATAAGAGATCCAACATCTCTTACAAACGGGATCCAACATGTCTTTTAAAAGGGATACACAATTTCTTTAAAGAGATACAATATCTCTTTCAAAAGGAATCCAATACCTCTTTCAAAAAAGATCCAAAATTTCTTTCAAAAAAGATCTAACATCTCTATTAAAAGGGATTCAACATTTATTTCAAACGAGATCCAGTATCTCTTTCAAAAGGCATAAATGATCTCGTTTTAAAAGGACCCAACATCTCTTTCAAAATGGATCTAACATCTTTTTCAAATGAGGTTCAACATCTCTCAAAAAGGATCAAATATGTCTTTTGAAAAGGGATCCACGTCTCTTTCAAAGAGGATTTAACATGTCTTTCAAAAGAGGTCCAGCATCTCTTTCAAAAAGCATACAACATCTCTCTTGAAAGGAATCCACGTCTCTTTCAAAAAGGACCTAACATTTCATTTTAAAGGGATACAACATCTATTTGAAAAATATGAAATATCTCTTTCAAAATAGATCTAACATCTCTTTCAAAAAGGATCGAACATCTTTTTCAAAAGGGATCCATCATTTCTTTCAAAAGGGACCAAAAACTCTTTCAAACGGCGTCCAACATCTCTTTCTAAAGGCACCCAAAGCTCTTTCTAAAAGGATCCGACGTTACTTTCAAAAGGGACCCAGCATTTCATTAAAATGGATCCAGCATCTCTTTTAAAAATGATACAAAATCTCTTTTAAAAGGTATACAACGTATTTTTCGAAAGGGATCCATCATCTCTCTCAAAAGAGATCGAACATCTCCTACAAACGCGATCCAACATCTCTATCAAAATGGATACAAATTCTCTTTCAAAAGAGACCCAATATCTCTTTCAAAAAGGATCCAAGGTCACTTTCTAAACAGACCCAACATCTTATTAATATGGATTCATCATCCCTTTTAAAAGGGAAGCAACAGCTCTTTCAATGAGGATCTAACATTTTTTTTCAAAAGAGATCTAAAATCTCGTACAAAAGAGATGAAACGTCTATTTTAAAAGGGAAGAAACATCTCTTGAAAAATAATTCCATCAGTGCTTTGAAAAGGATCCAACATCTTTTTAAAAAAGAGAAGTAAAACTCTTTTAAAAGAGACCCAACTTCTCCTTCAAACGGGATCCAAAGTCACTTTCAAACGGGACCCAATATCTCATTGAAACGGATCCAGCATCTCTTAACATCTCTTTCAAAAAAGATCCAACATCTCTTTAAAAAAGGACTCAATATCACAATCTCTTTTAAATGGGATCCAATATATTTTTCAAAAGGTATCCAATAACCTTTTCAAAAGAGATCGAACATCTCGTACAAACACGATCGAACATCTCTTTCAAAATGGATCTGACATCTCTTTGAAAGGGAACTAACATCTCTTTCAAATGGGGTCCAACTTCACTTTCAAAAGGTACCCAACTTCACTTTCAAAAGGGACCCAACATCTCATTAAAATGAATTCATCATCTCTTTTAAAGGGGCCAAACATCTCATTAAATCAGGATCCAACATCTCACTTAAAATGGATTTAACATCTCCCTTAAAATGGATCCAACATCTCTTGCAAAAGAGATGAAACATCTCTTTCAAAATGTATGCAACATCGCTTTAAAAAAAGATTAAACATATCTCTTATAAGGGATCCAACGTCTCTTTTTAAAGGATCCGACATCTATTTAAAAAAAAGAATGAAACATGTCTTACAAAAGGGATCCAGCATATCTTTCAAAATGGATACATCTCTTTTAAAAATGATCTAACATCCTTTTCAAAAGGATACAACGTTTCTTTCAAAATGGATCCAACGACCCTTTAAAAAGAGATCCAACATCTCTTTAAAAAGGATCTAAAATCTATTTAAAAAGGGATCCAGCTTCTCTTTTTAAAAGGATCCAACATCTCTCTCAAAAAGGATACAACATCTCTTTTAAAAGTCATCTAACATCTCTCTTAAAAGGAGTCCAACGTCTCTTTCAAAAGGATCAATTTGGAGTTCATATTTTCTTAACAGAATCTTCATGAAAATCGCCAGAGCCATTGTCTATCTGCCTTGAACAGTGTAATTTGATATTCGCAGGATCCGAATCTACTTTGTTAAAAAAAGTGTCATTCTTCTCGAAAGCGGTTCGTAAAAGCTCCGGCCATTATGTGCGTCCTTCTGAATTAATTCAAATTTAGCAGATCAAAATATTGTATTGCCTTCCAACAAAAGGTACTCGCAACAAAGGTTAGTTAACTTGGGAATTGATCATTTGTTTTCCTTTTAAAGCTAATGCATAGTCATATTAGTCAGTATATACAAAATAATATGCACTTTGTAGTAGATCAAATTAAATGTCATCAATGCAGCCTACAGCTAACTTACTAACTTACAGCTAACCCCTGGTTTAGGCTCTCAGTGAGAACTGCCTCTAGACAAGAGCAAAAGCCGTTATACTTGTAATTACCAACAATAAGAAAATCCCATCAAAGGCTAATCGGTTGTAAAAGTGAAGGTTCGCAGTGAGAAATGCTTAAAAAGAGTGGCAAAGTGGTGATAAACTCGCATTTGCTCACTAGAAACTCCCCATACAAACGCAAATCAGTGGTAAAACTAAATTAATTCCAATATAAAAAAAACAAGCGTATCTCGGGGATAAAACCGGTAATTTACTTCTTGGAGAATGGATTCTAAAACAAGAGAAAATCTTTGCTAAATCTTTGTGATTATTGAGAATTTTTTCTCAAATTTAAAGCGACAATCAACGACAGCGAATTCCATAGAAAGGAGAGATGTGTACAGAAAGTGGTGGTTAGTAATGATAGAGCAAGTGAGAATGCATGAAGATTAGGTTGTCAAAAAAGGGGCGAATCGTTTTAATATAGAAACAATAAAAACATTTATTTCAACAGTTCCATCATTTGTAACAATGTTTCAGCAGGTTCATAATTTGTGGCAATGTTTCTGCAGGTTTATCATTATTGGCAATGTTTCCGCAGGTTCATCATTATTCGCAATGTTTCAGTAGGTTCATCATTGTTGGCAATGTTTCGTTGGGTGTATCATTATTGGCAATGTTTCAGCAGGTTCATCATTATTGGTAAAGTTTCAGTAGATGTAACATTATTGGCAATGTTTCAGCAGGTTCATCATTATTGGTAAAGTTTCAGTAGATGTAACATTATTGGCAATGTTTCAGCAAGTTCATCATTTGTGGCAATGTTTCAACAGGTTAATCATTATTGGTAATGTTTCAGTAGGTGTATCATTATTGGCAATGTTTCAGCAGGTTCATCATTTGTGCAATGTTTCTGCAGGTTCATCATTATTGGTAAAGTTTCAGTAGATGTAACATTATTGACAATGTTTCAGCAAGTTAATCATTTGTGGCAATGTTTCAACAGGTTCATCATTATTGGTAATGTTTCAGTAGATGTAACATTATTGACAATGTTTCAGCAAGTTCATCATTTGTGGCAATGTTTCAACAGGTTCATCATTATTGGTAATGTTTCAGTAGGTGTATCATTATTGGCAATGTTTCAGCAGGTTCATCATTTGTGCAATGTTTCTGCAGGTTCATCATTATTTGCAATGTTTCAGTAGGTGTATCATTATGGCAATGTTTCAAAACGTTCATCATTTGTGGTAATGTTTCAGCAGGTGTGTCATTATTGGCAATGTTTCAGTAGGTGTATTGTTATGGCAATGTTTCAGTAGCTGCATCATTATTGGCAATTTTCTCCCTTCAATTACCTAATCTGTGGAAATCTCTCTTGAAGAATTCATTCGGGTTTGATGAAATATATGATTTGATATCCTTTTCCGCTCCCTTTTCACATCAGAGTAAACTTAGGTAATGTTGAAATGACTTGACTAAATGGTGATCAGATAACCCAAGGTCAGGTGAATATGGAGGAGGAGAAGAACCTTCCCATCCTAACGCATTATTTTTCCCTTTCTTGGATCGAACCTACTTCGTGCCGTGAAGGAGGACGACGGTCTTTCGGTCCAGCAGTGAAGGACGTTTTTTGTTCAAGATTCTTTTATACGTTGCGATTGTTGAACAGTTAGGTTAGTGATGAACTAATATAAACACGTTGTAAACGTTGTCTTCCATGCAGTTCATGTGGGACCCAAACCATTTTTTTTTAGATAAATAAAGACCTAGAAATTACGAGCTTAAACAAAAGGCTCTAAGATTGCTAGCTAGAAAAAAAGGCCTAGGAATTATTACAGTTATCTCTAAGCAGCAAATTTGGTTATCACCGAGAAACGGCTCAAAAACAAGGACAGGTTGTGGCAAAATGTATATCCTCTTTGAGATAGTCTTCAAATACATAGGCACATACTGCAGTTTACCACTGCGAATCGGCTCAGAAACAAGTATAGATCGGTGGTAAAATGCACGTCCTCTTTGAAATATCTTCAATTATATGGAAAATTCGGTGGTAAAACTGCTAGTTCGCAACGCGAAAAAGCTCAGAAATAATGACAGGTCGGTGGTAAATATATATTATCCCCGAAATATGTTTAAATATGTGCAGGTTTCCCTCGCGAAATGGCTGAGAAACATGGATTGGTCAGTGGTAAAATATATATCCTCCTAAGATACTCTTCAAATACATTGGAAAATCTGCGGTAAAACTATAGCTACCGACTGAAAAATGGTTCATAAACAAGTTGAGATCGGTGGTAAAATGCATATTCTACCTGAGCGTCTTCAACTAAATGAGCAAAAATATTCGTAAAACTGCAGATTCCCACTGTAAAACGGCTCAGAAACAAGGAGGGTTCAGTGGTAAAATATATATTCTCTTGGAGATATTCATCAAATACATGGGTAAATCGGCGGTAAACTGCAAGATCCCAACGCTAATCGGTTCAGAAACAAGGAATGGTTGTAGTAAAATGTATATCATTTCGGAGATTATCTTCAATTACATGGGCAAATCGATGGTAAAACTTCAGGCACCACTGAGAAATGGCTCATAAACAAGCAGATGTCGCTGGTAAAATGTATATCCTCACTGAGATATTCTACACATACTTGGGCAAATAGTGGTAAATCAGCAAGTTCCAAACGCGAAATGAGTCAGAAACAAGGAGAGATCGGTGGTAAAATGTATATTCTCCCTGTGATAGTCTTCAAATATATAATACTACTACTACTACTACTAATAATAATTAACGTTTTATTCCAGAAGCTGGCAGCCATTGGGCTGAAAATATACATTTAAAGTAACAGAAAAACATATAGAGCACCAAACTAAAAAACACATACATAGTGAAATATGAAAATAAATCTGCATGTTCCCATCGAGAAACAGTTCAGAAACAAAGAGAGGTCAGTGGTAAAAAGTAAATCATACCCGATATTTGAAAAAAAAAAAATGACAAAATCCATGGTAAAACGGCAGGGTAAGCAAGGAAACGGCTCAGAAACAAGGAGATATCGGTGATAAAATGTATATACTTCTTTAGATAGTTTTCAAATACATGGGAAAATCGGTGGTAAAACTGCAGATTCCTACCGCGTAACGCTTTAGAAACAAGGATATATCGGTATTAAAAAAAAATACTCCCTAAGATAGTCTGCAAATACATGGGCAAATATGTGGTAATACTTAGTGTTCCCACTGAAAAGCGCCTCAGAAACAATGATAAGTCGGTGGTAAAATGTATATCCTTCCATATATAGCCTTTAAATTAATTTGAAAATCGGTGGTAAAAACCCTGCTGATTCTCTGCCCACGAAATGGCTCAGAAACAAGGACAGATCGGTGGTAAAATGTATATCCTCACTGAGTTAGTTTTTAAATACATGGGCAAATCGGTGATAAGACCTTAGATTCTCACGTTGAAAACCTATCATAAACAAATCGCGTTCAGTGGTAAAATATATATCTTCCAAAATACTTCGAATACGTGGCAAAATCTGTGGTAAAACTGTAGGTTCCCACGGTGAAGCGACTCATAAACAAGGAGAAGTCGGTGGTAGAATGTTATCATTCATAAGATATTCTTTAAAGACATGGGCAAATCGGTGGTAAAACTGCAGGTATTTACTTCGAAACGGTTCAGAAACAAAGAGAGGGCGGTCATAATTAGTTATGCCATCAATGAGAAAGGTCTAAATTTAAAAAAAAATAAAACTAGGTTTTCACTGAAAAAAAGAGTTAAAAAGAGGTACAAGTTGGTGGTAAAACTGCATGTACTCTCTGACAAAGGCCTAAAAAATACAAGGGCGAATGAGTGGTAAAACCCATGCCACAAACAAGAGAAAACTCGTACGCAGCCAAATATCCTTGGCAGCGTCTGTTAAATAACGCCATACATAGAAAAATGTTTGCCATTTAAATTCAGGGCGAGGCTTTGAGCTGTCAGTCATTACTCTTAATTCTTTCATTTTTCAGTCAATTCAACCAAAGTTTTATGCAAATAAAAGTAGAATTTTAGGATTTGTTGATGTTATTTATAATTTTGAAATTTAAAAAATAGTTTTACCTGATTTAAAATTGTCTTCAAGACCTTTTTATTTTTATTTGAGTAATCTGCAGCAAAGAATTTAAAATTGAATTTAATAATAAAGTATGACAACGAAAACCACAAAACAAAAAAACTTTATATACATATGTGGGAATTTTAGAAACATTTTATGAATGAAAAACTTATGAATAGTTTTAATGGGTCATCGTTAAGTAAGGTATCTTTTAGTAAAGTTAAGTTAGCTTAATTTGGGCAAGTTAGGTTAGATAAGGTTAGGTTAAGTTCGGTTAGATTGGTTGGGTTGATAATAGTTAGCTTAGATTGGGTTAGATAAGATAAAGGTTAGGTTAGGTTAGATTGTCCAATTGGATTAAGTTAGGTTAGATAAAGTTAAGTTAGGTTAAATTAAATGACATTGAATTAGGTTCGGTTAGATAGGGTTAGTTAAGGTTAAGTAGGTTCGGTTAGATTGGCTGGGTTGGCTAAGTTAGATTAGATAGGTTTATGTTAGCTTAAATGTCTCTCCACCCTGTATATTTTTGGAGGGATTTGGGTTTTTGGGTTCTATCCCTACAGATTCACCCGATAGTTGTGGAGTTTATGAATATTTGGCAAGAAAATTGATTAAAAGGCCCATCTTCTCTCAAACAGTACCGAGACACTAGAGATTTTTTTGCTTATTTGGGGGTGGATTTACCACCATCTATCAATACTAGGCAGGTCAATCCTTATGTAGATAAGAGGGGAATAATGATAGGAAAGTCAAAATTGCCAAAGAGACATTAAAATGATCCCTGAAGTAAAACACCGACTCTAGATAGTCAGAAATACGTTCGAACAAGGAGTAAGTAGAACAGAACACTCAAAAGTACATAAAAATTCATATAGAGAACAATGGCAGCTAAGAGTAGAGGACATGTTTCAAAAGTTAGCCTTCCATCTTCGACTTCTGCGACTAGTTAGCCTTCCATCTTCGACTTCTGCGACTAGTTCTGGTATGTTGAATATCAACCTGTGAGACAAACAGCGATCGCTCCTGTTTGACTTCTGCTGCTCGCTCTGTCATCATGGAGGCAAACTCTGAGCGATTGCGATCTATTCCTGTCTATTACTGTCTTAACAGAGCTGTAAAGTTGTCCAAGTTTATGGGATTCTGCTGGTCCACCTAATTTTTAGCGCCCGCAGGGTCTCGCCCGGAATGAGGTCATTGGAGTTTCCAGGCCAGGGATCTAATAATTTAACGCGTAGGTGTTCGGACCACTTTTTTTTTATCAATTTTGACCAATGGAGTAGTGTTCAAACACTAAACTGCTCTTGGATCGTTGGTAGTAGGTGCTACTAGAGAACATTTTAGTACTATTCTTTAAGTGTTTTGAGGAATAAATAGGATAGGAATGATTGCCTTGGATTAGAAACATTCCCATGCGTGGATGGTTTCCAACTGCTTCATTTGCGGCATAATGATAGACAAATGGTAACGTTCCCCATATCTTCTCCAGAGTCTCTCCCAGAAGTCTCAAACACGAGACTGGTGTTTCAAAGAAATTGCTTTGTCCTGTCTTCCACCGTCCAATCCGTGTACCTTCTGCAGTATGTCGACCTACCTTTAACTTTTTCTTAGTGATTCGTGGATTCTTTGCTACCCTCTCACTCATGAAGTCGTAGTGCAAAGTTTGTCTCACCATGAATGCGGATCAACTCATAATGTCCGTCCTGCTGCCACTCTTGGATGAGTTCATCTTTAGTGGACGTCGGATTCAGAAGCTCACTCCGCAAGAGAAGATGGTCTTCTTACTGGACCAACTTGGACGTCTTTGAATTCTTTCGGATCCCACTCTTACATGTCTCCGTGAACGTCTTAACCATCCGCTAGACGTCTCTTACAGGCTCTAGCAGCAATTTCTGTACACGAGGGGGGTGGGGGTGGGGGCAATGTGATACAAAATAATGACTGCAAGAGTTATCCTAGGAGGTTAGAAGAGTTAACAAAAGAAGAAAGTGATATCAAAGCTCCCTTCACTTCGACTACCTTCTTGTCAATGGTACTTTTCACCTCGGTGGCTGCCATTATTATTTTTGTTAAAAAGAACCCACCTCACTAACAATATGGTAGCCGAGTGGTCGGTTGGCTCATTAAATTTGTGCGAGGTTAAATTGGTCAACAATCTCTTCAATAATATTGACTACATGAATCGGAATGCAGATACTGTAGGGAATACATATATACACATGCGTAATCATAATTATGGCAAGCGAAAATTCGTCGCTCGGTCAAATCCTTTGGTCACATCTGTACTTCTTTTGCGATTGTTGTGCAAATCATTTCTCTAAAAAAAATTACCCTAGGTTGTATTCATATTACCCTCGTCAGTTTGAGTGTAAAGAGGCTATGTTGATAAGAATCCTTTCCGTGGTATTTTCCTTTTCAATGACTTCTTTGCATACACAGCGAGTTTTGGATTCTAGCATTTGCATCCATGTAACTTGTGTAATTTGTTCCTAGGATGTGTGAATAGTGCACCCTCGTCCCTCTACACTTTAGACTTAAAGACGCTTATTATTGCGCTTTTATTTTCCATTTCAATTTTTACTATTGTCATTTCTATTATTTTCCATGTTACGGTCCACTGTCCCTTGCCAAGAGAAGCAGGCCAGACATGACAAGCTCATTGCGCTAAGTTAAAAATATCTAATAAGGTTAATACCACGTGTAAACATCAATGAATTAACTCTTTAAAAGTAAATTAGCCATTGCGTTTTTTAATAAAAGAATTTAAATATATTAGGGCTGTTTAGCCATTTTAATTTTTTTGTCAATTAAAATAGTATTATTTGGTATATTGATAAATTTTACAGCATCATAACCGTCAACCTATGCAATTAATGTCCTTATTTTACAACGACTAAGCTCGAATAACGGTATATAAGCATATCGGAAACAAATTTACAATGCAACTCTCGCCATTGACTATGTCACAGTGTAGATAAAACTAGGGTATCATGAATTCTCGTTGTTGAGGGCATTCTTTGTCACCCTTCTAAACATCTCAAAGAAATTGCCAAAGCTTCTCAAAAGAATCATACATCATTTTATATTGAATTTAAAGGGTATTTATAGTTTTTAATTTAATATTTTTGTTCTGTAAAATAACCATAAAAACAACATTATAGTCAACTGCCTCAAACTAAGAATCAGAAGTTACACACTAAAATTTCCAACACTGTGATTATACCTTGGCCTAGATTTATTTTGTGTTTCTTGAGTGCGCGCATGAGATTTTAAAGGCCGTGGCGGTTTTATGGCAATTTGAATTCAGTCCAGCATCGACTACCACCGAATATCCAAGGGTTAGAATAGTATTTTATTGACATGTATGGGGGCCAGCTGAATTTTTTTTTTTTACATGCACCGCTGACCGTTACAAATGGACGGTGGTTTACAATGAGAGATTTGACCACAAACCTCGAAATATGGCTTAACTGTCCCTTGGCTAAACGGTAGCTTAAACATTTGACTTCGGTATTACCGTCCCCTTCTCATCTTCTGATAAGCATAAATAAAAAAATTGTACTGACTAAATATTATTTAACTCCGAAGCTAAAAAGCCTTTCAGAATTGACTCGTGCGCGAATTGCTAGAATGGTGAACACAACAAAAAACAAAACAACCAAATGATCACGTTTTTATGTGTTTTGTTTGCGAGTGTAAGCAATTGTGTTACTAACATGTTTACCTTGAATTTTAAAACACACGTAAGGCCATAATTATCTTACGAAACATAGAAATTCACTGGTACCATTAAGCATAATAGATATGAGTGGTTCATTGAAATTGTAGATTTAGCTCATCATAGTAAATTAATTTTTCACACACATACTTTTTTATTACACAATGTAGTGAGTGAATAAGATAGTAAAGTAAGCTTGCTTGAAAAAATAATATAGGTTTTGATGTATATACACAAATAATGACTTCGAATTAATATCAAGGGTGAGTAAAATGCATTTGTGCTTTCTTGAAGTACTTAAAATGATGTTAAAAGTCCGATTTTTTGTCAGTTTTTGTTTCTTTCTTTGGATGTAAAAATTTCTTTGTGGCCAAAGGCGAAACTTGGCAGTGGCGCGTCGCGTACTGTAGTCAACCTAGAAGTGTGGCACCATTGGCCTCAAAATAGAGTTGAAAAGTATGTCACATCCTTTAGCGTTACTTTTTCATCCGCTGCAAGCCCACGACGAGTCCAGTTCTAGAATAGTATGTTAATAAGAATAATGATAGCGTTAATTTAAGGTAAATAGAACAAGAAGCGCACATCAACTGCACACATACAGTCAGGATTGTTCGGGCATACTTTCTTGTTTGTTGCTATATTCCTTTGTCGCTGTTTCCTGGTTTGTGATGGATGTCGCTATATATGTATGAACGTCATGCTTGCATGACGCGTTCTGTATGCCTGTGTCTGTTTCAATTCGTCGAAAGTGCGATACGTTAAAAGGGGGGGACTAGTGGGTCGTCAGAGAAGTTCAATGAGACGTGAAAAAAAGGAAGCTAAGGAAACCCAAATAACGGGACTGGCTAAAAGACCCTGCAAAGACCCTTGGATACGAGATATGCGAGCTCGGGGCATGCACGTAAAGCCTCTTGAACGAGGCAGCTCCAAAAAAATGGAAACTGATTAGAAATATGCCCACTTGTTCTATTTACAGGATCTCTAGCGTCCCATATCTCTCTCTCTCTCATACACACACAAACACACACACACGCACACGCACACATACACTCTCTCGCTGAAATCCTTCGAAGAATCTTTAGGATTTCATGAAATTCGTAGGAATATATATAGCTGGGATACTAGATAAACGATAATAACCATAATAAATGATAATAACCATAATAAATGATAATAACCATAATAAATCATAATAACCATAACGAATGATAATAACCATGATAATTTACCGATCAACATCGAGAGGGTTAACTTCAATGAATCGACGGACCGTTAATCGATAGCTTTTCTCTGACCTTCTTCATCGAGCTGACAGTCTCAAACTAGAATGAGACTACCTGGGCTTTATTCCTTTTACACATTTCCGCAGACCAGCTTTCGCCCATTCACCCCTGGTCGAGGAAAGTAGGGGTGTTGTCCCCTCCCCTCTTAGCTCCTCTAGTTGGGGAGGTAGTTTTTAACATTCCCGCATTCTTCCTCTATTTTCTCTCTGCCCCTCCCCCACCCCCTTCTTTCTATTTTCCTTTTACATCCTTTTACGGACCGGTAAAAGGGTGTCAAGTGTGGTAGGGGTATCTGGAGGATTGTGCCCTCCAAGCCTCAGTACCCGCAGTTTGCCCCCTCCCCTCCCCTGGGCCAATGCTTACAGCCGAATCTTCTTCACAGTTTCACTTCCTTCAACTTCACTACTTTCTTCACCCTGTGGAGACATTGAATTCGAGCCATTAAGTCTTTGGTACGAACTTGTTCGTAAAGATTTCAGGTATTATATTTCGTGAGTATTATATTTTCTTCTTCTTCTTCTTCTTCTCCTTCTCATTTTTATCTTCTTCTCTCATTATCCATGTTCTTATCATTCTTCTTCCTATTCCTCTTCTTTTTTCTCTTTAGTCTTCTTCTTATCCTTCTCCTCCTTCTTTTTTATCCTTCTTTTTCTCTTCCTTTTCTCTTTATCCTTCTCTTCTCCACCTTCTCCTCCTTCTACTTCTTCTTCTTCTTCTCCTTCTTATCCTCCTTCTCTTTTTCTCCTTCATCTTCTTCTTCTTTTTTCCTTGTCCTTCTTCTTATTCTTCTTCCTCATCTTCTTTTTTTCTTTTCATTCCTCTTCTTCTTCTTTCCTTCTCCTTCTCATTCTTCTTCCTCATCTTCTTCATTTTCTTTTCATTCCTCTTCTTCCTCTTTCCTTCTCATTCTTCTTCTCTTTCTTATCCTTATTTTACTTCTTTTTCTTCTTCTCCTTTTCTTCTTATTTTCTTCGCCTTCTCCTTCTTCTTATTCCTCATATTCTTCTTCTTTTTTCATTACTCTTCTTCTTCTTTCCTTCTCCTTCTTCTCATTCTTCTTACTCACCTTCTTCTTTTTCTTTTCATTCCTCTTCTTCTTTCCTTCGCATTCTTCTTCTCTTTCTTATCCTTCTTTTACTTCTTTTCTTCTTCTCCTTTTCTCCTTATTTTCTTCGCCTTCTCCTTCTTCTTATTCCTCATATTCTTCTTCTTTTATTTTTATTCCTCTTCTTCTTATTTCCTTCTCCTTCTTCTTATTAGTCTCCTTCTTCATCTCCTTCTTCTTATCATTCTCTTTCTCCTTCTTCTTCTTCTTCTTCTTCTTCTTCTTCTTCTTCTTCTTCTTCTTCTTCTTCTTCTTCTTCTTCTTCTTCTTCTTCTCTTTTTCTTCTTATTTTCTTCTTCTTATTTTATTCTTATTCTTCTCCCTCTTCTTCCTTTTCTTCTTATTCATCTTATTCTTTTCTTGTCCTTCTTCTTCTTATTCTTCTTCTTGTTATTCTTCTCCTTCCTATACTTCTTCTTCTCCTTCTCCTTCTTCCCTTTCTTCTTTTTCTCCTTCTTCTTCTCCTTATTATCCTTCTCTTTCTTCTTCTTCTTCTCCTTCTCTTTCTTCTTTTCCTACTTCTCCTTTTTTTCTTCTTTTCTTCTTATTCCTATTTTTCTTTTCTTCTACTTATTCTTCTTCTCTTTCATCTTCTTCTTACCCTTCCTCTTCTCTTTATTCTTCTTCTCCTTCGTCTTCTTCTTATCTTTCTTCTTCTCTTTCTTCTTCTTCTCCTTATCCTTCTCTTTCTCATTCTTCTTCTTCTTTTTTCTTCGTATTCCTTTTCATCTTCTTTCTTCTTCTTATTGTTCTCCTTCTATCTTTATCCTCCTTCTCTTTCTTCTTCTTCTTCCTCTTCCTCTTAGTCTCCTCCTTCTTCTTCTGTTCTTATTCTTCTTTTTCCTCTTCATATTTTCTTTACTAATATTGATTACCGACTATTATTCGAGATGGACGAAAGGGCCAAGACACGCCAAAATGGTTTAAAATTAGTGAACAAGCGATTTAACTCTACTATAGCTCAAAATTACTTCACGTTTACAATCACGCAAACGTGGAATAGCCTGCCCGTCAGTTAATATGTTCAAAACCCGACTTGATGAGTACTTCAATAGGGTAAATATAAGGTAGTAGTAGTAGTAGGGAATTAAATGAAAGTAGCAATAGAAAGATGCCAGCGACGCGCCCCCCTGAATGGAGTGAATGCGAATTCCCTCTTTCTTTTTCTGTCTGTCCTATACCTATATTATTTTTATCACTTGCAAGCGAAGCCTGCCGGAGAAGAGAGTACTGTCCTACCCCTCCCTCCCTGGTTTGAAGAAGCATGTTCGTGTAATTGAGGGATAGCTAAATCTGCATGTCAAGGGTACACATGTAGATAAGTGTGTATCGTAGAAGTGAAATAGTTAGAAAAGGCATTTAAAAAAAGGCCAAATGGTGCATATGTAGATAAGTGTGTACAGTAGAATAGAAATATTAAAAAAACAGCATGTAAAAATATAAATATATAAAAGGTACACAGGTAGATAAGTGTGTACCGTAGAGTTTAAATAGTTAAAAAAACGCATGTAAAAAAAGGATAGACTAACGTTAGAAAGTTGGGGTTAACATCTTCTGTAAGCGGACTGACCTTGAGCGGACCTTAGGGTCTTTGTGGCCCTTGTTTCAGTAGTTCTTCTCGCTCTTCTTCTCCCCCTTTTTCTTATTTTTATTGTTCTGATTATTCCTTTTCCTCTCCTCCTCCTTCTTCTTTCTTCTTCATTGTGTGGATGTGTCCTGGGGTTACATAAGCATCTTAGCCCCAAATAAATGTTTCCTGAAAAAAACTCTTCAAGTGTGTCAATGGATTTCTGGGAGAACCTTTCCTCATGACCTTTAGGTATTCCTAATTTTCGTTGACCTCACGTAACGTCGCAGCGGAACCCCTACACCGGTGACCTCGCAGTTGAAATCCACTTAATCCAATTCTTTAATCTCAAATTCACTAAACCCACTTCTCAACCCATTTCTTAGACTTTCCTGCTCAATAAATCCACTTCTCGGCCACTGGCACTCGCGAAACCTACTTTTTCGCTTCTCATTCTCACTAAATCCACTACTTTAATCTTATTTTCACTAAATTCACTTCTTTATTCTCATATTCACTAAACCCACTTATCAGCTACTGGCGCTAGCAAAACCCCCTTCGTTGGCTCTCTTGTTCACTAAGGCCGCTTCATTATTTTCATGTTTACTAAACCATCTTCTCATCTTTAGCGCTCTCAAAAACTACTTCGCTTCTCATGCTCACATAATTCACTTCGTTAATCTCATGTTCATTAAATTCACTTCTCAGCCATTACAACTCGCGAAATCTACTTTTTCGCCTCATATAGTGATTAAAACCGAAAAACCGAATATTCTTGGATAGAAATTTGCCTTTGCCAAAACTTCGGCAGAACATTTATCCCGTGTTCGATGATCTTCAATCTTTCAAACGCAAGCTCAAGAACATTAAGCTTTTCCCTCTTTTCCTATTTGGGTGTTGAGAAATGACTCGTTTTTATTTAAAACTGAGAAGTGAAAACAAACGATGGCATCGCCAGAGAGTTTGTGAAGGTAGGTTCATATAGAAAGTGGAGAAGTTAAAGGAAGTGAAAATCCGTGAAAGGTATGGTGACCAAAAAATTCGGTCTCGGAAAATTCGGTCTCGAAAAATTCGGTCTTGGAAAATTCGGACTTCTCTTATAATGCTTTTATTTGCTTTTAATGATATAATGCGTTTTAATCCTTCGGATCAAGCAAAGATACCGAGAAATGTATCTAATTCCAAACTTCCGTTTTAGATTTATTTTATTTGAGCGCAGTAATCTTCTGGGTCGGTCAGTGCAGGTCAATACCATCCTCATGGATTGATTTTTAAATCGTGTTAATCCTTCGGAACAGATAAGAATGTTATTTAGGGTGTTGAGAATACGTTCGTTAGGTCGCTCTCAAGTTGCTTCTTGAAGAGCAGTGCCGTGCAAGTTCAACGTTCTATATTTTTTAAAATTGCGCCTTACCCATATTATGGCTGCTAAGTATTTTAAAAGTGAGAAGAATAAAGAAAAATTAAATGAACCGAATTATATTTATGATTTCCATATGCTTAATGTTGATGAGGAAAATAAACTTTGGCGCTGTGAGATGCGTAATATGTGTGATGCTCGCGTGCATACAGAGAACAAACCTGGTCATCCTGGAATTAAAAAAAAAGCTCAATAATCATGAACATGAAGCTGATCCAAATGTAACAGAAGCAAGAATCGCCATTTCAGAATTAAAAACCATGGTAAATGAGGGCGCTGCATCAAGCACTAGAGCTCTCATTTCAAAAACAGAAAGTGATGTTGGAGAATATGCAGAGTATGAATTACCAAAATTGCAAACGGTTTCAAGAAATATAACTAATTGGTGCAATAAATCTTTTGGTGTACCTCCTTTGGTTCTTTCTCGTACGGGATTTGAAATAACAAATACTTTAACTGGCTTTCAGAGAGGAGCATCGTTCTTGCAATGTGACACTGGTTCTAAAGACGAAAAGAGAATCTTCATTTTTGCCTCAAATGAGGACCTTGAAAATTTGAAGAATGCCTCACATTTAGCAATGGATGGCACTTTTAAATCAGCTCCATCTATATGATATCACCTTTTGACTATTCACGCTGTTTTTAAACGGTAAAATATTTCCTCGTGCTTTTGCCTTTTTGCTTGACAATTTTTTGAATGAACTAAAAAAATTGGTACCAAATATAAACTTACAAGAAGCACTGATTAATTTTGAAAGAGCACTTCGAAATAGTTACAGTCGTAACTTTACTGGAGCGACAGCGTGGGTTGTCTATTCCATTTTAGTCAATGAGACAGAATTCGTGTTTAAGGCGAGATTTGGGGAAAATTAATTTTGAATATTTTGTCGAATTCTGAAATGAAACGCAGGTCACATGCAAAGGACTCGAGGGTCACATGAAAAGGCCTCGCTGGTCACATTAAAAGACCTCGCGAGTCACATGAAAAGGCCTTGCGAATCACATGAAAAGGCCTCGCGGGTTACATGAAAAGGCCTCGCGGGTTACATGAAAAGGCCTCGCGGGTCACATGAAAAGGCCTCGCGGGTCACATGAAAAGGCCTCGCGGGTCACATGAAAAGCCTTCGCGAGTCACGTGAAAAGTCTTCGTGGGTCACGTATAAAGGCCTCACGGGTCACGTGAAAAGCCTTCGCGGGTCACATCAAAAGGCCTCGCGGTCACATGAAAAGGCCTCGCGGGTCACATGAAAAGCCTTCGCTGGTCACATGAAAAGGCCTCGCGGGTGAAATGAAAAGCCTTTGCGGTCCACATGAAAAGGCCTCGCGGGTCACATAAAAATCCTTCGTGGGTCACATGAAAAGGCCTCGCGGTTCACATGAGAAGCCTTCGCGGGTCACATGAAAAGGCCTCGTGGGTCACATGAAAATCCTTCGCAGTTCACATGAAAAGGCCTTGCAGGTCACATAAAAAGGCCTTCACGGGTCACATGAAAAGGCCTCGCGGGTCACATGAAAAGCCTTCGCGGATCACATGAAAAGGCCTTGCGGGTCACATGAAAAGCCTTCGCAGTTCACATGAAAAGGCCTCGCAGGTCACATAAAAAGGCCTTCACGGGTCACATGAAAAGGCCTCGCGGGTCACATGAAAAGACTTTGCGGGTCACATGAAAAGCCCTCGCGGGTCACATGAAAATCCTTCGCAGGTCACATGAAAAGGCCTCGCGGGTCACATGAAACTGTCTTGCGGGTCACATGATAAGGCCTCGCGGGTCACATGAAAAGCCTTTGTGGGTCACATGAAAAGGCCTCGCGGGTCACATGAAAAGCCTTCGCGGGTTGCCCTTTGCCCACCTCTGCTCTACCTTAACGACTGCACTTTTTCTGCAGACCCCAATGCCCGCAGGGTGATTTTAGGCTAAATATCTTCCACACATTTTTACTTGTTCCAACTTCACCACTTTATTTGTATATCTCTCTTTAATAAATCTACGCGGAAGATTCCCTCGTTGGTTTTCTTTTCAAATTAAAAAAAAGAAAGAAATTCATTTATGGAGGTGCTGGGAGGATCCCCTAAGAGCTTGGCGGACTTAATTGTATTTAAGAAGTAATTAACTCGCTGCAATGTTCGATTGCCTACTAATTTACCTTTAATTGATAATTGCTATAACGATATAGTTTGTAAATAGATAGCGTGCGTAAGCAATAAATGCAACAAAGCCCTTAAGAAAATGAAACGAAGATTACAGGTTCGAAAATATTTGGAATCTTTGTTTTATTTTCCTTGTGGGCTTTGTTGCATTTATTGCTTACTCACACGATACTTTGTGGGTTTTCTACATGCATACACACACACGCACACACACACACATATATATATATATATATATATATATATATATATATATATATATATATATATATATATATATATATATCCAACACCCGCAAAAAAGAGAAACGGAATAATTTTTTCTTCGGAAATATTTATTTCCTACCTCGAAAAAGTCCGTGCTGGATTGGGATTCGAACCAAGCACATTGAGGCAGCGAGCAACCGCTTGCATCTCAATAAAAGTGAGCCTTTAACCGAGTGGTTAAAACCGAATAGCTAAAGGCTCACTTTTATTGAGATGCAAGCGGTTGCTCGCTGCCTCAGTGTGCTTGGTTCGAATCCCAACCCAGCACGGATTTTTTCGAAGTAGGAAATAACTATTTCCGAAGAAAAAATTATTCCGTTTTCTCTTCTTTTCGCTGTGTTAGATATATATATATATATATATATATATATATATATATATATATATATATATATATATATATATATATATATATATATATATATATATATATATATATATATATATATATATATATATATAGACAGAAAGTAACATTTCGGAAGGGGGGAGGGGAGACTATGACCGGTGTGGGGCGGGGGGTGGGTTGTATCCGTTTTCGTGTACCGGGTCGGTGCGTGGCCCATGCATACAGTGCGTGACCACGCGATGTCTGGGTTGACCTGACCTCGTTCATGACCTGATTCGGAGTAGTTGGGAGCCGTGCGACCCAATTGGCCAACTGTGGCCCGCCTCTGGCCGCTGTGGCCTTGTTGGCCCGATCGTGTATTTATCGGGTCCAGTGGCCCCCGCCCCCCTTCCTTTGTGCTCAGGTCTAGGTCATTTTGTCTGTATGTGCTAGCGTTTGATTGTTTGTTTGTCTTTTATGTACCGTTGTTTATTGTTTCCTTGTTCATCGGCATTTGTCGGTTACTCCCTCGTTTTGTTCGTTTGTGTGTGTGTGTCTATTGCTTCGCTAATTTGTATGTACATTTTTGTTTATTGTTTATTTATTTTGAGGGGCGGTTTGTTTATTTATGCGTAATTTTGTCTGATCTTTTTCACTTTATTTGTTGATTTGATGGTCGGTTTGTTCGTAAGTTCGTTTGCTTGTTTGTTATTTTATTTATTTCTATGAACTTTTGTTTATTTGTCTGGTTGTTTTTTTAGGTTTGTCTCTTTGTCGTTTTGTCTTGTTCATTTTTATGTCAATTGTTTATTTGTCTGCTTATTTGACGGGTTGTTGATTTATCTATTTGTTTGTCTATTCGCCTCAAATTTTCCCTCCCCCTCTTCTACTACTTTCAGTTCATTTTGTCATTTTTTATAGCCAGTATTCTATGACCCCAATGGAGGCCAGCAATTCTCCTTCCTCCATCCCTTGCTTTAGCGTTTTTTCCCCTAAAGTCGCGAAGTCTGAACCTCTTTTGCTACCCACTCGAGTAAATGCCTCGCTCTAGGTAAATGATAATGTATGTATGTCCTCTCTCTCACATTCTCTTTTCCATTTTCCTTCAATCAATGTACTTCGAAGGACAATCAACCATAAAACAAAGCCAAACTGACCCTCTGACAGGACAGAAAGTTTCAACAAAGTTTGAACATGTTTCAACATCTCTAAACGAGTCAGGGCACGTTTTAAATATTAAGTCCACAAAGGTCTCGTTGTGAGTCGACCTTGAGCCTAATATAATCCGATCTTCGACTTCGTGGGATAGCGACTGTATGTGGTCCTTTTAATTATGTATTATGTAATATATCTACGTCAATTTGCTGCATTGACCTTATGAAGTTTGTTCTTAAAGGAGTGGTTTGTGCGTTCTCGATGTATGACCATGTTTAGAGTCTCTTTCGTAAGAGACCTTTTGAACATGAATGAGGAATAATTGGTCTCTATCGCTGCATATTGTAAGTTCAATCAGTTTAAGGTAAGCGTCTGTGTTATATACTAATACCCATTAGTAGCATTGAGGTCATAAAAAACTACCCACACTGAGGTATTTCAATGCTTATAAACAAATGATCTAGAGCATGAATTTTCGCGAATTGATTAATTAAAATAGTTAGGAAGAAACGAGCCCCATAAATATCCACTAAACATGGCTTTGCATAGTAAAGTTATTGTAGAAAACGCCCTACTTTTAATCCGAGATGTGGATTAAGAATAACATAATTTAAGCTTTTGAAATAAGGAATATGAAATAATAATGAAACTCAGGAAATATCAAGTTTGATTTAATTTGACTTAAGTTTTGGGGTCAAAGTGATAACTTTAAGAAAGATGAGAAACCAGTTGTATACATTCGTCAATTAAGTGTATTCACGCGAATCCCAATAAATCAGAATGTCCACATTTCGAGAATGAAGAAATTTTAAACCCACACAAGAAGTTGAAGAATGGCAAAGCAACTGGAAATGATGTCAGAATACGATTTATAAGGCTGAGGAAGAGTATTTTTCAGAAATATTTACCTTTGTGTTTTCGAAATATTTAATAGGTCAAGAAGAAGCTATTCGCATGGTCTAACAGCCATTTTTATGGTTACTAAAATTTGGATAATCACTTGTAACTTCCTAATTTCCAGCAGATTTAATCTACTATAGGTTTGTCTTTGAAAATATCAGATTCAATTCGAGTATAAGAGAAAATTGTGATAGTTTTGTTATGACTAGCAACAAAACGAAACTAGCTTGTTAGTAACATGTTGAAAGAGATATACATAACTACACTGTGAATAAAATGAACAAAAGTAAGTTAGAATTAGTGTAATGTTGTACTTTTTCCTGTTTATGGATAGAAATAATCGAAGCCTTGATATCTCTTAGCCTAACACAAAGCTTTCATTTTGACATACCTTAGTCGTCATATGCTGAGCTATAAATTTTGTATTATTATTATTATTAATTTAATGTGCCTTATCGTTGATTGAGGAATATTGTTGAAGTGTCAAAAGAGCACACTCGCAACGTTTATGCGCTGAAAGTTTAGAAAAGGAAACAATACTAAGGTAAACAGAAGAAAATTTGTAAGTACCTATACAGGGAAGGAACAATTAGTGACCCAGGGCCAAATATGGTTTCAGAATTTTTGCTCGAGAAACAGTCACAAAGGTGAACCCCGTTTAGGAAGACCAATAGAATTTGATCAAGATCTTTTAAAAATAACGGTGGAAGAAAATCTGAGTGTAACTGTTGAACAATTGACTGAAAAACTACATTCAATTCATTTAATTGTGAATTCTCATTTTTAAGATATAGGCAAGGTTACTCGATTAGGCTAATGGATTCCTTAAGACCTGTCAGGGGTACATTTGTTCATTTCTCTTTTCTCGATCAAAATATGAACACATTTTGGAGTAGGATTGCTACAGGTGACGAAAAGTAGGTTCGGCACAATAATATTAAACGTTCTAGTCATTGGCTTAATATAAGAAAATACAATACCCCAGCCGAAACAGGGGCTTCCTCCACGGCATAATTCATTTTGAACTTCTTAACCCAAATTCGGCTAACAAAGAAGAGGTTTACTCTGCTTAGTTGGACCGTTTTCATGCAGAACTTGAAGGAAAAAAACTAGCATCATTTCATAGAAGAAAGGTTTCCTTCATTAAGACAATGCAGGATTTCATATCGCAAGAGATAACATACAAAAGTTTAACAATTTTAATTGGGAGTTATCCCCCATACTCACCTAAATTAAAAATTAGTTCCATCAGATCACTATGTTTTTAGGGGTTTAGCGAATCACCTGAAGAGAATGAAAATGTCACAAACAAAAGAGGTCGAAACAACGTTAAAGAACTTTATAAAATCAAAGTCAAACGATTTTTACAAATATGGTATTGAAAAGTTATTAGAAAGATAGAGACTAATGATAGAAACTGGTGGAAATTATCACTAACTCTATAATTTAAGAAGGTGATTTATTTTAGTATTTGAATAATAATTTCCTCTTAGTTTGGTTGTGACTTATGTTTTTTTATCAAAGTTATTTCTAATAATTCTTTTATAATATCAAAAAACAAAATGGTGAAGTTCAGAAATAAATATAAGTATCGAAATTTTGTGGTTTTTTTTAAACCTAAAGAATTACAAATGGTGAAGTTCAGAAAGAAGAAATTTAGTTTAGAGTTCATTTTTAAAATTATTTTTACTGAGGAGGATTAAAACCGAGGATAAAGTACAGAAAAGGAAATAACCAAGACACTGAATGCAAAATAACATAGGAAACTGAGAACAACATTAAAAACTATTAATTTTTATGTGGTGGAGATAGCACATAAAACACATCTACCATAGATTTTGTGTTAATTAAAAAAACAAAAACAAAAAAAACAACGAGCGCATTTAGGCTAGATTATTTAATACAGGAAACTCTGAAATCAAGTGGTAAAGTTAGGGAAAGGCATTAAATATGTCAGTGCTTTTGTTGATACTTAATACTAAGAAGCGAAAACTAGCGAGGGCATCTTCGGACAATTTGTAAAGAGAGATCTGTAAAGAAAGTGGTGAAATTGGGCGAAGTGAAAATATGTGGCCAATGCTGCAAGTGAGAACCCCTTAAGGCTTAAGGGGTACTTAAGGTGGAAGGACCGAGAGAGCACATCTGTTCTGAACTGGCTTCTTTGTGGAACACTTAGGTAAGAAAGCAAACACGAGTGAATGTCATAATAAAAGGAAAGATGTGAAATAAGAGATAAAATTCATTCGATGTTTTAATTAAATCGTAGCTTCTGAAAGAATTAAGGTTAAACGATTAGAACCTGAAAAAGAATTAAGGACAAGCGTAAGAACTAAAAAAGAATTAAGATAAGGGATAGAACTTCGAAAAGATTGAGGTCAAGTGATTAGAATGCGAAAAAGACTTAAGAACAAACACGTAAAAGAACCCTACATAGAATAATGGATGGAACCCAGAAACGATTAAGGTCAAGAAATTAGAACCCGAAAACGAATTACAGACAAGTGCCTGAACCAAGCTGATTTAGAGTAAGCAATAGAACATAGAAAGGATTGAGGTCAAGGAATTAGAACCTGAAAAAAGAATTCAGGACAAGCGCATGAACAACACAGATTTAGGGTAATCGATAAACTCTGAAAGAATAAAGATCGACGGTTATAATCCAAAAAGAACTAAAAAAAAGTGTTTACAACCAAGTAGAAATTTGGTTTAATGATAGAACCTTAAACGACTAACCTAGTGTGATAAGGACGTGTCAGCTTTGTAGCTCCGTGAGAAGGACGTGTCAGCTTTGTGCCTCCGTGAGAAGGACGTGTCAGCTTTGTGCCTCCGTGAGAAGGACGTGTCAGCTTTGTGCCTCCGTGAGAAGGACGTGTCAGCTTTGTGCCTCCGTGAGAAGGACGTGTCAGCTTTGTGCCTCTGTGAGAAGGACGTGTCAGCTTTTTGCCTCCGTGAGAAGGACGTGTCAGCTTTGTGCCTCCGTGAGAAGGACGTATCAGCTTTGTGCATCCGTGAGAAGGACGTATCAGCTTTGTGCCTCAGTGAGAAGGACGTGTCAGCTTTGTGCCTCCGTGAGAAGGACGTGTCAGCTTTGTGCCTCCGTGAGAAGGACGTATCAACTTTGTGCCTCCGTGAGAAGGACGTGTCAGCTTTGTGCCTACGTGAGAAGGACATGCCAGCTTTGTGCCTCCATGAGAAGGACGTGTCAGCTTTGTGGCTCCGTGAGAAGGACGTATCAACTTTGTGCCTCCGTGAGAAGGACGTGTCAGCTTTGTGCCCCCGTGAGAATGACGTATCAGCTTTGTGCCTACATGAGAAGGACGTATCAGCTTTGTGCCTCCGTGAGAAGGACGTGTCAGCTTTGTGCCTCCGTGAGAAGGACGTGTCAGCTTTGTGCCTCCGTGAGGAGGACGTATCAGCTTTGTGCCTACGTGAGAAGGACGTGTCAGCTTTGTGCCTCCGTGAGAAGGACATGCCAGCTTTGTGCCTCGATGAGAAGAACGTATCAGCTTTTGCCTCCGTGAGAAGGACGTATCAACTTTGTGCCTCCGTGAAGGACGTGTCAGCTTTGTGCCCCCGTGAGAATGACGTATCAGCTTTGTGCCTCCATTCCGCATATACCAAATCCTTTTAAACCTTTCAATTTTAAAAACTTTCGCGTTTTGATAGTATTATGCCCTCTCCCCTAATTTTATATCCCTGTTTCTTTGCAAACCAGTCTTGATGTGCATTTTTTCTTGTGTGAATTGTTATCCCCAATGTTTTGTGTTATTTTTTTGTGGATAATTAATTTTTTTGCTTAATTGGTTTATCTCAATCATTGACTCTGCCCAACTTTTTAGTCCCGTCAAGTAGTTTACCTTTAGTGTTTGTGAAATTACTATTTCAACAAGTGCTCCACTCAGCCGCGTGTTTCTTTAAATTACAAGTGATCTTCTTTGTTTGTTTTACGCTTTAATTTCCATGTGTTTTTTTTTTGTATTCAGATTTCGCCTCAAATCAATCTACAATTTTTTTTTCACTTTTCATTTACTTTTCTTTGTGCATTTTTCCTTATCAGTGCATGTTCTCTTCTTTATATCACTTTTGCAGTTCTCGCATACGCATTCATCTATCTGCCCTTTTAATGTGTCATTGAACTATATATATATATATATATATATATATATATATATATATATATATATATATATATATATATATATATATATATATATATATATATATATATATATATATATATATATATATATATATATATATATATATATATATATATATATATATATATATATATATATATATATATATATATATATATATATATATATATATAGATAGATATATATATAGAGAGAAAATCAAAGACAGAAGCTAATCAAGGTTCACCTAGACCTGGTCTTTAATAAAACGTGCATAAAAGAAAAACTCCTACCTCTCTCTCTCTCTCTCTCTCTCTCTCTCTCTATATATATATATATATATATATATATATATATATATATATATATATATATCTTTCTCTCTCTCTCTCTCTCTCTCTCTCTCTATATATATATATATATATATATATATATATATATATATATATATATATATATATATATATATATATATATATATATATATATATATATATATATATATTGATTTTGCTTCTTATGTTCATACGCACACATCATTTGAATGGTTGCTCTCCCCACCTTACGGCGTCTCACACGCCGTCTCCTCTCCCCCAACCTCATATCTGGCACTCGATGACCGAATTGACCGCCTTTGGCCTCGGCACACACAAATCTCAAACTGCTGCCTCCTTCCATTTACAGAAAGCTGAAAGTACACAACTTGCGAAAATGTTCTGCAATAACTCATCGGGGTTGCTCCTCAAGCGGCTTGCTTCGTTCCACTTTTAACTCTCCCTCTTGGCCTGAAATCTCTACAATGACGACTGTCCCACTTCTCTCTAAGCTGTCATTAAATTAGCGTGCGCTCAGTTAAAAATAAATCCCCAGGTTTTATCTCCAACAAAATTATATCCGATAAGATTGAAGTATTCTGCATCAGTGAGACGTAGGGAGGGCCTTCTACAAACTTGATTTTTGCGGCCGCTATACCCACCAGATGCACTTTTAAACACCATTGTAGAACTACCAGGGGAGGCAGTGAAGTCGATATTATTGCTGCGGACTTTCTTTCGACCTCTGAACCTATACCTTTGAAGTAGTTTTCGCTACTCTTGCCCTAAGCTCCTTGCTAAAAGTGATAACCATATGCAGACCACCTAGTCACCATTCATATCTATTCTTTGACAAACTAGGTTATCTCCTCAATGCCGCGTTTTCAAAGTCCTCCGCTATCGTGGTGGTACTCGGTGACATCAATATTCTCAATTCGTCACTTTCTTCCATCCACACCCGGAGCAACATTCTTGATCTCGTTTTCTCACAATACCCAGTTTACCAACTCTGTCACGGACCCATTAAATGCTCTCTCAATGTTATCTCTGATAACTTTATTGTCAATTAGGTTTGAATCTATCTTCTAAAACTAACCTCTCAATGATCCTGTTGCACGGCCTCAGAAAAGGTAGTTAATATTTGCTCTGGGATCACGTCTGAGTATGCGCTCTGTCACACTGTGCCCCCCTTACTCAACCTTGTAATCTCCCTTTCTTCACCCCAGTCTTCCCTGAAGAGCCTTTCTTCAATACTCGGCTCATCGAAAAACCATGCTCTTCACTTGACACTTCCCCACCCAGTCTCTATGTTCAGTTGCTACCTGTCCTCCTACCACACTTAGTGAGTATCTTCAACGCCTCCCTGTCTCTAGGTGAGGTGCCATTTGACTTTAAACATGCTGCTGTCCGTCCGATCTTAATGAAACAAAATTTTGACCTTAATAATCCTTCAAACTATCGTCTATCTTTCAACTTCCGTTCCTATCCAAGGCTCTTAAGAGAGTAGTAGCTGCCCGCCTCTCTGAACACATGTCCTCCTCCAGTATTGACGAAACTTTCCAGTCCGGTTACAAGGCAGGTAACAGCTTTGAATCGGCTCTCCTACACGTGACTGACCTAACCCCACCGCGAGGACAGTGCTGGAAAGCCTTCAATTCTGGTGCTTCTCTATCTCGGCAGCATTTGATACCGTTGACCACTCTGTCCTTCTTCATCGCCTTTGTGACTTCCTGGGGGAGCTCTGGAACTGATCTAAACTGGTTTTACTCTTATTTATCATCTCGTGCTATTTTTTTTTCTCATCGAAAAGAAGTCTATCGGTCAGTTACTGTGTCCTACGGTGTTTCTCATGTCTTTGCCCTTGGCCTACTCCTCTTTCGTATTTACCTCCTTCCTCTTGGTCTTCTTTAGCGTCGCCAAAGTCTATCCTTCCATTTATATGCTGATGGCGCAAATATTTCTCTCCTTTTCCCAATACTAGTTCGCCGTGAACGTCACCAATCTTTTATCCCAATATGACACGATTACTTACTGAATAGCTATCGGATAATTTCCTCAAATTCAACCATGAATAAATTCAGGTTCTTTTGATGGGCACCTCAGCAGATGTCGCTCGCTGTAAAAATATAGCCCCCATCTTAATCGAGGTGGCCTCCTTATCGCGTTGTATGACAACGTCAGAAACATGGGTGTTTCCTTTAGCAGTTAACTTGATTTTAAATCGGATGCTGCGAATATCAGAAAATTGTAACTCTCTTCTCACCGAAGCCGCCCAACACGACAATTCACCCCCTTCAACTTGTCCAGAACATTGTGGCTCTAGTTCTCGTCCGTCCAGGACGGTTCTTTCATACCGCTCCCTGCTCTGTGAACAGCACTAGCTGCCCATCAAATTTTGAATTACTTTTAAAGTCCTCCTTTTCACATTTAAAATCCTATATACCGCAACTTCCCCTTGCCTGGCTGTGTTAAGACAACAAAGAGCCCTTTGCTCGGGAAATGCCTTCCTAATTTCAGTTTCTCGCACTCGTCTTTGCTGTATGGGTAATCATGCCTTCTCTATAGCTGCTTCTAAACTGTGGAGTGTACTGCCTGCTGTCATACGCTGAAAAACCACCTCTTCTGTCAGGCTCTTTCGTGATCAATAGACAAGCGCCCTGCGAAGCCTTCAAGTTCAAAATCTTCAGGGGCACAATATAAAACCTCTATTATTATTATTATTATTATTATTATTATTATTACGACAAGCGATAAAAATACACGAATAATTTTTAAATATTATCGTAAATGAACCCATGGCTATTTAAACCCTCCCTAACTTATTATGTTATACAACTCCAACAGAATTAAGATGGTATTACAACCCATTAAGAATTAACAAGAAACTACAGAACCCCAGAAGAATTTAGCATAAGCGACAACACTCCCCAAAAGATTATAGACTAACGATTGAACACAAAAATAATTAACAATAAATGATAGAACCCGAATATAATTTAGGTTAAGTGATAGAACACGAAAAGAATTCAGGACAAAGATTACAACCAGAAAATTACTAACGGCAAGCGATACAACCTATTAAAATTAAGGACAGGCCATAAAACCACAAAGGAATTACTGGCAAGTTATATAAATATGAAAGGGTTAAGTTCAAGCGATAGAATTTAAAAATAATTAAAGAAATTCAATCGAACACGAAAAGAATTAAGAACAAATATTTGCATTCGAAAAGAATGAATGAAAAGCGATATAAAAGAAAAAAAACCCAGCAAGCACAACTGTTAGAAAAAAAAATGAGCTATTGAAAGCAACAATAATTAAGGATAAGCGATGGTAAGCAAGAAGAATCAAGGAAAAGCGACTGAAAGCAACACTAATCAAGGATAAGCGATGGTAAGCAACAATAATTGCTTACCAAGCGACCGAAAGCAACAAGGATTAAGGATAAGCGATGAAACACAACGATAATTAAGGATAAGCGATGAAAAACAACGATAATTAAGGATAAGCGATAAAACCCGAAACAAATCAAGGACAAGCGATACAAACTTAAAAGAATGAAAATCCAGCGATTAGAACTCGTGAATTATTATTGTGGAAAAGCGATTGTACTCGTTCGTTTGGCTGGCCACAATAAAGTTATTACAACAAACCTTATGAAGAAGGATAATAGACATGGATAATACTTGTGTTTCGTGGAAGCGAAAACTAAATATTAAAAGAAAATTAAGAAATGTAAAAGCAAATAGAAGTAGAAAGGAACTAAAGATAACTCTAAATACAAACAGTTAACGTCATTTTATAGACATGGAGATATAAAAATACGTGTAAGCACTTACCGGAGGTTGTAAAAGATCAGGAGACTTATAAAAATCCAGTAATGGTAGGCTGCCCCGAGAGATGTCTATTTGTAGGAGATGGATAAATTTGAATCCTTTAATATAGCTTAGATATAAACAAACAATAGGATACTATTATTAAAAAAAAATAATTTGATAAAAAATAGTTGAAATGATATTAAACAGTAATTGTACCGCAGAAAGTATGAAAATATCTTTCTTAATGATTTTCTCAGCTTAAATTTCTGAAGATATTTTAACCCAAAATGTTGTGGTCACTATTGGCTTTGATTTACCTTCGAAACTGACGAAGGCTTTCACTGCTCGGAATGACTTTGGAGGGCGTTGAATGAATACTATCTATTCTGGAAGGCTGCAAGGAAAGAGATTGGATGTTTGTGCTTTCTTGCAGTAATTAATTAATTTAACGATATTAATTTAATTTGAAAAGTAATTTGCTAACAGATAAACGTTGGAATTATTCACTTTAATTGTACTTGATAATGAAAATTATTATCTTTTATTGCACTCGATTTATTCGCTTACGTTAGTCACTGTAAAAGCACTAATTATATATGATTTATAATTATGCTTTTCGCCTTATGTTCAAGTTTGTGAACGCGCGAAGTGAATTAAAGGGTCTTTGAGTTTGGTTAAGTTAAGAGAAACGAGAATGGAAAACTTGCCGACCAATGGAGGAAGTAGGCTTCGAAATGCAGCAAAGAAATGAGAAGATCACGGTTAGCAAATGATCTTTACCATGAAAACCAGCGAGATATGAAGAGCGTCTCAAGTGGGGCAGGTGTTTTCTCCTTCTTTTCTTATCGTGATGAAGGATGAGATGAACTCTGACTTGACTTGTATGAACTGATTTCTGTCTCATCTTGACAAACGGGTTTTACTCCTCGCCAAATTGGGGAGCCTGGCCTGTCTCCCGCTTGGAGGAGAATTTCATTCACATGGAAAATTGCTTCCAGATGAAACGCAAAGAGATAACAAGACTCTTATTTGCGAAACGCGGCAAAGGTTTGCTTCGCTCACTCGCTCGATATAGAGGCAGGCGGAGGCTTGCCAGAAAAGTTTGTTGGTTGCAAGGGAAGGTCCGTGTGATTGTTTGCAAGTCGTGTGAGAAAAGATGGGAGCTTGTATCTCTCATAATATGAATTCAAAAAGGCCCTTTTACATTCTTGCATCCTCTTGATATGCGTTTTATGCTTGGTCCACAAACTAGAAATTTCTAACTAGTAGAGGATCTTCATCTAAAAGTGGTTTTGATATCTTCATATGATGAATGATTCATAATCTGAAGATATCTATACAACAAAGACGTGTTATAAATTAATCATTAAGTTCATATACATCAAATAAGTGAGTTCCTATGGAAAATAGATGAATAAACTAATTTAAACTCTTAATGCAGTTGGTAAAGGCAAAACTCTAAAAATAAGATAGTACTCGTAAATATGAACTGCCCTCAAGTACTCTAGTTTGCTGATTTTTACAATATTCCGCTATTAGTCTTGTATTAGATTGTATCCTAGACCATTTACAACTTCTTATTCGAAAGTAACCTATTGAATAGTAAAAAATACAACACAGAGGAAAAAGACGATTAAATTCCAATATCACCTTTACCATGGCTAAAACTTTGTGGAAGTGTCGATACTAAGAATTGACTAACTGTAAAAGCGGTTTTATTAGTAAGTGCCAACATTTGAACTAATAAAGCAAATTTATGGATATTGCCACAGTTTATATTTGTCTACAACCTAAAAATTCACTAAATTTGACCAAAAAAATCAGTATTTCTGAAAATTCCGAATCCCCGATACATGAACTTCTGAGAGCAAGACAAGCCTAAAATATAACTAATGCACACAAATCATTTCGGTACTGACTACTTAGCCTCTAATGTTCTCGACTGCTCGTTATCTCACTACGACAAAAAGAAAATTAACCTTAGGAATAAATTATATGATCAGCGGCCCAGAATAGCCATTTGCATAATATATGAATCTATGCAGTACGAGTTAAGAAGCTAAAAGAGAGATTTTCATTTACATGAAATGATAAAAATAATCCGGATGAACTTTTGAAAGACAGACTTTGATTGAAAAAGAACTTTGTGGGGAATCGAATACCCCTCCGCATTGTGTGTTGGCTGTTATCTCAAACCTGGAAGGAAAAACTCATATAATAAATTATATAATCAATAACATCAGCTCAAGCATGTTTTAATATGTTTGGCTTCGTTTTTAAGATGTTTTGCTTAAAAAAAACAAAGATTAACTTTCGTCCTGGGAAACATAAAAGAGGATAATTTTTTAGTTAATTTGTGATATTCGTGCCGATTTTGCGTCACCCAACGTTGTTAGAGAGATAGAGATAGATAGAGAGAGAGAGACGGGTAGGACGGAAAGAGCCTGCGATCGGCTTCCTTTTGAAGTACATTCCGTTTGATAACACGTCCTATAGCGAACCTAATTGTAACAACGAGAGGTTCCACGAGTTGGCGTGAAGGTCTAAATTCCCTCCCGGCGCCTCTACATAGATAAAGTAAAATCCACTTTCGGTGCCTCGGTAACATTCACTTCCAGCGGCTCTGAATAAGTTATAAAGCATTGGCCTGGGTAAATTAGTATTGTAATAAGAGGAGACGTCGCATAAGCTTCTTTCTCTTAGCCTCCTCATACCCTAAGAGCCCAAAGACAACAAAAGAAACAAACGAGAAAACACCTCTCGAGCCCAGCTTCATCCCCAGCAAATACTCCCTCGATCCCTACTTTCGAGGCTGAATGTGGTTACTGGAATACTGGTTGTATTTTCCGTCATAACTTCAAACAAGCCGAGTACTAATCGGTCTTAAGTGCAAACCCAACCCGTGCTGTTAAAAAATATTCGAGCTCAGTGCTCCTACCCCTCGTGCTTCTCTCGAGCAGCCAAATCTTTGGGTGGCAGATCCACCCGGAATTGGAATCCCCTTTTGTGAGTGGTGTGCGGCAGAGTGTGTATACTTTGATTTATATTTCATGTCCATCATTTTATTTTTTGTTTGTCTTTCATGGCAATTATTTCATTTTTTATTTATCCTTCATGTCCAGTATTTTATTTTTGTTTCGCCAACTTTGATATACAGACCCTCTAGATAGTTGAATTAATTGTGCCAAGTATACGAGTAACTAGTCACTCTTAGAGATTTATTGAAACCTAAAGTTCAATTGCATTATTCGAGGCAAGGCTCCACTGCAGACTTGCCCTGCGTGCTATCCACCAACCGTTCCGAGACACGGAAAGCAAACGGAGTTCAAAAGATCTAACCTGACCTACGACAAACGTAATATCTCGAGGAAATTTCCATAATACGAGGGGTTTTCAAAAGTCGTAGAAATCGAATATTAGATACCCGATGGAAAGTATAATTACACTGATTTAATTTTCTACATATGTGCTATTTGTTACTTACAGCAAAATTACTTTGCTTCATTTTTAACCACATGACAGTACTTTAAATTTTTCCCCCGCACTGATACCACGGACTCCATCCAAGTTGAAACAAGGCCAAACATCAAATTTCTGGTCAAGCTCGTTTTTCGGAAGAGTGAGATTATTGATGCATTAATAAAAGTTTATGGAAAAAGTGACTCCAGAAAACCTATCCTTTATAAATCGCTCTGTGGATGGTAGACTGGAGGTTAAAGAAGATATTCGCAGCTACAGACCGTCAACGTTTGTAAAGGAAGAAAACACCAATCGCGTGCGGGAATTAATTGAAGAGTGTCGTCAATTAACAGTAAAAATGATAGTAAGCACATGGAATATATCAACAGGTTCAGTTTATTTCATCTTGACTGACGTAGTGAAGCTCGGTTAGCTTTCTGACCGATGGGTGCAAAAGTTGTAGCACAAAGATCAACTGGAGAAAAGAGCTCCTTTGTCACTGCAAATTTTGAACAAGTGGGTTAAAGATCCCGAGGATCTTTTCGCAAAGAACTCTAGCCGGAGATGACACTTGGATTTACTCATATGATGTAAAGACAAAGATCAGTCTAGCCAATGGTTACCAAGAGGTAGAAGAGGACCTATCAAAGCAAAGCTGGTCGGTCAAGAGAAATATCAGGTTAGAACTAAAGTAATGCCTGATTTTCTAGAATAAAGTTTTAGATAGTATTTATTAAAATTATGGCTCTTGTTATCATTTAGGAATGCTACATTGACTAATTTATACCTTTTTATTTCAGATAATAAAAATATAATTTATAATCTTCTTTACTATTCACCCCTCTGTTCACCCATCTAAAGATCACATTAGACATGTTTTACTCTATGAGTTTCATTAAGGTGTCAATTTAAGTACAGCGGAAAAATTCATTCAAATTACTTATCGGGGATGATGCAGTAAATGAAAGAAGTAGTATAACATGGTTTGTACCTTTTCGAAGTGGTGTTTTTAGTCTAAAAGAAGGGCCCAAAAAAGGTCGTTCAAAAGAACTTGATTCAAAAGAGTTGGAAGCTGTTGTCACAACAAATTCTGATACAACTTCTAGGGAATTCGCAGAACAATTTAACGTAACTAATACTGTAGCGGGCCGAAAATATATGCTCTAATCCCGAACGTTCCAACCCGCTTCCTACACTAATTCGGACGTGAGAAATCGAAGGAGAATGAAACGGATTGTATGTACAGTCCTTTACTTACAGAAAAAAATACAATAATATTTACAATAGAGAGGGGTGATCACATTGGAGATCTCGTTACTATTCACACACAAAAAAATACAGCTAAATTTCATATATATATATATATATATATATATATATATATATATATACAATAAAAAAATCCTACTTATAAATACTATTAATCGATCCTAAGAAACAATTCTATAAAAAAATAGAACAACCAAAATAAAATTTGGACTACTACAGTCAATGAGCAACAAAAGATGGCCTCACGTGGCACAACAAAAATCTTTGTATTTAAAACTAGCGCCTCCGAACTTGGACTAAGATAACTAACCTTGTCACAGTTGTCTGGCTGTTATAAGCCCTCCTTCATTAAAGCTATAATATTTTTCACTCAACCAAGTAAGACAGATCATGGCCTGGAACCTTTGTCATATACTAGTGGCCTTTGGTAGTTGACAATAATAAATAGTTAGCTTCTATTACAGGGGTAATTTACAAGTTTGCCTATTTTAGTCCAGAATATGGCGCCTGGAAAGAAAAAACAACAACATGAAAATCAATTTTATACATAAAATAAACAAAAAACTAAACAAACCCATTCCCATTTACACACAAACATTCTTACACAATACCATTTTCCATCATGCCAACCGAAGCAGATTGGAAAGGTTCGAATGATTAGAAAATGGGTTCTGTACGAACTGTCCACCGCGAATCTGCAACAACGTGTTGCATGCTGTGAGTCGTTGCGTTCACGACAACTCTAGGCATTATTTTTGGGCAGGTTTTTTACTGGGGATGAGAAGTGGACCCCTTAAACGGCGTTGTTCGTAGATCAGTCGAGGAAGCAAACTTTCTTAACAACCGAGAGGAAGACTTCATCCATGGTGAGTGTATAGTGGGATTTTGAAGAATTTTCCATTACGAACTGTTAGACAACAGTTAAACAATTAATGCTAAGCTCTACTACAATCAACATCGATGTTTGAAAGCCAGTATGGGCCAAAGGTGACCCTCTTTAGTAAACAGAAGGGGTGTCATCCTCTATCACGAAAATGCCCCTCTTCACACAGCTTGAATGACCAAAGATCTCTTGGAGGAGGTCGTTTGAGAAATATTTTTTTCATCCACTATATTTTTATGACCTTCCTTTCTCTGATTATCACTTGTTTAGTGGATTACACAACAATTTGAATGGTCTTAGGTTAACATCAAAAGAAGTGGTTGGAAACGAGTTGGATTCATATTTTGCTCCAAACCTAAAGAATTTTACAAGCGTGGCATTTATAAGCTTGTTGACAAAGAGAATGAGGCTCTAGAAAACATGTAGGTTATGTTTATGATTAAATATCTCCATATTCCTAATTTTTTTCATTTTATTATATACCCTTAAATCAGACACTACTTTAATTCGAACCGATATAATGACCATTGTTTTTTGGGATGCCGAAGGTGTGATACTTTTTAACTTTCTCGAAAGGTGTGGAACCATCAATGGTGCATATCTTATTTTGAATATTGCTCTGCTGTATGGACTTCTGCTGCAGACTCTCATCTGAGATTGCTTAATCATGCATTTAATTCTGTAAAGTATTTAGTATCAGATTTGGATTTAGACATTGGGCATCGTAGATATGTTGGAGCTCTTTGTATTTTATTTAAAATAGTGAATGATGTGAATCATCATCTACATAAATCTTTGCCGAGATTTTATCAACCAGCCAGAGTTACTGGGACTGTAAATTCCATGGCATTCGAAATTGGTCGTCATTCAACATCTGTTTTCTAAGTGCTTTTTACCGAGCCTATTAAGATTGTGAAATACCTTGCCCTTGTGATTGCTCCTACGCTTGATAAGTTTAAAAGATTGTTTAATGTCTTTTTGTTGCGTAACCGTAAGGCTGTTTAATTCTTTTTCCTTTCTTTCCTACTGTGCTTTCACCTGCACTAACACCTCACAGTGGTATAATTTCCCAAATTTTCAGTGTTGCTCTTTGCATGGTCTATATAATAATAAGTATAATAATAAAGTAGTTTGAGAAAAGTTCCCAAGTGCAGAGAAGCGCCCTGGAAAAGTTACACGCGTCCTCTTCCATCGCTATCGCCTCCGTTCATTTCGTTTATTTGACAAAGTCAACTTTGCAAGAATTTTGTTGGATCTCATACACCCTGTGCAGTCCTGACTTAGCCCCATCCGACTTTTTCTGCCGTTGATGATGTTAAAAGAGCTAATTTGATGATGTTGATGATGTTACAAGAGCTAATTTGATGATGTTACAAGAGCTAAATTTAATGATGTTGATGATGTTACAAGAGCTAATTTGATGATGCTAATGATGTTAAAAGAGCTAATTTGATGATGTTGATGATGTTAAAAGAGCTAATTTGATGATATTGATGATGTTACAAGAGCTAATTTGATGATGTTGATGATGTTACAAGAGCTGATTTGATGATGTTGATGATGTTAAAAAAAGCTAATTTGATGATGTTGATGATGTAAAAAGAGCTAATTTAACATGGTCCTCAGTTTTACAGAAATGGTTTAAATAGATGGCATCATCGCTTGTAAAAGTGTTTTGACCCCAATGGAGCTTATGTTGAAAAAATATAATGTTTACTTCCCACTTGTTATAATTTCATTCCAATTTTTCTACGAACTTTTGAAGAACCCTCATAGATAAATCATTTGATGTACCCGTATATACTCAGGTAAATTATTTTGAATCAGGAATTCGAGTCCCGAGTATAAGCGGGTAAATTCGTTTAGGCATAAAGAAAAAAAAATGTGTGAATAAATGATTTTAAATGCAATTAAAGCCCGTTCTCAGGGACCCTTGTAATAGACGAGGAACGGGGCTAAGGCTAGGAGAGATTTGTTTCATCTCAGTCTCAAGCGCACATAGTAGTTTCTTCTTCTGGGTTCTCGAGTTATGCGGCTCTACATAATTTCACTTCACTTAAATAATTATTTGAGAGGTTATTTTAAACGTTAACACCAAGATGTCATCGATGGTTTTGTTCATTTTTCATCATCAAAAATTATGACGCACAAAGAAGAAATCAAGAACACGGAAGAGAAATTGAAAGACATCCACGAACAGGAATATATAAAATAATATATCCGTCTCTTTATAGAATATATTAAACAAAAAGAGATGAAGAGAGCTCAAATGGAAGACGCGAGGATGAGGAGAATCTGAGAGGATCTGGAGAATTTGGAAGGACCTGAGAGTATCTATGGTAATATGGAAGAATATGGGATCATGTTGGAGGATTCAGGAATATTTGAGAAGATCTGAGAATGATTTAGAACAATTTATGATGATCTGAGGAGATTTGTGAGGATGTTAGAGGACCTGGGGAGACCTGTGCGGATATGTGACAATAGGGAGATATGGAAGAATTTGGGAGGATCTGAGGTGATTTGGGAGGATCTAAGGTGATTTGGGAGGAGCTGGGGTGATTTGGGAGGATCTGGGGGTGATTTGGGAGGATCTGGGTGATTTGAGAGGATTAACGTATTTTGCTTTTTAAAGAGTAAAACCAACGAGAGCATCTGCCGCAGGTTTGTAAGGAGAGCTCAAGAAAGTGATGAGGTTGGGAAAAGTGAAAATGTATACAAGATACCTGCAGATCCTCTTTCGTGGAGTGGGTCAGGGAGGGTTCTTAACTGCTGGCTTTAGGGCCGGGAGGGCACATCATTCTCCAGATGTCAGCTGCTGAAGGGTTACCCTTTCTACATCCGTCACCCCCCTTGCGGATGGTGAGTTTTGCATTTATATATAAAAACAAACAAATAAACCAATGATGACATCTATGGCAGTCTCCAAAAATAATTTGGTAAGGTTAGTGGATCGTCATAGCCTGAGGAACCTAAAGGGAAAACTACTAGTAGCTAAGGCAGGGGTCGCCAAATATTTTTCACAGCTGGCCAGATAACTGAGAGAATGACGAGCGCGGGTCGCATAACCATTTTATTCAATACAATATAGTGAATACAAAAAAAATAAAGACAACCAACATATTTATTTACTGATACACAAAATACATAACAAATAAAGACAACAAACATATTTATTTCCTAAAATGTTATCAAAGAAGGCGTCGTTTGCAATAAGATAGCATTATCACACCCAGCGCGTAGCAAAAATGGTGAGTTAGATTTGTGAAACTGGCGTTTAGCTTTTAAGATATCATCAATATTTGCTTTGTAATTGCTGCATCTAATCAAGATAATTTCTTTCAAATGTCTATCAGTCAGCCTCGTTCGATGTGCTGACTTCACATACTTCATTTTTGAAAAAGTTTGCTCACAGATATAAAGTGTTCCAAACATTGATGCCATGCTAGAGGGCAAATTTCTCCAACTTTGAAAACTCATCATCAGGTAAGCAGCGATAAAATTCAACAAGTTTTCCTTCTGTGTTTTTTTTTCAACAAGTCATTTTCTTGCAAATCGATGAGCTCCAAATGTAGTTCAACTGGCTCGTCATCAATTTTGCAATCAAATGAATTCTGGAAAAGAAGAATGTCATTCTCAATTCTGTCGAGATCCGAAAATCTCTCCAAAACATGCTTATTTAAATCATGAATAATCTATTTCGGAAACTCGAGGTTGACATCTTCTGCGATTCCAGCCCGAAACTCTTTGAAACACTGAAAATGAGAGAAGTTTCCTCCTTCCAGTTGTGCTTCAAACAATGATAGCTTTCTCGGAAATCCTTTGATGATTCTGTAGTGATCACAGATAAGGTTATCCTTTCTCTGAACTTTCAAGTTCAATTCATTCATGTGCGATGTGATGACAACCAAAAATTACAACTTTGACAGCCGCCTAGGATCTGACAGAAGTGGATCAGCTCTATCCTTTTCGGCGAAAAGAATATCTATTTCCCTTCGGGGCTTATAAAAACGAAACAGGACTTTACCGCAGCTGAGCCACCTCGCTGCTATGTGATAAGGCAAGTCACATAATTCAGAATCAATTTCTTGAAGAAAAGCTTGGAACTGCCGGTGATGAAGTGCATGACCTTGAATGAAGTTACTGTAGAAACGACTGGCTTCAGTACGCAAGAAATATCTAAGTCTTTTCCACAGAATGCTTGCTGATGTATAATGCAGTGTATAAACAGAGCACCTAGGAGTTGTAAATCTTCCAACTTAGTCCTAATCTGCCCCCACCAGACCATTCGTCACACCAGCCATGTTTTTTCCTCCATCAACTGTAACACATCGAAGCCGATTCCACTTAAAGTTACAGTCTTGCAAAGTTTTCTCTACTTCCATGAAAATATCTTCTCCAGTTGTTCTTTTGCGCACGCTGCAAACAGATGCCAACTCTTCAGTGATCTGAAAGTCCAAATTAACACCACGAATGAACACGAAAAGTTGTGACGTAGTCGAGAGATCAGTAGACTTATCCAGCGCCAGAGAATACCGCAGGAAGTTCCTAGCTTTCTCGCGTCTCTGTTGCACTATGTTATCTCTGGGGGCTTCTGTTCTCCGCATAACAGAATTTGCTGAAAGGCTGACACTTGCAAAATATTGGCTTTCTCAAGACACAAGTCTTTTGCTGCTTCCACCAGACACTATTTGATGAAGTTGCCGTCAGTGAAAGGTTTTCCTCACTCTGCTATCTTATACACTATTTTGTAATTTGTTCGAGTGACAGATTCATTTTCAGCCAACACTTTTATTAAGACAGATTTTTGAGATTCCAAACTACGTTTCATGAACTCAAATTTCTCAGAACTCACCTTTCCAGACAACTTCGAATATGTTGACAGATATTTTGTTTCATAGTGACGCCGAAGATTGTACTCCTAAAAAACAGCAACACTTTCGTTGTATATTATGCAACTAGTCTTCTGGTTGTTTGTTTCCACAAATAGGTATTTTTCTCCCCATTCTTCATTGAAAAGGCGACACTCAGCATCCACTTTTCTTTTTCTAGTAGCAATAACGATTGGTAAAGAAAACAGGCTCGGAAAATGATAAACAGTAGTTTAGAATTTTCATATAAAATATTTTTATTTACAGTGGAAATAAAAATATTTTACATGGGGTATTTAAGTCTGTTCTTACCTAGAAGGATTGTAGTGGCAATCAAATTTTCGACCCATCTTTTTTAACTATTTTATTAAGAATGTATGATAATGAGTACCAAATATAAAGTGGTAATCATTCAAACTAACTGAGTTGTTAAAGTTCAAATTTTGAAACCTTTTTTACGCCACCTGATAAATTTGACAAGTCAAAATTAAGTTTTATATTAGATCAAAATATTTTAAGTGTATGTTTTATCTTTAAAAACCACCAGTGTCTGCATTAAATTCTACTGTGTATAAGAAAGTTTGAGAATTACTGCTTTTTAAAAGAAATTTGTAACGTCAAGTAAGCATGTGTAAACAAGTTTATATTTGAAAAGTAAACCAAGACCAGTTGCCCTTTTAAGAAAATAAGCATCTAATATGAAAACAACACTTTAAAGTAAAAATTAAATCATAATTAATAATACAAGAAAAAGACCCCGAAAAGTATGCATGTAAAAGTACCTACACAACTTAAGAGAAACAAAAATTAGAGTCCAATATACCAATAAGTGTACAATATGAAAAATCAAACTCACCTTGAGGGACTTAAAGTTAATTAAATTTCACACTGAATTAATCATTTCTTTCATAGAAATTAATCACAATCTCAGTTTAATAGCACTGTAGAAACGACCAAAAGGGTAAATAAAAATGTTAATTATTTCTTCTGACCTATAGTAAGAATAACTCTCGTAATGAAAGCAGTATTCTCAATTTTTTTACCAGCCAGAGGGGTGGAGGTGGGAGGTAGGGGAATAGGCGGAGTGATAAAGGAGTGGGGAGAGTGGTGGTAAGAGGTGGGGGAATAGGAGGAGGGATAAATTGGGGAGGGAAGCAATAATACCTATTAGCGTTTAGAGTTTAACACATCGAATATTCTACCCGAAAAGTTTTAGAAAAATAATAATTTTATGCAAAGTTGCAAGTTACAATGCACAAGTTATATGCACATAACTATATTTTATCTCATTTGTGACACAGTGCAGGCCGTAGTTTGGACACCTCTGAGCTAAAGAATCGGGAGAGAGACGATCTCTCCCAATATGTCGCCTCCCTCCCCTCCGTAATGAAGGCAGGCCATAATTACAAGCGGTGATAATAATTAATTAAGAAAAGGAATAAAATATCTAAACAAATTATAAAAGATATAAAAATATAAAAAAATATGTAGAATAGCAAAAATAATAAATATATATATAAAATATAAAAATCGAAAAAATATGAAAATATATAAAATATCAAAATAGCAAAAATATAAAAAAATATATCAAAAATTTTAAATCCTGAATCAGGTTTATCTACTAGAAACCTATTTTTACGTTATCCTAAATTTATCAAATTATTTCCGAAAACTATCACAAATTTCTTCGTTGGTTTTCGTTGTTTCCACTTGTAAATCTATGCCATAATCGAAAATAAAAATGGAAAAACCCCCTAAATATCTAGATATTTCTATTGTCTTGCTAGACCAAAAGGATGCCAGCTGTCAAATTAATTCTCGTGGAAGTCGGGCAAGGTTGTAAAAATAAAAGTATCATCTGTTTTAGAATTAAATATTATGAAATTCTTCCATTTATAAATAACTTAATGATCAGTTTTATCCTATTAATTCAATTAATTTGGTCATTTAAAAATGTAAAAGGTCAAACTTTGGGTTAAGAGTTGGTTCCGCACTGAAGCTAATCCCACAGTAAAGTCAGCTCTGTAGAAGATTCCTCAATGTCCAAGTGTAACTCTATTTCGCTACATTTACTTAATATTTATTAAATGGGTTAATTAAAGCTTACATATGTGTAAATGCGATTAATATAAAGGATTTTAATATATCTGTTCGAGTTAATTCGCAATTAACTCATTTGATACGAGTTTGTTAACGGTTGGAGTCGGCGCTAATTGCGCGTCTAGAAATTAACTTAGGGGGTGATATTATGAACGTGTTTTGATTTAGTATTCGGAGAAAAGGAGAAAAGAAAAGGATAAGAAACGAGAAAAATAAACAAAAGGCAAGGGACAATAATATATTAATCTTTTCCTTCTAAAGGCTGTCGAGGCAATTATACCCGTGATCCAGGTTCCATTGACTGTAGGAGGATCCTCGGTTATCTTTCTTCGACACAATTTCACTTTTTTATCTTCACTTCCTTTCTTTACAGATCATTTCTTTCAGCGGGAGATACATTGTTGTTGTTCAATCCTCCCTCCCCCCCCCCAATACACCATACTAGTGAACAATTATCAAAATGAATGCTAATAATCCAGTGATCCTGACTAATCACTGGATATCTCAAGTTGAAAATGACCTTTTAATCTATAACGAGATATCTCGTGAAAATCCAGAAAGGGCCGCAAATGACACAAACATCATTCTCAAAGTAATCTGCTTAGGCTGAAATGTACAGGGTGATCCCACCAAAACGGGCCCGAAATTTTGATATGCTTCAAAACTTAATTCGGCAAAACCTTTAAGAAATAAAGCTTATCGAAAGTTTGGCCCATTTTATTAGGGGGGGGGGGGGAAACCCTGTACATGAATACACAATCATAAATTGCCAACTTCAAGCAACATTTGAGGTTTCCGCAATCGACCAAAAGTGAGCGAAAAGTATTCGTAATTATTAAAAAAATTGAGTGTTAATTTCTAAATTTTATGACGGGTTTAATTGTTACCGTCTCTAAGCATTTTTGGGATACGTATTTTAAAACCACCAAATAGAGTTTTCTAGTAGGTTTTAGGTTGCGTCACGCCACGCAATAAGTACTATGTCGGCAGGTCGGATAGTAAGCATTTTACTTTTCATTGGGATTTTTGGCAATAACACCATAACTATTCAGCCGATTCTAACGAAATTGGAAACCCTTATGTTATTTTACATTCTCATTCGAGTGGTATAATTTTCAAGGTCCTCTTAAGGTTAGTCTGGGAATTATTAAAAGAAAACAAACTACGGGTCGGTTTTCTCCCACTTGTTGAAATGATTCAAGGTCGTAAGTAAAATAATTGAGAGCACGCAACTTAGGTCTGTTGACCTTGTTGCCTTCTAGGGTCCATCCTATTAAATTTTTCTTTATTTTTCTTCTATGTATTATATATTTTAACAGCAATTCTCAGGATCTTGAGATAAACGGCGTTATTGTGTTTGAAAAGTCGAATAAAACAAACCACAATAAATATCTACTAACCTTACCATCATAAACTCTAAATGATTGTTATAGTTTCAGTCAACTTTTAGTTTGTGGCCATCTAAAGCGGTTTGTTATTCGCATCTCTTCTCAGTTCCACTAAATAGGCTCGAATAGCGTGAGGTTACTAGAGGTCACCATCATAGAGTTGGCAGCGGTCGCTGGTGGCAGGACATGGATCAGATTCAATCGATAGTTTTTTTTTATTTTGTCAAGGATTTGTGGCGCGTCGTTTTGAAAAAAAACCATTATATCACCTTAATTTAGCATTAATATCACCTCATCATCACCATAAGATACGCTTAATATCACCTTAATATCACCATTACACCACCTTAAGATTACCTTAATATCACGATAATATCACCATAATATCACCTTAATATCACCATAATATCACCATAATACCGACTTAATATCACCATCAAATAAACTTAATATCACCTTAATATCACTTTAATATCACCATAATATCACCATAATATCATCTTAATATCACCATAATATCACCTTAATATCACCATAATATCACCTTAAAATCACCATAATTTAAAAATAAATATCAGACTAATATCAGCAATATAATATCACTATAATATGACCTTAATATCACCATAATATCATTGTAATATCACCATAATATCACCTTAATATCACTATAATATTAGCTTAATATCAATTTAATATCACCATAATATAAACTTGATATCACCTTAATATTACCATAATTTCACCATAATATCGCCTTAATATCACCTTGATATTGAAATAATATCACCTTAATATCACCTCAATATCCCTATAATATCATTTTAATATCACTATAATAACACATTAATATCACCATAATATCACTTTAATATTACCATAATATCACCATAATGCCACCGTAATATCATTATAATATCACCATAATATCAGCTTTATATTACCTTAATATTACTATAATATCACCTTATAATCACCTTAATATCATTATAATATCACTTAATATAACAATAATATTACCTTAATATTACCTCAATATCAACATAATATCACCATAATATCACCTAAATATCAGCATAACATCAGCTTAATACTCCTATAATATCACCATAATATCACCTTAATATCACCATAATATCACTATAATATAACCTTAATATCATCATAATATCAACTTAATATCACCTTAATAACACCAAAAAAACACATTAATATCATCTTAATATCAAATTAATATCACCATAATATCAGCATAATATAATCTTAATATAACCATAATATAAACTTAATATCACTTCAATATTGGCATAAAATCACAATAATATCACCTTAATATCACTATAGTATGATCTTAATATCACCTTAATATCACCTTAATATCAGCATAATATCACCTTAATATCACCTTAATATCACTATAATATCATTTTATATTACTTTAATATCATCATAATATAAAATTAATATCCCCTAATATCACCATAATATCATCATTATATCATCTTAATATCACTTCAATATTATTATAATAGCAACTTAATATCACTATAATATCACCTTAATATTAGCATAATAACCTGATAATATCCCTATGATATCACTTAAATATCAACATAATATCACCATAATATCACATTAATATCACCTCAATATGACCATAATATACCTATAATATCACCTGAATATCACCATAATATCACTATAATATCGCCTTAATATCTTTATAATATCAAGTTAATACCACCTTAATATCACCATGAAATCACCTTAATATCCCTTTAATATCATTATAATTCACCTTGATATAACCTTAATATCATCTTAATATCACAATAATATTATCTTAATATCACTTAAATATAACCATAATATGAAATTAATATCACCTTAATATCAACATAATATCACTATAACATCATCTTAATATCACCTTAATATTACGATAATATCACCTTAATATCACCTAAATATCTCTATAATATCATTTTAATATCACTAGCATATCACCTTAATATTATCTTAAAATCACCTTAATATCACTATAATATCACCATTAAAACCACCTTAGTATCATTATAATATCACCATAATATCACTTTAAAATCATCTTAATATTAATAAAATAGCACCTTATAATCACCTTAATATTATTATAATATCACTTAATATCACCTTAATATGACTATAATATTACCTTAATATCATCATAGTATTACCTTAATATTACCACAATATCAGCTTAATATCACCTTAATATCACTATAATATCGATTTAATATCACCATAATATCACTATAATATCACCTTAATATCACCATAATATCACCATTATATAACCTTAATATCATCATAATATCAACTTAATATCTCCTTAATATCACCATAAAAAACACTAATATCACCTTAATTTTACATTGATATCACCATAAAATACGCATAATATAAGCTTAATATCAACATAATATAAAGTTAATATCACCTTAATATCAGCATAATATTACCTTAATATCACCTTAATATCACTATAGAATCACCTTAATATCAGCATAATATGACCATACTATCACCATAATAACAGCTTAAAATCAACCTTAATATTACTATAATATCACTTTAATATAACTATAATATTACCTAAAATATCACTTTAATATCACAATAATATCGCCATAATATCATCTTAATATAACCTTAATATCAACTTAATATCACTATAATATCACCATAATATCACCTTAATATCACCATAATATCACTATAAAATCACATTAATATTATCATAATATCAATTTACCCTACCTTGATATCACTATAAAATCACCTTTATATCCTCTTAATATCATTAAAATATCACCTTAATATCACTATAATATCACTTTAATATCCCTTTGAATATCACTATAATATGAAATTAATATCACCTTAATATCACCATAATATCATCATATTAATATATTTTTGCTCCATTTAATATCAACTTTATATAACTATAATATCACCTTAATATTACTATACTATCACCATAATATGAATTTAATATAACCATAATATCACCATAATATAAACTTAATATCATCATAATACCAACTTAATACCCCCTCAATATCACCCTTCAATCTCATTAATATCAGCAGAATATTACCTTAATATTACTATAATATCACCTTAATATTACTATAGTATCACCTTAATATCACATTAATATCACCTGAATATCAACATAATATCACCTTAATATCACATTAATATCACTATAATAAGACATTATTATCACTTTAATATCACCATAATAGGAACTTCATATCACCTAAATATTACCATAATAACACAATAATATCACCTTAATATCACCAATAATATCACCAAAATATCACCCTAATATCATCATATTTTAAGTTAATACCACCTTAATATCACTATAAAAATCATCTTAATATCCCTTTAATATCATTATAATATCACCTTAATATAACCTTAATATCACTTTAATATCACTATAATATCACCTTAATATCACTTTAATATAACCATAATATGAAATTAAAATTATTTTAATATCACCTCAATATCCCAATAATATCATATTAATTTCACATTTATATTACTATAATATGAACTTAATATCACCTCAATATCACCATAATATCACTATAATATCACCTTAATATCACCATAATATTCCCATAATATAACCTTAATATTATCATAATATAGACTTAATATCACCTTAATATCACCATAATATGAACTTATTATTACCCTTAATATCAGCATAATATCAACTTAATATCACCTTAATATCACTCATATATCACGTTAATATCACCTTAATATCACCTTAATATCAGCATAATATCAACTTATTATCACCTTAATATCACTATAATATTACCTTAATATCACTCTAACATCACCATAATGTGAACCTAATATCACCTTAATATCACCTTTATTTAACTATTATATCATCATAATATAATCTTAATATCACCTTAATTAATAATATAATATTACCTTAATATTACCTTAATATCACTAGAATATCAACTTAATATCACCTTAATATCAGCATGATATCCCCATAATATCACCTTACTTACACTAAATTTCACTATAATATCACCTTAATATCATCATAATATTAACCTCAATACCACTTTAATATTAACATAAAATCATCATAATTTCCCCTTAATATCATTATAATATCACTTTAATATAACCTTAATATCACATTACTATCACAATAATTTATCTTAATATCACCTTTAATATAACCATCATACGAACTTAATATCACCTTAATATCATCATAATATCACCATAATATCATCTTAATAGCACCTTAATATAACGATTATATCACGTTAATATCAGCTTAATATATCTATATTGTCATTTTAAAAACACTATAATATCATCTTAATATCTTCATGATATTACTATAATACCACCTTAATATCATTATAATATCACTAAATATCACCTTAATATCATCTTAATATTACTTTAATATCACCTTATAATCACCTTACTATCATTATAATATCACTTAATATCACTTTAATATGACTATAATATTACCTTAATATAAATTTAATATTAACTTCATATTACCATAATATCACCATAATATCAACCTTATATCACTATGATATTACCTTAATATCACCATAATATTACCATAATATCACCTTAATATCACTATAATATCACATTTCTATCACCATAATATCACCATAATATCTCCATAATATCACCTTAATATCACCATAATATCACCATAAAATCACCTTAATATCATCCTAAATATTTACTTTATACCACCTTAATATCACCATAAAATCACCTTAATATCCCCTTAATATAATTACAATATCACCTTAATATAACCTTAATATTAACTTAATATCACTATAATATCACCTTAATATCACTTCAATATCACTATAATATAAAATTAAGTTCACCTTGATATCACAATACTATCATCATAATATCATCTTACTATTACCTTAATATTAGTATAATATCACCCTAATATCGCCTTAATCTTACCAGAATATCACCATAATATCATCTTGAAATAACCTTTATATTTCTAAAATATCACCTTAATATGACCTTAATATCACCTAAATATCATCTTAATATCACCATAATATCACCTTAATATCACCATAATATCACCATAATATCACCTTAATATCACCATAATATCATCATAATATATCCTTAATATCATCATAATATTAACTTAATTTCACCTTAGTATCACCATAAAATCACATTAATATCTAATTAATATCACTTTAATATCACTATAATATCACCATAATATAACCTAAATATCACTATAATATTAACTTTATATCACCTTAATATCAGCATAATATCACCTTAATATTAGCATAATATAACCTTAAGAACACCATAATATGAACTTAATATAACCTTAATATCAGCATAATATCACCTTAATATCACCTCAACATCACCTTAATATCCGCATAATATCACCTTAATATCACCTTAATATCACTATAATATCACCTTAATATGACTTTAATATCACCATAATACGAAGCTAATATCAACCTAATATCACCATAATATCACTATAATATAACATTAATATCATCATAATAACAACTTAATATCACCTTAATAACACCAAAAAAACACATTAATATCATCTTAATATCAAATTAATATCACCATAATATCAGCATAATATAATCTTAATATAACCATAATATAAACTTAATATCACTTCAATATTGGCATAAAATCACAATAATATCACCTTAATATCACTATAGTATGATCTTAATATCACCTTAATATCACCTTAATATCAGCATAATATCACCTTAATATCACCTTAATATCACTATAATATCATTTGATATTACTTTAATATCATCATAATATAAAATTAATATCCCCTAATATCACCATAATATCATCATTATATCATCTTAATATCACTTAAATATTATTATAATATCAACTTAATATCACTATAATATCACCTTAATATCAGCATAATAACCTGATAATATCCCTATGATATCACTTAAATATCAACATAATATCACCATAACATCACATTAATATCACCTCAATATGACCATAATATACCTATAATATCACCTGAATATCACCATAATATCACTATAATATCGCCTTAATATCTTTATAATATCAAGTTAATACCACCTTAAAATCACCATGAAATCACCTTAATATCCCTTTAATATCATTATAATTCACCTTGATATAACCTTAATATCATCTTAATATCACAATAATATTATCTTAATATCACTTAAATATAACCATAATATGAAATTAATATCACCTTAATATCAACATAATATCACTATAACATCATCTTAATATCACCTTAATATTACGATAATATCACCTTAATATCACCTAAATATCTCTATAATATCATTTTAATATCACTAGCATATCACCTTAATATTATCTTAAAATCACCTTAATATCACTATAATATCACCATTAAAACCACCTTAGTATCATTATAATATCACCATAATATCACTTTAAAATCATCTTAATATTAATAAAATAGCACCTTATAATCACCTTAATATTATTATAATATCACTTAATATCACCTTAATATGACTATAATATTACCTTAATATCATCATAGTATTATCTTAATATTACCACAATATCAGCTTAATATCACCTTAATATCACTATAATATCGATTTAATATCACCATAATATCACTATAATATCACCTTAATATCACCATAATATCACCATTATATAACCTTAATATCATCATAATATCAACTTAATATCACCTTAATATCACCATAAAAAACATTAATATCACCTTAATTTTACATTGACATCACCATAAAATACGCATAATATAAGCTTAATATCAACATAATATAAAGTTAATATCACCTTAATATTAGCATAATATTACCTTAATATCACCTTAATATCACTATAGAATCACCTTAATATCAGCATAATATGACCATACTATCACCATAATAACAGCTTAAAATCAACCTTAATATTACTATAATATCACTTTAATATAACTATAATATTACCTAAAATATCACCTTAATATCACAATAATATCGGCGTAATATCATCTTAATATAACCTTAATATTAACTTAATATCACTATAATATCACCATAATATCACCTTAATATCACCATAATATCACTATAAAATCACCTTAATATTATCATAATATCAATTTACCCTACCTTGATATCACTATAAAATCACCTTTATATCCTCTTAATATCATTAAAATATCACCTTAATATCACTATAATATCACTTTAATATCCCTTTGAATATCACTATAATATAAAATTAATATCACCTTAATATCACCATAATATCATCATATTAATATCACCTTAATATTAGTATAATATCACTTCAACATTACCTTAATATCACCATAATATCATCATAATATCATCTAAATATCCACTTAATATTACTCTAATATCACCTTAATATAACATTAATATTAATATATTTTTGCTCCATTTAATATCAACTTTATATAACTATAATATTACCTTAATATTACTATAATATCACCATAATATGAATTTAATATGACCATAATATCACCATAATATAACCTTAATATCATCATAATACCAACTTAATACCTCCTCAATATCCCTCTTCAATCTCATTAATATCAGCAGAATATTACCTTAATATTACTATAATATCACCTTAATATTACTATAGTATCACCTTAATATCACATTAATATCACCTGAATATCAACATAATATCACCTTAATATCACATTAATATCACTATAATAAGACATTATTTTCACTTTAATATCACCATAATAGGAACTTCATATCACCTAAATATTACCATAATATCACAATAATATCACCTTAATATCACCAATAATATCACCAAAATATCACCCTAATATCATCATATTTTAAGTTAATACCACCTTAATATCACTATAAAAATCATCTTAATATCCCTTTAATATCATTATAATATCACCTTAATATAACCTTAATATCACTTGTTATATCACTATAATATCACCTTAATATCACTTTAATATAACCATAATATGAAATTAAAATTATTTTAATATCACCACAATATCCCAATAATATCATCTTAATTTCACGTTTATATTACTATAATATGAACTTAATATCACCTCAATATCACCATAATATCACTATAATATCACCTTAATATCACCATAATATTTCAATAATATAACCTTAATATTATCATAATATAGACTTAATATCACCTTAATATCACCATAAAATCACATTAATTTTACCTAAATATCACATTAATATCCCCCTAATATTAGCATAATATAACCTTAATATCACCATAATATGAACTTATTATTACCCTTAATATCAGCATAATATCAACTTAATATCACCTTAATATCACTCATATATCACGTTAATATCACCTTAATATCACCTTAATATCAGCATAATATCAACTTATTATCACCTTAATATCACTATAATATTACCTTAATATCACTCTAACATCGCCATAATGTGAACCTAATATCACCTTAATATCACCTTTATTTACCTATTATATCATCATAATAAAATCTTAATATCACCTTAATTAATAATATAATATTACCTTAATATTACCTTAATATCACTAAAATATCAACTTAATATCACCTTAATATCAGCATGATATCCCCATAATATCACCTTACTTACACTAAATTTCACTATAATATCACCTAAATATCATCATAATATTAACCTCAATACCACTTTAATATTAACATAAAATCATCATAATTTCCCCTTAATATCATTATAATATCACTTTAATATAACCTTAATATCACATTACTATCACAATAATTTAGTTTAATATCACCTTTAATATAACCATCATACGAACTTAATATCACCTTAATATCATCATAATATCACCATAATATCATCTTAATAGCACCTTAATATAACGCTTATATCACGTTAATATCAGCTTAATATATCTAGTTTATCATTTTAATATCACTATAATATCACCTTAATATCTTCATGATATTACCATAATACCACCTTAATATCATTATAATATCACTAAATATCACCTTAATATCATCTTAATATTACTTTAATATCACCTTATAATCACCTTACTATCATTATAATATCACTTACTATCACTTTAATATGACTATAATATTACCTTAATATAAATTTAATATTACCTTCATATTACCATAATATCACCATAATATCAACCTTATATCACTATGATATTACCTTAATATCACCATAATATTACCATAATATCACCTTAATATCACTATAATATCACATTTATATCACCATAATATCACCATAATATCTCCATAATATCACCTTAATATCACCATAATATCACCATAAAATCACCTTAATATCATCCTAAATATTTATTTATACCACCTCAATATCACTATAAAATCACTATAATATCCCCTTAATATAATTACAATATCACCTTAATATAACCTTAATATTAACTTAATATCACTATAATATCACCTTAATATCACTTCAATAACACCATAATATAAAATTAAGTTCACCTTAATATCACAATACTATCATCATAATATCATCTTACTATTACCTTAATATTAGTATAATATCACCCTAATATCGCCTTAATCTTACCATAATATCACCATAATATCATCTTGAAATAACCTTTATATTTCTAAAATATCACCTTAATATGACCTTAATATCACCTAAATATCATCTTAATATCACCATAATATCACCTTAATATCACCATAATATCACCATAATATCACCTTAATATCATCATAATATCATCATAATATATCCTTAATATCATCATAATATTAACTTAATTTCACCTTAGTATCACCATAAAATCACATTAATATCTGATTAATATCATTTTAATATCACTATAATATCACCATAATATAACCTAAATATCACTATAATATTAACTTTATATCAACTTAATATCAGCATAATATCGCCTTAATATTAGCATAATATAACCTTAATATCACCATAATATGAACTTAATATAACCTTAATATCAGCATAATATCACCTTAATATCACCTCAATATCACCTTAATATCCGCATAATATCACCTTAATATCACCTTAATATCACTATAATATCACCTTAATATGACTTTAATATCACCATAATACGAAGCTAATATCAACCTAATATCACCATAATATCACCATAATATCCTCTTAATATCACCTTAATATCAGTATAATATCACCTTAATATCACCTTAATATCACCTATATATCCCCCTAATATTATTTTAATATCAAGTTAATATCACCTTAATATCACCATAATATCACCATAATAACACTATCATATTATCTCAATATCAGAATAATATCATCTTATTATTAGCATATTCTGAACTTAATATCACCTTCAAATCATCCTAATATCACCATAATATCACCTTAATATCACCATAATATCACCATATATAACCTTAATATCATCATAATATAAACTTAATACCACCTTAATATCACCATGAAATCACCTTAATATCCCTTTAATATCTTCATAATATAACTTTAACCTAACCTTAATATCACTTTAATATCACTAAAATATCACCTTAATATCACTTTAATATCACCACAATATTAACCTAAAATCATTTAAATATCGCCATAATATCACCATAATATCATCTTAATTTCACCTTGATATTACTATAATATGCAGCCTAATATCAACTTAATATCACCTTAATATCACTCATATATCACGTTAATATCACGTTAATATCACCTTAATATCAGCATAATATCAACTTATTATCACCTCAATATCACATTAATATCACTTTAATATGACCATAATTTGAACCTCAACATCACCTTAATATCAATTTAATATTACCAAAATATCATCATAATATCATCCTAATATCACCTTAAAATGACTCTAATATCACCTTAATATGACCTTGAATATCACTATAATATTACATAAATATCACCTTAATATCACAGTAATATTCCTATAATATCACCTTAATATCACCATAATATTACTATAATATCACCTTAATTTTATTATACTATTACCTTAATACCACTTTAATATCACCATCAAATCACCGTTAATACCTTCTTAATATCATCATAATATCACTTTAATATAACCTTAATATCACAATAATATTATCTTAATATCACTTTAATATAACCATTATACTAACTTGTTGTCACCTTAATATCACCATAATATCACCATAATATCATCTTGAAAGCCTCTTAATAATACGATTATCTCACCTTAATATCAACTTAATATCTCTAAATTATAATTATAATATCACTATAATATCACCTTAATATCAACTTAATATCACTATAATATCACCATAATACCACCTTAATATCATTATAATATCAATAAATATCACCTTAATATCATCTTAATATCACTATAATATCACCTTATAATCACCTTAATATCATTATACTATCACTTAATATCACTTTAATATGACCAAAATATTTCCTTAATATCATCTTAATATTACCTTCATATTACCATAACATTAACATAATATCAACTTAATATCACCATAATATTACCTTGATATCAGCATAATATTACAATAATATCACCTTAATCTAACAAAAATATCACCTTCAAATTACCTTAATATCACCATAATAAATCCATAATATCACCTTAATATCACTATAATATCACTATAAAATCACTTTAATATCATCCTAATATTAACTTAATACCACCTTGTTATCACCATAAAATCACCTTAATATCTCCTTTATATCATTATAATATCACCTTAATATAACCTTAATATTACATTAATATCACTATAATATCACCTTAATATCACTTCAATATCACCATAATATGAAATTAATATCACCCTAATATCACAATTCTATCATCATAATATCATCTTACTATCACCTTAATATTAGTATAATTTCACCTTAATATCCTTTTAAACTCACCATAATATTACTATAATTTCATTTTAATATCACCTTTATATAACAATAATTTCACCTTAATAAACAATAATATCACCTTAATATTACCTTAATATGACCTTAATATCACCTAAATATCATCTTAGAATCACTATAATATCACCTTAATTTTACCATAATATCACCATAATATTACCTTAATATCACCATAATATCACTATAATATAACCTTAATATCATCATAATATCAACTTAATATCACCTTAATATCTCCATAAAATCTCAATAATATTGTCTTATATCACTTTAATATCACCATAATATCACCATAATATATCCTTAATAAAACAATAATATTACCCTTATATCACCTTAATATTAGCATAATATCACCTTAATATCACCTTGATATCACTACAGCATCACCTTAATATTACTTTAAAAAAAACTCAATATCTGCATAATATCGCCTTAATATCACCTTAATATCACTATAATATCACCTTAATATCATTTTAATACCACTATAATACGAACTTTATATCATTTTAATATCACCATAATATCAACATACTATCATCTTAATATCACCTTAATATCAGTATAATATTACCTTAATATCACCCTAATATAACCTATATATCCCCTTGACATTATTTTAATATCAAGTTAATATCACCTTAATATTACAATAATATAACCATAATAACACCATGATATCACCTCAATATCAGAATAATATCATTTTAATATTACCATATTCTGAACTTAATATCACCTTAATATCATCATAATATCACCACAATATCACCTTAATCTCCCTATAAAATCACCATAATATAGCCTTAATATCATCCTAATATCAACTTAATACCACCCTAATATCACCACTAAATCACGTTAATTTCCCTTTAATATCATTATTAATAATATAACCTTAATATAACCTTAATATCACTTAATTATCACTATAATATCACTTTAATATCACCATAATATCGCCATAATATCATCTTAATTTCACCTTGATATTAATATAATATAAACTTAATATAACCTCAGTATCAACATAATATTACCATAATATCTCCTTAATATTACCATAATATCACCATAATAAAACCTTAATATTATCATAATATATAATTAATATCACCTTAATATCACCATATTACATTAATATCACCTTAATATCACCTTAATATCACCATAATATCAGCATAATATAACCTTAATTTAACCATAATATGAACTCAATATTAACTTAATATCAGCATAATATCACCGTAATATCACCTTAATACGACTTTAATATCAGCATAATATCACCTTAATATCAGCATAATATCAACTTAATATCACTTTAATATCACTATAATATTACCTTAATATTAATTTAACATCACCATAATATGAACTTAATATCACCTTAATATCACCTAAATATTATCATAATATCATCATAATATCATCTTGATATCACCTTAATATAACTATAATGTCACCTTAATATGTCCTCAATATCACTATAATATCACCTTAATATCACCTTAATATCACCATAATATCCCCATAATATCAACTTAATAGCACCTCAAAATTACGATTATATTACCTTAATATCAACTTAATATCTCTATATTATTATTTTAATATCACTATAATATCACCTTAATATCACCTTAATATCACCTTAATATCACAATAATATTCCCATAATATCACCTTAATATTACCATAATATTACTATAATATCACCTTAATTTTATTATACTATCAACTTAATACCACTTTAATATCACCATCAAATCACCATTAATACCTCCTAATATTATCATAATATCACTTTAATATAACCTTAATATCACAATAATATTATCTTAATATCACTTTAATATAACCATTATACTAACTTGTTGTCACCTTAATATCACCATAATATCAACATAATATCATCTTAAAAGCACCTTAATAATACGATTATCTCACCTTAATATCAACTTAATATCTCTAAATTATCATTTTAATATCACTATAATATCACCTTAATATCACTTTAATATCACTATAATATCACCATAATACCACCTTAATATCATTATAATATCACTAAATAACACCTTAATATCATATTAATATCACTATAATATCACCTTATAATCACCTTAATATCATTATACTATCACTCAATATCTTTTGAATATGACCAAAATATTACCTTAATATCATCTTAATATTACCTTCATATTACCATAACATTAGCATAATATCAACTTAATATCACCATAATATTACCTTGATATCAGCATAATATTACAATAATATCCCCTTAATATAACAAAAATATCACCTTCAAACTACCTTAATATCACCATAATAAATCCATAATATCACCTTAATATCACTATAATATCACTATAAAATCACTTTAATATCATCCTAATATTAACTTAATACCACCTTGATATCACCATAAAATCACCTTAATATCTCCTTTATATCATTATAATATCACCCTAATATAACGTTAATATTACATTAATATCACTATAATATCACCTTAATATCACTTCAATATCACCATAATATGAAATTAATATCACCTTAATATCACAATTCTATCATCATAATATCATCTTACTATCACCTTAATATTAGTATAATTTCGCCTTAATATCATTTTAAACTCACCATAATATTACTATAATTTCATTTTAATATCACCTTTATTTTAACAATAATTTCACCTTTATATTACAATAATATCACCTTAATATTACCTTAATATGACCTTAATATCACCTAAATATCATCTTAGAATCACTATAATATCACCTTAATTTTACCATAATATCACCATAATATTACCTTAATATCACCATAATATCACTATAATATAACCTTAATATCATCATAATATCAACTTAATATCCCCTTAATATCTCCATAAAATCTCAATAATATTGTCTTATATCACTTTAATATCACCATAATATCACCATAATATATCCTTAATATCACAATAATATCACAATAATATTACTCTTATATCACCTTAATATTAGCATAATATCACCTTAATATCACCTTGATATCACTATAGCATCACCTTAATATTACTTTAAAAAAAACTCAATATCCTCATAATATCGCCTTAATATCACCTTAATATCACTATAATATCACCTTAATATCATTTTAATATCACTATAATACGAACTTTATATCATTTCAATATCACCATAATATAAACATACTATGATCTTAATATCACCTTAATATCAGGATAGTATTACCTTAATATCACCTTAATATCACCTATATATCCCCTTGACATTATTTTAATACAAGTTAATATCACCTTAATATTACAATAATATAACCATAATAACACCATGATATCACCTCAATATCAGAATAATATCATCTTAATATTACCATATTCTGAACTTAATATCACCTTAATATCATCATAATATCACCACAATATCACCTTAATCTCCCTATAAAATCACCATAATATAGCCTTAATATCATCCTAATATCAACTTAATACCACCCTAATATCACAACTAAATTACCTTAATATCACTTTAATATCACCATAATATCGCTATAATATCATCTTAATTTCACCTTGATATTAATATAATATAAACTTAATATGACCTCAGTATCAACATAATATTACCATAATATCCCCTTAATATTACCATAATATCACCATAATAAAACCTTAATATTATCATAATATATAATTAATATCACCTTAATATCACCATATTACATTAATATCACCTTAATATCACCTTAATATCACCATAATATCAGCATAATATAACCTTAATTTAACCATAATATGAACTCAATATTAACTTAATATCAGCATAATATCACCGTAATATCACCTTAATATGACTTTAATATCACCGTAATATCACCTTAATATCACCTTAATATCAGCATAATATCAACTTAATATCACTTTAATATCACTATAATATCACCTTAATATTAATTTAACATCACCATAATATGAACTTAATATCACCTTAATATCACCTTTATTTACCTATTATATCATCATAATAAAATCTTAATATCACCTTAATATTACTATAATGTCACCTTAATATGTCCTCAATATCACTATAATATCACCTTAATATCACCTTAATATCACCATAATATCCCCATAATATTATCTTGAATATCACCATAATATCACAATAATATCACCCTAATATCATCATAATATTAACTTAATACCACTCTAATATCAACATAAAATCACCTTAATATCCCCTTAATATCATTATAATATCACTTCAATATAAGCTTAATATCACAATAATATTATCTCAATATCCCTTTAATATAACCATTATACGAACTTAATATCACCTTAATATCACCATAATATCACCATAATATCATCTTAATAGCACCTTAAAATTACGATTATATCACCCTGATATCAACTTAATATGTCTATATTATTATTTTAATATCACTATAATATAACCTTAATATCACCTTAATATCACCTTAATATCTCAATAATATCACCATAATACCACCTTAATATCATTATAATATCACTAAATATCACCTTAATATCATCTTAATATTACTATAATATCACCTTATAATCACTTTAATATCATTATAATATCACTTAATATCACTTCAATATGACTATAATATTAGCTAAATATCATTTTAATATTTCCTTCATATTGCCATAACATTACCATAATATCAAATTAATATCACTATATTATTACCTTAATTTTATCATAATATTACCATAATATCACCTTAATATCACTATAATATCACCTTTCTATTACCTTCAAATCACTATAATATCTCAATAATATCACCTTAATATCACCATAATATCACCATAAAATTACCTTAATATCATCTCAATATTAACTTAATACCACCTTAATTTTACCATAAAATCACCTTAATATCCCCTTAATATCATTATAATATCACCTTAATAAAACCTTAATATCACCTTAATATCACTATAATGTCACCTTAATATCACTTCAATATCACCATAATATGAAATTAATATTACCTTAATATTTTACAATTCTATCATCATAATATCATCTTACTATCACCTTAATATTAGTATAATATCACCTTAATCTCACTTTGATATCACTATAATATCATCTTAATATCACCTTTATATTACTATAATATCACCTTAATATGCCCTAATATGACCTTAATATCACCTAAATATCATCTTAATATCACCATAATATAACCTTAATATCACCATAATATGACCATAATATCACCTTAATATCACTATAATATCACCATAATATAACCTTAATATCATGATAATATCAACTTAATATCACCTTCATATCTCCATAAAATCTCATTAATATCACCTTAATGTCACTTTAATATCACCATAACATCACCATAATATAACCTTAATATCACCATAATATTAACCTTTTATCACCTTAATATCAGCATATCATCACATTAATATCACCTTAATAACACTATAGTATAACCTAAATATCACCTCATTATATGCATTATATCACTTTAATATCACCTTAATGTCACTATAATATCACCTTAATATCACTTTAATATTACCATAATACGAACTTAATATCACCTATATATACCCTTAATAAAATTTTAATATCAAGTTAATATCACCTTAATATCACCCTAATATCACCATAATAACACCATAATATTACCTCAAAATGAGAATAATATCATCTTAATATCACCATATTCTGAACTTAATTTTACTTTAATATCATCATAATATCACCATAATATCACCTTAATATCACTTTAATATCACCATAATATAATTTTAATATTATCATAATAACAACTTAATATCTCTTTAATATCACCATAAAATCACATTAATATCACCTTCTTATCACCATAATATCAACATGATATAACCTTAATATTACCATAAAATCAACCTAATATCACCTGAATATCACCTTAATATCTGCATAATATAACCTTAATATCTCTATAATATCACCTTAATATCACTTTAATATCACCATAATATGAACTTAATATCATCTTAATATCACCATAATATCACCATAAAATCACCATAATATCTTCTTAATATCACCTTAATATTATTATAATATCACCTTAATATCACCATAATATGACCTTAATATTACCTTAATATTACCATCATATCACTTTAATATTTTAGCTTAATATCACCCTAATATTACTTTAATATTACTCTAATATCACCTTAATATCACCATAATATGAACTTAATATCACCTTAATATAACCATAATATCACCATGATATCACCTTAATATCAACTTAATATTACAATAATATAACTTTAATATCACCTTAATATCACCATAATATCACCTTAATATTACTATATTATTACCCTAATATCACCTCAATACCACCTAAATATCACCTGAATATCAGCTTAATATCAACTTAACATCAACCTAATATCACTTAATATCACCTTAATATCACCTTAATATTACTATAATATCACCTTAATATCTCCTTAATATCGCAATAATATCACCTTAATATCACCTAATTATTACCTTAATATCACCTAAATATCCCCTTAATATTATCCTAATATCAACTTAATATCACCTCTAATATCACTATAATAACACCTCACTATCACCTTAATATAACCTTAATAGCACTTAATATCACCTTAATATTATCTTAAAATCACCATAATATCACTTCAATATCACAATAATATCACCTTAATATCCCCTTAATATCACCTTAAATATCATCTTAATATCACCTTAATATCATCTTGATATCACCATAATATCACCTTAATAGCAAACTTTATATCGTTATAATATCACCTTAATATTACCTTAATATCACCTTAATATTATCTTAATACCATCTTAATATCACCTTAATATCCCCTCAATATGACTATAATATCACCTTAATGTCATCTTAATATCACATTTATTTTACGCAATTGAACGGATGAGTCAAGAATGCTAGTTTGACTTCCATTACTCATGAATAGTTCAGCAACAAACACGTACTATATGCGATGCACATCTCACTCAATTACCAAACACTTAAGTACAATGATTAATAACAATATTAATTAGCTATGTGTGTGGCAAATATAATTTATCTCATGGCGTTTATAGTATAGGTAAGTAAAGTGTTAAGGTGGATTCTTCCATACTACAATTATGAGAATAGAGCTAGCCCTCAAATTTCTATGATAATTATTAATAAAATAAAAGCTTTTATCTTTTATGGTTACTGAAGTTTACAAGTATTCATGCAGGACAGTTAAATATATTTTTGGAAGAAATTCGAATGATTAGGTTGAGATAGGTTAGGTTAGGTTAAAGAGATTCTGTTGTAAATAGTTAAAATATAGTAGCGATATAGTTGCGAGTACTTGGATCTCTTCGTTAGTGGAAAGCGAAGTTATGCTAATTTAACTTGATTGTGAATTGCGGCTAATATCATTAAAAATGCTTACCACGAGATAATTAATACACCCTCGAAAACTGACCATGAGATAATAAATACCCCTGCAAACTGACACTTAAATAATAAATACCTCCTGTAAACTGACCATGATATAAAAAATACTACCTGGAAACTGACCATCAGATAATAAACACACCCCTGCAAACCTATGATGACATAATAAATACTCCACTGCAAATTGACAATGAGATAAGAAATACGAACTGCAAACTGACCATGCGATAATAAATACATCCCTCACAAACTGATCATTAGATAATAAATACACCCCTTACAAACTGACCATGAGATAATAAATACACCCCTCACAAACTGACTATTAGATAATAAATACACCCCTCACAAACTGACCATGAGATAATAAATACACCCCTCACAAACTGACCATGAGATAATAAATACACCCCTCACAAACTAATCATGAGATAATAAATACACCCCTCACAAACTGACCATGAGATAATGAATACACCCCTCACAAACTGACCATGAGATAATAAATACACCCCTCACAAACTGACCATGATATAATAAATACACCCCTCACAAACTGACCATGAGATAATAAATACCACTGCAAAGTAAACATGATATAATAAATATCCCCTATAAGCTGACATGAGATAATACATGCTCTCTGCAAACTGAGAAGAGATAATAAATACACGTCCGCAAACCCAAACATTTTCGATGATAAATAATACGAACTGAGTTCTAAAGTAAATAAAAGATGCCTAACTTTTCCTCTGGAATAATTTCACAATTATAATGAAGATTATGGTCGGCTTTTGGTCACACTGTCCTTATTTCCATTCCTAACTCCATTTATTCTTTTTACTACATCTGTCACTCATGATTAAGTTCGTATTAAATGTTGTCTTTTTAATCTACCTGCTGTTTATTTCGAAAACATGTCGTTATATGTTATTAGAGTGTTCCTCAACTTCTGTTTGTTTTAATGTGCAGTTTCCTAATATAATAAAGATATAAGAATCTAAGAAATAGGTTTGTGGGTAACCTTTCTAATAAGGTCTTAATGACCAAGATTAAAAAAGTTTTTCTCCAAGATTTGGAAGGATCCGAGCGAACATCTCGAGAGGGATAGCAGATAAGAGAGACGCTTGAGAGACGCTTGAGAGACGCTGCAGTCAATGTAGGTCACCCACTTAACCATATCAGAGAGAGAGAGAGAGAGAGAGAGAGAGAGAGAAAGAGAGAAAGAGAGAGTGAGAGGAGTGGGCGAGAGGGAGAGAGAGAATTATAGAGAGCGATGGAGAGAGAAATATATCAGTATCTTTGCTCTCAGTTAATTCTATTTCATTGTTTTTTTTTAACGAATCGTAAGGAGATAAAAATGGAGGTGGCTTTTAAACGGAAATTCCTTTCCTTGCAGCTCGGTCAATTAGACCGAAGGTGTGTACAAGATTTATTTTTAATTTCAGGAGATAAAGACATGCAAATATGCCCCATAATCGTATCATACATATTTTATTAATGCATCTTTCTTGGTAAAGAACAAACTAAAGGGTTCCAGCGTATGCGCTGCAATAGCTATATAAAATAAAATATAAACTATTTCATTTAAGAGTTGATATCCGGAAATAGTAAACTATTTTGGGTTAGTTTAGAAAAGATCTGGAAGAGGTTGCGGTCTGTCACGAGGTAATCGCAGAAGTTGTACTCTGGGAAGGATGGCCTGAGAGTCAATATGATGAACTACGTCACGTCAGACTTAGAGTAGAAGTCTTATGTCTGGAAAACTTGCCCCAGCCACCTCGCCAGTTGGCTACAGCGAGTTCGCTACTAACCTACCACATCTAGAAAAAAAAGTTATAAAATCTGTAGAGTTGCCTCCGTTTAAATGACCTATTCCAATGGGGTCAGGAATGGAAATAAGGTCAGAATGATCAGAAGCCGACCATAATCTTCCATCATGCCTCGGACATTATGCCCTCCCGAAGCAATGATCCCAGACATTCTGTGTCAAACTACATCTTCACTCGTAGAATAATGGACATAAATTAATTAACTTTTTGCCATAATATTAAAAACTCATTGTACTAAATCAAGTGATGATGTGTTTTGGATCTACATAGAAGAATTGCAGTGCTATGTAGTGCAGAAATTTAGTCTCTATCAATTTTTTGAGAGTAAAGAGGAAGCAATTATTAACCCTCTACAAAACGATACGGGGGAAGGGGGGTGCACCAGCTGCAAATTACCGACATCTAAATGGAGTCGTTCTTATAAGCAAGTTCGGATATCACTTTTGTTATTTAATTAAAACCTTGCAAAGAAAACCAACGAAGGCATCATTTCTAAAAACATGGGGAGTGAGGATCGTCAAGAAAGCTACAAAGTGTGTTTTGAGGAGAAGGCTTGAATGAGCCACTTAGGAGATTGCCCCCTCTCCCCCAAATGGGGGAAGATGTACTCACTTTTGAAACATCAATCTTAATGCAAACGAAGATTGGCTCTTTGGGGGGGGGAGAATACCTTCTTTCACCCATGAGTTAAAATGTGAAGAGAACGAGTTGAGAAATCGCGAATTTTACTTTTTTCTCTCATTTTCGTATCTAATTACAAGAGAAGTCTGGATGTGGGACAGGGAGAGGATCAATACCGCCATCTGGTATGTGTCGTGAAGGGTGACTAAGTCATGATAGGAACCGCTGGCTTGGGAAACCTCCCACTGGAAAGCGTTGTTCCTGCGTACGGGATACGCAATTATTATTATGATTATTATTATCTGATGGACTACAAACCCTTGCCGATAGAGCAGAATGCTATAAGCCCTAAGGCACCAAGAGCGAAGACAGTCCCAAAGAAAAAACTAGAGAAAAAGAGAAAGAGACAGGAGAAAGACACATACAACTTAACGCCTCAGCAGGAATGAATGAGCACCATGTTTAAACCTTTGAAGTTTATGAGATTCAACGACAGGACTAGGGAGCTCATTCCATAACCTGGTAGTTGCTGGAATGAAGCATCTAGAGTACTGAAATATGTTACATCTTCCAACCGTGAAAGTTTGGTTATTTCCATTAGTGGAATTACTAGTTAACCTAGCTGGACGAAAAGGATCAGGAAGTTCATTGTACAAAGGATGGTTAGGATTATGATGTATCTTATATAGCATACACAGTGAACTCACAGAGCGTCGGTGTCACAAGTCAACCTTAAGATCAGGAATTAAAAATCTGCAAGCTCTCAGATTCCTGTCCAATAGCTTAAGATGAGATGCTGCATCAGAGGACCAGACAGGAGAACAATACTCCAGACAAGGAAGTATGAGCAAGTTGAAACACTCTCTTATAACAGGAATGTATTAAAAATTCTATAAGATTTCCTAAGATTTCTTTTGGGCAACAGAAGAAGAAATAGAGCGCACATGATGTTCAGAGGTAAACTTGCTGTATCACCAAGCAATTGAAATGGTCTTGCAGCTTGGGATTTCTCTAACTTATCTGGCTGTGAACAGCTGATTCAGGGTCATACACACAATTCTGGGAACTACCTGGATATTGTCTTGACTGACATACCAGGAGTTGTTGAGGCTTCTGTTCTCGCTCCTATAGGTACCTTTGATCATAATGCCATCCATTGCAAAATTCTTCTTCAATTCACTGTTCCTGGAAGAACCATCCCCCGTCAGATATATTTTAAATCTAGAGTCAATTGGGATAATCTATGCATGGAAGTTGACCGTATTCAGTGGAATACTATTTTTAATTCTAGTGATCCAGTATTAGCTCTTAATACTTGTCTTCTTAATATTCTATATATAAGGGTTCCATCCAAAATAATTAAATCCCGTGTCAAAGATAAAGCTTTGTTTGACGATGATTGCAACTGTGCCTTTGATGACAAACAGGTTGCTTACCACTTGTGGAGACGCAATCGAAGCCAGTTGCTTTGGGATAATTATGTTGCTCTTAGAGCTGAGACTCAAAGAATTTATAATGCTGCTGAAGCTGCATATAATTCTCATTTACAGGATGTTCTTGCTGGCCTCGAGTATGCCTCCACTACGTGAATCTGATGGTTCCATGTCTTTTCAGACCTTAAGTAAAGCAAATTTGCTCTCTAATACCTTTATAAACAAACGAGAGATCAGGAGTTGTCGCTTTCCTTAAATTGTTTCCCCTTTCCTCAGTTAAAATCAGTTGCCTTTGAATCAACTGAGCTGAAAAACTATCTTATTGATTTAGATACTTATGGTGGGACAGACCCGGATGGCTTTCCCCCCCCCCCCTTTTCTTCAAGAAGATCGCCCCCATTTTGACACCTAAATTGGCTGTTGTTTTTCGGTTGCTTCTGAAGACTGGTTCTTTTTCTTTTTGTCAGCGTAAAGCCAACATTATTCCCATTCCAAAGGAAGCATCGGCTTCAACTTTATCATCTGAATACCGTCTTACCCCAATCACACCTATTTCATCTAAGATCATTGAGAGGCTCCTTGCTAAACGATTTACCCTGTATTGTGACAAAATTGGTGTGATACCTGATTTACAATTTTGGTTCCGCAAGAGTTTGGGAACTTGCGATGCACTCATAACACTGAACCATGATCTTCACTTCTCTTTGGACATTGGGCATGAGTCGCGTGTTATAGATATTGATTTCAGCTCAGCCTTCGACATTGTTAATCATAAGGATCTAATTTATAAACTGAAAATTTAGGGTATTGGTGGAAGCTTTCTTAATATTTTCAAGATTATTTTGACAAATAGATCCCAGCGTGATTCTGTCGATGGGATATATTCTGCTTCTGTGCCTATGGGCTCAGGCGTTCCACAAGGAATATTTCTTGGTCCCTTATTTTTTATAATTTTCACCTCTGACTTGGAAATTAACCTTGAAAATAAACTGATATCATGTGCCGATGACACAACTTTCTACTCTTTAATTCGATCTCCATGTAACAGAGGAGAAGTTGCAGCATCTCTAAATAAGGATTTAGCCAAGATTACCTCTTGGTGTCAACTTTGGGGCATGAAGCTTAATGCTAATAAGATGCATTCTATTACCATTAGTAAATCCCGTATACGGGATCCAGCTTATCCCAGTTTGTACATATCAGGTGAACTTAGTGAGGAAGAATATGATTTACGTCTTTTTGGAGTAATTCTTTACTCGAAGCTAGACTTTTGAGAAGCAAATTTGTTTCTTGTCCTCCTCAATTCCACAGAAGACTGGATTACTTCGTAAGTGTTACAAAACCTTTGCTTGTGACTCTACAGTTATTAAGTCAGCATCCGTTGCACACAGCTATGCCTGATTCTTTTAATCCAGTGCGCGTGCAAGGTTTGTTATTAATCTTAATGACTTGGCTATGAATTTTATGAATATTAGTACGACACAGTTTTCACGGTGTTTCATACCATCGTTAATTGAAATGTGTAATGTTTCAGCCAGGGAGACTGTACACTCAAGGGATATTTCTTCATTTAAGTCCTGTGTGAATGTATTCTTGAAACAGTAACTTTTTCTCAGCTTCTAATATTTCTTATTCATCTGAGTTTACAATTAAGCCTTCACTTTTTTCATGGCTGCCTTTGCCTCTCTTCAGTTCCATTTTGATATTTTGTGTGGAATCAATTTAGCAGTTGTTTTTGCATCCTGGAGGGAGGCTTTGGTAGCTCTCAAAATAATGATAATAATAATAATTTTATAAAAAGATACACAAGTGTTCAATACAACATTGTTTATGATAAGATCAGTATGATTGGGGTACAGAGTTCTAGATCTACTAACACAATACTTTGGCTTTTGTTTGCATTCAACTTCATACCCCATAAATTGCACAAATCATTTATATTTGTTAGGTCTCTATTCAGTGATTCAGAGAGCAAATGACTTTTAACAGGAAAAGGTATGACTGCTATTAAAGTAGCATCATCAGCATAAGCAACTAGTTGGTTTTCCAGTCCAACCTACATATCATGTGTATATAGAATGACTAGCAGTGGGCCTACAACACTACCTTGGGAAACACCCGAAATTACCCTTCTTCACTCATCAAGTTGTCCATCCACAACTACAGTCACCGCAACGGAAATTGATCGCCCGCTGAAAGGACTGAATTTCGCGAGAAAAACCGTAAATCGAATCGACAAATTTTTCAGCAGCTTTGAATGATTCTTTTTCAGTTCGGCGGCTGTAATGAAGGAATTCTTCAACGCCTCCCTCCGTAGCAGCAGATCAGTCTTCCTTGAATTTCTTTTTGCATCCCAGTCCCGAGTTTCCGCTTGGGAAAACGTTGGGTGATAAACCGCCAGCCACTCTCCTGACGGTTGCTTCTCCTCTTCCTGTCCGGCACAGATCTCTTTTATAGACACATTTTCCTCCCTCAAAGCGAGTATCCGTGCCTTCTACGCTTCAAATAGGTGGTTAGGCATCTCTTCAAATCACATACACAAACAAATAATAGCCACCAATACTAACACAACGAGAAAATAGCCCAACCAGCATAAAACTAGCGGCAAAGCAACACGAGCTACGCAACAGCTGTGAGGCAACTGAGAGCTGGCATCGTTTTCTTTCAAACCAGGTATTTGTACAGAGCTGTCAGACGTAAGTTGTTTGTAAACAAACAATTCGTATGCTGTGAAATGCAATCAAATTTATTTGATCTCACATTTTCGTGTATTTCTAGCGCAAACCCGATCAATTTCCGATGCGGTGACTGTACTCAATGTCTACGGTAAGTAAAGAACTTAGTTAGGATATTGATAAAAGGGCAACCAATACCCAGCTGTATAAGTTTGTACATCAGTGCTTTGTGGTTAATACGATCAAAGGCTATACTAAAATCAAGTCCAACCATACGAGCTTCAAAACCAGAATCTAAAGCCTTTTGAACCCTGTCCAAAAGGGTTAGGACAGCATCACAAGAACCAAGATCCTTACAAAAGCCAAACTGCTGACTTGGAAAGAGATTATTACTCTCAGTAAATGCATTTAAACGTTTAGCCAACAAACGCTCAAAGAGCTTAGGCAGGATGAGAGTGATGGAAATTGGATGGTAGTCTGCGAAAGAGGAGCCAGTAGAGATAGACTTAGAAGTAAGAGTAAAATTAGCAGTCCTCCAACACAAGCTGAACTTTTTTCCCTTGATAACTTGCGAAAGATAACAGCAATCTTTAGGGCTACAAAGTGAGCAGTATTAATGAAGAATAAAGGAAATATACCATCATCATCAGAACCGCCACAAGAATTTAGGTTTAGCAGCAGCTGCTTAATTTTACGTGATCTAAATGCTATTGTTGTTAACTTAGCTTCAGGGTGACATGACTGTGGGAGATTTAACTCTACGCCACTTTGCTTTTCCTCATAGCATTAGCAAATAGTGTTGCCTTATCTTTGAGGCAATGAATAAGACACTCATCTGATTTAAAAAGAGGTGGGATGCCATCATTACTACCAAATAGAGCAGACTTCAGAGTAGACCACCACTATTGAGACTGAGTAGCACCTAAGAGCGTTTCTTTAATGCCACTATTATATTCTCTCTCAGCTACAGATCTTAGCCTGACATAATTATTCCAAGTCATATCAGATCTATTCCTTTTCCAGAAATTGTAAGTTTCTTGTTTATCCAGATATGCACGTTACAGTCATTATTGAACCATGCTTTGTCCTTGTTGCAGAAAGTCACAACCCTAAATGGAATACACCTCTCAATTATATCAGCAAGAACATTACTAAGAGATTCAACAGGATCATCTTGGCAGTAGAAATGGAGCCAATTCCAGTCAGCTTGTGACTTCAAGTACATCTTGCGAGATATTGATAGTTCATGGACATGTTGCTCAGTTTTTATATGGGCAGAGATATAAGTATGGTCAGATGTTCCAATAGGACTCTCTATATTGGTATTTACAACAGCAGGAACATTTTTAAGTATTCAATCTAGAATATTACCGGATCTGTGTGTTGGCTATTGAATTAATTGACTACAACCAGATTCACTAGAGAAGTCAATTGCTCTCAAACTATGACGATTATTAGGTGATACAGAGTTCAACCAATCTATGATGGGCATTATAATCACCCACAAACAAGAATGCAGCTTTCCTATAATTTTCTTGTATATATTCCATACTATTCAGTAAACAGTCAACTATGTCATCAATGCCATCAGGGTTTCAATAGATTGAAAATAAGTAAAATTATTATGCCTACCACATACTTTGACAACTAAAACCTCATGACAACTACATTCCTAAATTCAGTTTCTGAGAGACAGAAAATCCATTTCTAATGTAAATTGCCATTCCCTGACCTCTTTCACGATCATTACTCTTCAATAAATGAGGCTGTTTAAAACCTGGAATTTCAGAGCTCTTTAGAGGATCTAAAGTTTGATACCAAAGTCTCAGAACAAAATAAGATGTCAAATTGTCTGAAAGTTGCAATCAAATCATTTAAATTGGCATGAAGCCTAACAATATTACTCTACAGCATGCGGCACTACCGACGCCTACAGGTAGTGGGTCCAGGGTTTATCTCCACATCAGCAGCCAGCAAAAATAATTAAAATTACCAAAACCTTGACAGAATACTTGAAGACCATCATGAGGCATAAAGAATAAATTGTCGCCATATACTGAATAATAAGAAAATGTCTGCATAGAAGAAGATACTGGAGTAGCCTGATGCACTACTCAGGCTATAGGGAAAAGGCCCAGAAGGGTCATAAGATAACTGGAGTATGACCATTTACTTATAGAGAGCAATAGGCGTTGATATGTTCCATCTCCACTTTGTGAAGAAAACAGAAATTAATATACACGAATAAAATTTACCCTGACTTTGACCTGGATATAATTAGATCTTCAGCTTTAGATGAAGAGCCTGGTCATTCATGATACAGCTGACATCCCAACGCCTGTCTTCCACCTTGGCCCTAATGCCTGCTGTTAGATTTGTGGCTAAATTCAAGGGGTTGTGGGTAATAGGCCACGCGTTGGAAACTCTGAATTCCACACATGTGTGTTGTCTGGCATCGGTTCTCTCTTCTTACTTTCATAGTAACTTAAGTTGTGCATCGTATGTGAAGGATGCAATACCATGGATAAATGCAATCCTCACAAAATTTGGAAAAGGCAAGCTGTGCTGCTTGGTATTCACACTGAGAGCTCCAATGCGAAGGTATCCGAGTGCATGGGTACCAATCTAAGGATGGGGCTGATGATCAAGAAATATTTGGATGAACCAGGCTGTGATTACGAGGATACGGTGAGGCGGAAGCCTTACCTTCACTGTTGTGATACCAAAATAACCCCCGAATTTGTGGTGGAGATCAGAGGCATCATTGACAACGATCCCAGCAAGTAAATGAGGTCTTTAGACAGGGTCAAAGGAGTGTTTGAGATACTCATCATGGAATTCGAGCATAATGACATTTGTTACTACACATAAAAGGGTAAGAAAAAAACAACCTTTAGGAACGTACAGCGAAGCTTGTAAACAGACTGAAGCACCCCCTCAAACCTGGCATACTTTAGTTCTCCCCAGGCTAGCAGAATTTCTACCAGGACCAAGTGAAGAAAGTCGTAAAAGACAAAGTTCCAGGTCCACATAACGGTGTTGGGGTGGTCAGGAGCGAGGCTCACGATATGCCACGTTTATTGTCCCTGAGGGCTACATCAAGTGCCAGGAGGAATTAGTGTTGCTCTGGATCCAGGAGGAATTGGTGTTGCTCTGGACCCGAGAAATTGGTGTTCCTCTGGATCAAGGAGGAAGCCGCTGGAAGGTCGTACGTGTGACTCTCCGAACAGTCTTTGCTGTCAGACAATTTCTTTGACCACCTCACTTCAAACATCAGGCCTCCTAACTCCCCTGACTGCAACTCCCTGGACTATTATGTGTGAAGTGTGGTTAAGAGAGAGACCATAAAGCTTTCTTGTACCACCAAGGTGAAGCTTAGGTCCAGGATCATCATAGTTTTCACCTGGTTAAACAGGAGGACCGTAGAGAAGGCTTGTAGCAAGTTCCGACGCCGCCTGGATGCCGACAGCGATTGTATTGAAGAAAATGAATAGTACAGCAGCAATCCTTCAAATCTTTAACATGTAACTTTAGGAAATCAAGGGGGTCCCCGCGCCCCAAAAAAACTCGAATCGAAGATTCGATAGGCTTCATTACGAGGCTTCGATGAATCACTAAGAAATAAAGCCTATCTAAAGATGGGCCCACTTTTTGCGAGGAGGGAGGTCACCCTGAATATCTGTATGGATAAATTCACTGTTATTTTCTTTTATATTAAAGTTAGGCGCAAGAATCCACCGCCTCTTGTATCTCACGCAAACTATATCTTGTTCTATTTTCGTCATTTTCTTTACAAATTTCTTGTTACGAACGTTCTGCGTGCAATACCCTCCTTAGTTTTCGTCTCTTAGTTTTACAGGATGACCCCCCAAAACGGGCCTGTACACACTTTTTGTGATATGTCCTTCATTCCTTCAATAATCATCCTTACTTTGTAGGACATGGCAGAAGCAACGCCTGTGAACACGACTAGAACTCAATGGGAGCTCCAGCAAAGAATATACTGTGTCAAACATTACTATATGACAGGCTCGTTCAAGAAAGTGCAGGACACTTTCATGCATCAGTTTGAATGTGAAAAAGCCCCCTCCAAGAGCAGAATTCAGGACTTGGTGGACCACTTTGAGAAGTATGGGACAGTGGAGAACCTCAATACAGCTAGTGACAAGCGTCCAAGCCATTCAAGACGCCCCAGGAAGCGTACAGCTGAGCTAGTCGATAGCGTGAGAGAGTCAGTTTAGCAGACTCCAAAACGCTCCGTGCGCAAGTCTCTCGGTATATCCCGTGAGACTTGCAGGAGAGTGCTAGTAATGGATGTAAAGGCCTACCCATATAGAATACAGACGAAACAGACCCTTAAAGCCTCAGACAAGGAGCAGAGAGAGGCTATGGCAGTCAAGATACTGGAGAAGATTCAGGAGACCCCAACTTTCCTTAACCTCCTTTGGACCTCAGATGAAGCTTAATTCCATCTTGAAGGAAAGGTAAACTCGAAGACAAATGTCTTCTGGGGAACCTTCAGACCAAATGAGGTAGCCAGCAAGCCCCTACACTCCCCTAAGTGCACGGTATGGACTGAAATCTCAGCCAGAGGCATCATCGGACCATTCTTCTTTGAAGAATCTGACACGACAGTGACAGTCACCAAGTAGCGGTGTGTTTAAGTCCTCAAAACCTTCAAGAAGGAGCTGCAGACCCTGTTCCCGTCGCTTATGGGGAACTTCTGGTTCCAGCAAGATGGAGCAAGCTCTTACACCTCAAACCTGTTCCGAGATTGGCTGAAAGAGAACTTTGGTGGCCGTGTGATCAGTCTCAAGATTGATTTTGAGTGGGCACCTCACAGCCTAGGCCTTAGCCCCCCTCCAGATTATTTCTCTGGGGCTACCTTAAAAACAGAGTGTACTCACCTCACAGCCCAGACCTTAGCCCCCCCAGATTCTTTCTCTGGGGCTACCTTAAAGACAGAGTGTACGCAGGAAGACCCAGGAGCACCATATAACTCAACGAAGCCTTTAGGGTAGAGATCAGAGCCATTAGTCGGTCGGTTTGTAAGGACGTCATGGACAACTTTGTACTGCGCCTCAAGAGAGGCAGAGAGCTAAATGGAGGTCATCTCGAACACGCGCTCTAGAATAGAGAAGAAATGTCCAAACGCTCTCATGTTTTGATATGATGTTTTTAAACACAATAAACTAGTTATCACTAAAGTCTCATTTAATTCTTGCAGAAAATTAAGAGATGAGGCCTATCGAAAGTTGGGGCCCGTTTTGGGGGGGTCACCCTGTAGATGAAAACAACGGTTTTGAAAGCAATGTCAACAAAACTCATCGCATGTTTCGGATCTTATGAAGATCCTACCCCCCCCCCTCCGCAGTAGGCCTAGGGTGGATCTTCATAATATGATCTAGTCTGGGAAGAGGATATTCATATGATCCCAAACATTCAAATTCTACTTCAAAACGAATTCTAAGATAATTCTATTCTAAATTGGGAAGGGCTTCGCCCCCACCATCCCTTTAATGGTGGGGTCTATCCCTACACACCTCGATTTATTTGAATCAACTCGTAGTATAATCAAATGAAAAGCTTAGTATTAAGTTCTCAACTTAATACCAGAGCTAATGGTAGGCTTTTGATTTTCTTACATACCCATTAAAGTATATGAGAGCGAAACCTCGCATTTATAATATAATCACCTTGGAAGTAGTTTTGAAGATCTACGTAGATCTGTGCTCACATTTGCTTGCAATACAACAACTAATTTAAATAACGTTTTATTATTTGATCCTTTTTGTAGTTTATTTAGAATAAAATGTTGAGTTGAGAAGATCTTCATTTAGGTACCTTAGGAGGGATCCTCATATGACCCCCGTGTTTCTTCTCTTTCTATGTAGTTCGACTTCACCGAATTCTTTATCAAGGACCGATGAATGGGACATGTCTTCTTTGAGACACGGTGTAGGTTTTCAAGAATCGTCAACTCCCGATTCTCGTTTGTGCATCAAGTAGTCTCTTCTTATAGAAACTCGACCCTTATACTCTTGACACATTTTCACTTCTTGTAACATCTCCAATTTACTATCTATCCTAGTCTAATTATCTCACAGGAAACCGTCTCTTTTGGCTAAATGTATGTGCAAAGGCGCACACACACAAATGCACATGTTTGCGTGCAGTCGCACGAAAACAGACAGGAATGCATGCTTCCGAATGCGCTCGCAGAGAAACACACGAATATTCATTACTAAATACACTACCATACACACATGAATATATGTACATGTCGGCATGCAAATTTTATACATACACTAGTACATATGTATACATTTACTGTCACACACATAAATACATATTTTTGCACGCACTCAGACAAATGCCACTTTCTGCATGTAATCATACAGGCACGCACATTTCTGCAAGCGCTCACAAAGATCCTCACTTTTCTCCAAACACTCACACAGACATGCGCATTTCTGCAAGCGCACACACATACACGCAAATATCCCCCAGCACTCACACATATGTACATTTATACAAGCACTCACACATATGTACATTTATACATGCACTCACACAGACACGTAAATATCTCCCAGCACTCACACATATGTACATTGATACAAGCACTCACACAGACACGCACATTTGTGCACGCATGAAATTGAGAATATTAAGGGACGTTAGACATAAGCATGAATATTTGAGACAAAAAAAAGCTCGTTTAGCCAACACGAATATTTTTCCTGTGAAGAAAGATTTAGATGTAGGAATAAATGGATAAATACAAAAGAATGCAAAAGAATATGCTAAGAGGGCGCACAAAACTTCTGAAAAGATAAACGTGAAAAAAAAGCGATTCAAATATAAGAGTTTGAATTCCCTCTCGGAATGGAAGCTGAAAGTATTTTCTCCCAAAGGCAAATATTTAGTTTCCTTTAATTACCATAATTAAGCTCTGGGGGGAGCCTTGCTTTATCACAAGATATTTTTTTATTAGTAACGCTAATATTAACTAATCTAGTAACTAAACTACAGGATTAAATGAACCTGGTGAACTATCAAGCCAAATGCGGCACTAATGATAGGTCCTAAATTAGACAATCTCCAAGTTGAAAGGATCAGATAACAAATGAATGTTTACTTCCGAACGTAAACATTATAGTTTTCTCAAGGGGAAATTTATATCAAGGGGTCCTTCAAAATATTTTTATCGGTAAATGCGCAAGTAATTGAACTAGTAACTACTAGAATTAATAAACCTAGTGATCTCTCAAGCCAAACACGAAACTTTTAATAGATAGAGATAATTAATCTCGTCCTGCCATCTTGAAACATGGGCGAACATCAGAACATGATGAAATTCAGTAATATGTAAAGAAAGGATGACCTTATGCGATATCCAATTTTGGTTTTCACATATTCTTTTAGGGGATTTAATGTGTATCTTTCGCCTCGCAGATTCCAAATATACCAAGGAGATGCCAAAATTGGAGTCTTAAAGAGGATTTGTTGGCAATTGTTTTGCTCTCGAGTTATTTATTTATTTTTTTTTAAATTATACTAATTTGACTGCTCATTTGTTATTTATTTTTTATCCAAATTTGGTATTTTCGTCCTCTGTCTTCTCATATATATATATATATATATATATATATATATATATATATATATATATATATATATATATAGTGCGTCAGTCAGTATTTTATTATACTGGTCTGCGTCAAAAATGTACTTTAGGTTTTCTGTAGTGTTTCTTAATAGAATTGACCTCCTAAATCCGAATCTGGCATCCGTTTTTCTCTATCAGGTCCAATATTTGTGATGCAGGGGGTGATAATAATTTTATAGTTTATACATGTCTTATATTACATCGAAATTTCAAGTTTATTCACTACTGTATTCGCAGTAAATTTTGTGTAAATTTTAAGTAATTATGTTAATAAGTTTATATTTTTGCAGGTTAGAAATTGCTTAGCATTATATGTAATAATAAGAAGTTTAAAAGCTGTGTTACTGAATATTGGTAACAAGATAGCTTCCATTCCTATAGGCCATTCAATCCAACTTACTGAAAGTTATGAAAATATGAAAAAATTGCTGGATGAAATAAATTACTCTACCCACAATTGGAGGATATGTGGTGACTTAAAGGTAAGATCCTTTTACACTTGGCATTTCTAAGCTCTTTGATATTGACATTTTCATTTTTAATTGTTAATACTTGTATACACCTTTTGGTCAACTTACATTTTACAAGAATGCAAATCTGGAAATCATGTGTCATTTTTTAGTTATAATTTTTTGTTGAAGTTTGTCCTTATAGGTTAATGCACCCTTTTGGGTTAATGGGGAACTTATCCTAATTGAGAAGGTATACAACATAACTGAATAATCTCAAAATAAGATGTACATATATCTAATTAGTTCCAATACAATGAATTAATGCATTGACATACAGGATTTTTCAGTATATATTCATATTCTTATTGTTTTAAGAAATATTACTTTGAATTTGTTTTTAGAAATATTACACTTTGAATTTACATACCCTACTAAATTTCTTTTCAGGTAGTGTCTTTTATACTTGGGATGCAAACAGGGTACACGAAGCATCCCTGTTTCCTATGTTCATGGGACAGTCGTGCAGATAGTATACACTATGAGAAGAAGGTTTGGTCTCCACGAGAAGCATTTAGAATTATATCAAACAATGTAATAGCTGAACCTTTAGTGCGTTCTCACAAAAAACTGCTTTCTCCACTGCATATAAAGCTTGGCATAATGAAAAATTATGTCAAAACCCTTAATAAAGAAGGCCAAGCTTTTAAATTTCTTCTCCATGTGGGAATTTTTGATGGACATCAGATCAGGAACTTGATGAGAGATTAGCAGTTTGAGGCATCAATAACCGAAATTGCCTGGAAAGCTCTCAAAGCTCTAGTTAACAATTTTCTAGGCAACAAAAGAAGCCCAGAATATGTTGCCCTGGTTAATCAGCTCCTAACAAGTGTCAAACATTTGAGAGCTCGAATATCTACAAACATACACCTTTTACCGTCACATCTGGATTATTTTACCTCAACTGCGGGGATTACAGTGAAGAACAGAGGAAAAGATTCTATCCGGACATAAAAACAATGGAATCTAGGTACCAGGGTAAATGGGACCTAAACATGCTTGCTGACTACTGTTGGTGTTTGAAGCGTGATGGACCAGATGAGAGGCACAAACGAAAATCGTCAAGGGCGTCTTTTATTTGAAATTAGAATTATTTTCTTTATTATGTTGAATTCTTAAATTTTTTGTTTTATTAAAAGGATTATAGTTTACATACGTTTATTCCTGTTTCTATGATATAACAATAATAATGCATTATTAGATAGAGAAAGGTTTTTAAATTTTCTTTTCAGGAAAAATGAGGTAATCTCAATGAAAATGGTGTATGCTGTACTGATAAAATCCGACCTGATTGAACAAAAATACATTCATTTTTGAGCTCAGGAGGTTTGATTCATTGAGAAACCATAAAAAAATCCTCAGGAACATAAAAAACTCAAACGCAGGCCTGTGTCATGTATCACAAAGTGACAAAGCAAATGAATAGGTACGCTGTAATCGATGTCATAAAAGCTGAGTATAATGATACAAAGATTGCTCGCTTTCATAAATTTGCTCGATCCTTCGTTGCCAGAGTTAGAAAAGATCTGAAAGCTGCTGATAGGTATCCAACATTAGCAGCAAAACACATGCAAAGGGTTCATTCATAAGAACGTAATAATTTGTGCAGAAAGTAATGCAAATCTTTCAAAAAAAAACTCAGAATGGGAGTCAGAGCCCTTGCAAAGGGCATCTCATCCTTTCGGAGTGCACCATCAGAAGAAGTGTGCCGAAGATCTCCATTACATGTCATATGTGATGCGAATAGATCAGTTCATATCAGGTAAAACGAAAGAGAATCGTTTGACCCGTGCAAAGCGCTTGCTCTCCATGTTGACTCCGCAAGAACTTGGAATGCTTTGGTTTTTCTATGGTATGAAAAATTTCAAACAGGACTAAAAGGTATACCAACGGAATGAAAGATGGTTATGCAGTGCCAAGAGAGGTTCCAACTGTAATGCATATCAAGTTTCCATCAATTTTGATCGTTCTGGGAGTTGTTAGCAGTGAGAGAGATGTCATTGCCCATAACATCTTTTCACAAGGCTTAAGAGTCAATGTTCTTACTTAGTCAGAGGTTTTGGAGAATGTTTTGAGGCCGTGGATAAAGAGAGTATGCATGGAAGACCTTAAGCCTTCCAACAAACTGAGAACCATCTCATAAAGCTATAAGAACTAAGCTTCGATGCGTGAAAATTGCCAGGACCATGTTCTTCCAGATAGATGGCCTTCTAGCTCACCTAACCTCAATCACTGGACTTTTAAGTATGAACGTCACCGAGAAAAAAGTTAATCAACATCCCCATAACCCATTTAATCTCTCAAGTCCGCTATAACAAAGACTATGTCCGAAATTAATAAAGATCATCTGATTCAGGCATGTCAACGCTTCTGACCCCAATTGAAGCAGTCATTGAGACTAATTGTGGATTCATTGAATAGGCATTATAAGGATTCTCAAGATCATTTGTCCGATTTTCATTTGAATACACCTTTTCTCTGATGTGATATGAGTCTTTTTCTACATTCCTACAAATGCCCTCAAAATCCTGAAACACCATATATATATATATATATATATATATATATATATATTGAAAAAACTCACAAAGTGGCACGTGAGGAAAGCAATATGAAAATTAACCCACAGGAAAATTAAAGAATGAATCCAAGCACTTTCAAACTATATTTGCAAGTTCATTTTCCTTGAAAATGAACTTGTAAATATAGTTCGAAAGTACTTGGATTAATCTTTCATTTTCCTGTGGGTTAATTATTTTCATATATATATATATATATATATATATATATATATATATATATATATATATATATATATATATATATATAAAAACACTTTACTCAATAACGGGTAAATTTTATAGAAAGTAAACCACTGTACAAGGACATAAAGTTTATTAAGACGGGACTAGTTTCGATATACAGTTTATGAATATCAACCGCCATAAACTGGAAAAAAACTGACAAAAAATGTCAAAGCAACGGACCACCGACATTAATGTGGGGACGTTAGCTGAAGATCATTAACAGCATCTTATCGGAATAGATAACACATTAGGGCTACAATTCAACTGCTCTTCTGAGAGCTTGAAATTGAGAATTTTTTTAATTAACGACGATTCAATGATCTTACTTTAATTAAATTCGTTACAATTGCAAATTATTTGGGCATGGCAGAAATCTATTACTTGGTTAGTGTTTTTGACATGATTAAAAAGTATTTATACATTATCTGTTACCCAACACCTCCCCTATTTTCATAAATGCCCTTATCAAATGATCCCTTTTCTCCAATGTAAAATAAAGGACAATTAGTGCTTTTAAACGGGATTAGGTACACATCAGCCTCTTTGTTTTGTGCTTGAGGTTTGGTGTTAGGGTAAGATTTCCTGATGGTTGAAGGGTATCTGAATGTTGTGAAGTTGGGATGCACAATCTACTTATTCCTTTAAATCAGTGCACTTCAACCTGCGCGATACCGCCCACTACTGGGCGTTTTGAGCTTCTGGGTGGAGTGGTGCGAAAATTTATCAAATGAAGTAAAATTAAACACATTTATAATTTTCTAAGGTAAATTCCTATAGTATGGCGGTGTTGTTAATACACAATGTTTTATGATATCTAAAATTATAATATATGTATTGCAACATACATATGTTTTATTTGTTTGTAGGATTGTTAATTTTGTGGGCGGTTGATTAATTTCATTTGCATAAAAATTGAAAAAGTGGGTGGTGGGCAAAAAAAGATTGAAGGGCACTGCCTTAAATAAAGGAAAATATGGACCGTATAAATAATTCTTTTCGCATTTAAGATTTTGTGCTAGGGACGGTAGAATATTGACCTAGCTTTTGATAAGCTTTCATTAATAAATATAATGGATATTTTATTTCTATAAACGTGCATGTTATGTAGGTAATTTCATATTGAAGAAAAGATGAGTCACAAATTCGAAGTGCTCTTAAAAATATAGCTATAGCGATAGATTCTTTTTAATTTTGACATCGAGACAAATAAGTGAATATATGAATTAAAATTAGTAAGCTTGCGGTACACAGTAAAAGATGGTTGATTGTTATAATAAACTACATATCGAAACTATTCCCGTATTAATATAATAATAATAATAATAATAGGTATTTATAAGGCGCCCTTCAGGGTTGTTATTCCTTGTACAGTGGTTTACTTTTTCTCTTTCTCTCATATATATATATATATATATATATATATATATATATATATATATATATATATATAGTGCGTAAGGTATTTGAGGACAGATTTATACTTATACTTACACAAAAATGACTCCAGTAAACAGATAATTAGGTCTTTTTTGTTGAAAAAGTTGTTAGGATAAGAATAAACATATGGTTTTGTAATTTTATTCAATATAGTTTCCTTTAGCTTCGATAACGGCTTTTATACGATGTCTGAATCTCCTAAATGCTACGATCAAGTGGTTCTTGTTCATTTTAGACATTACTCTGACTATGGAGGATTTTAGGGATTCTTTAGTGTTATGAGGGTGCTCATTAACCTCTTTCTTAACTACGCTAACTACATAGTAGTCCAATGGTTTGAGATCTGGGCAGTTAGGAGGCCAAATGAGAGGGGTTATGGGATCATGAAAAATTTCCGCCATTTATTCCAGCGTTACTTGAGCCTTGTGTGATGGTTGAAACAGATTAGGTCTTCCATTGCGTACATTGTCGATCCATGGCTTAACCATCTTTGGCCTCTAACTTCTTGCAAACTTAGTAGACGAAGGATCTAGCGACTTTTAAAAATTGTGCTATTTTTAAATTGCAATGTTCAGCCTTTATATCCACGATACCTGCGTGCCTCTTTATTTTTTTTTGTATATAGAAAATATAAAGTCATATAATATGCTGCTATAGTAAAAATAACATATGTCCTCAAATACCTTCCGCCCCCTGTTTATATATATATATATATATATATATATATATATATATATATATATATATATATGTATATATATATATACCGGGTGTTTAAATTTTTTTAATATCATTTGAGATGTAAATATCACAGAAACTACATAGTAAAGGCAAATTTAACTAAACAGGTTTAATGTTAAGCAACATAAGATTTATTCCTCTAAATTTAAATAAGAAAATCAAAGGTATGTGGATTCCATGAACGATTTCACAAATGTTCAATATGCGCACAGCCTGAGACACGACACACGTCAAGTCGGTAGTCCAGCTCCTCCCAAACACGCTGCAAGATGTCTTTGGTAACGGTCTCCATTTCGATAGTGATTCTGTGCTTAAGTTCCTCTAGGTTTGTAGGAAGAGGGGAGGAGGGGCATAGACCAGTTCCTTCACATAGCCCCAGAGAAAAAAAATCGCAAGGTGTCAGGTCAAGCGAACGTGACGGCCATTTCAACAGCACATTGTCTTCATCACCAGCACGCCCGATCTATCTCCCTCGCAGATTGTCATTGAGATAAGCCCGCACAGTGAGATGGAGCCCCATCTTGTTTAAAAATGAAGTTTTCTTGTTCATTTGCAATGAGCTCATCCATTAGCCAGTTCTGAAGCATTTGCAGATCTCCCTTGCCGGTTACATTTCTCTCAAAGAAAAACGGGCCATGAAGATGGTTCTTGGAGATGGCGCAGAACACATTCACTTTCGGTGAGTCCCTCACGTACTCAACTGTGGCATGGTAATTTTCTTCGCCCCAAATGCGAACATTATGCTTATTGACTTTGCCATTCGTATGAAGTGTTGCCTCATCACTGAAAACAAGACGTTCCTTGTACTCGTCTTCTTCAAGTTTCTCTTGTATATCAACACATAATTGTTTGCGCTTTCGCTTGTCATCTGCCGTTATGGCCTGAACTAATTGCAGCTTGTAGAGATTCATTAGCAAGCGTTTCCTCAGGATGCACCAAACTGTCGTTGGAGGAATCTAGGTTTTCAGACTTGTTCTTCTTATGGACTTCTTGGGGCTTCTCAAAAGTTTTGGTCAAGCCCGCTCGACCGTCTCTTCCGATGTTATTGGTCGTCCAGATCCTTTTGCCCTGCACAGACAGCCTTCTTCTTTGAATTTTTTGTGCCATGTCCAAATCTGCATTGCCGTTGGTGACTGTTTAGAAAACTCTCTCACAAATGCACGCTGCACAGTCTCGTTTGACTGTGTTCGAGCATACTCGAACAAACAAAACGCCTTTTCACTTCCAGTGAATGACATTTCTATACCTGTAACATTAAACATAAAACTTTGACCTGTTTCTACACATGGTGCTAAAATTTAAAGTCATTTGAACGGGAACTGACAAAGTTATTAGATTGAAAAATGATATAAATTTTTTAAACACCCTGTATATATACAGTAGGGTGAAATAAGTATTTGTACGCCTTCAAAATAAAATTTTAATAAATTTGAAACCGATCATATTTCATGAAATTTACACAATAGATTTATATTAATGTAAAGTTAAAAGTTCTGTGTACAAAAAGGCATGAAACAAAAATGATATTCAGTAACCTCGAAATTAATGAAAACAAGGCTGAAAAAAGTATTTGTACACAGACATAAACCTTAAGAAATTTATATTTAAAGCACTAAAGAGACATACTATTCGCTGTGACGGTGAAAAGAAGCTTCCAGATGGTTCCAATAATATGTACAGCAGTCAACAAGAGCTGGGGAAAGATTGGAATGCCATTCAACAGTCCACCTTCCCGTAGTGAAGACGTTATCCTAGTGAAGAATAACGAACTCTCTAATGGCATGAAATAGTCGATTCTGAAGTTCCATACTGATGGCCTGAGCTACCGGAAGAGATCCGAGCAGCAAAATACCTTTCAGTACCATTCGCTTTTTCATTCTGGAGTGGAAAAGGGTGTTCAGGTGCTCCTCGGAAGATTTACTTAAAGCTTCTTCTGTAATACACAGGAAGGTGAGAATTGCCCCTATGACGACCCGTAATAAAATTCAAGATGACCCAGTGGTGGCAGGAACATCGGTCACAAAGTGAACCAACAGTAATGAACTTATCCTACATGATTTTAATTGTCGCAGGCCAAGGAAGACGCCTCTGCTGCTGAAGAGACACGGAGTTGCAAGGTTGAAATTCTCCCGAGAGCATTTGGAGAAACCTTCTGACTTCTCCGATAATATCCAGTGGTCAGACGAGACAAAAATAAAATTGTTTGGCCGTAACGATGGCCGTCCTGTCTGGAGGAAAGACGGCAGTGCCTACGACCCTAAGAACACCATCACTACCCTAAAGTTTAAGGGAGGTAGCATCATGGTGTGGTAGTGTTTCTCATCTAAGAGTACCAGCAATATCCATATCATAGATGGGATCATGAATTCGGCAATCTACAGAGACATTTTAAAAGAACATCTTTTCGTTTCTGTAGAGAAGCTTGGACTTGGATAAGGATGCATCTTTCAAAAAGACAGTGATCCAAAGCATCTGCGAAAGCTACTTGCAAATAGTTCTGTAAAAGTAATAAAAACATTTTAGAGTGGCCTACTCAGTCACCAGATTTGAACCCAATAGAGAACTTGTGGCGAACATTGAAAAGCAAGCTTTATTTGAGGGGCGCATGAACATCAAATAATTGGAGGTAATCTGCAAGGAAGAATGGGACGAAATATCAAAGTAATGTTGCAGCGAACTAGTGAAGAACTACAGGAAAAGATTGATGGTAGTGAAAGCCAACAAAACTTACGCAATTAAGTATTAATCACCAAATATCGATTTGTACAAATACTTTTTTCACCCCTGTTTTCACTAATTTCAAGTTTACTGAATGTCGATTCTGTTTCATGCCTTTTTGTTCACATAACTTTTAACTTTACATTAATATACATCTATTGTGTAAACTTCTTTAAATTTGATAGGTTGGAAGGCTATTAAAATGGAACTTTGTAGGTGTATGAATACTTATTTTCCCCCAATATATATATATATATATATATATATATATATATATATATATATATATATATATATATATATATATATATATGTATATATATAGTGATGTGCAAATAAATTGGGACGGTGATAGAAAAACGCCAAATTTCACTATTCATGTATTATTCTCAAAATCATAGCATACATATCATGTTAATGTTGACAGTTAATAAGAAATATATCCTCCCTTTGCTTTAATAACCTCAGCAATCCGATTTGGCCTGGATTCAATCAATTTCTGGCTCATATTCCGTACTTTCTCATCGTGATGTGAGGCCTGTATCACAACACAGATCAGCTTTTCGATTCTGGAGCAGTCCTTCAACATGGTCCTCTTATTAATAATTGCCCACAGATTACCAATTGGATTAAGGTCTGGTGAGTTTCAAAGCCAGTACCGGAAGAAACATAGCATTTTTTTTTGGAAACGTAGCATGAGGTGTTGTCCTACTGGGAGATGACATCACCGTTTGAAAAAGCATCCACGAAGTATCGGGAATAGATTATTCCTTATGGTTGCTTGGTACTTGTTGAAAGTCATCATTCCTTCCACTGGTGCGTGTTTGGGGGCTTGCTCTTACTGGTTCTCCTGCACTGCGCCTCACGACTTGTGATCGAATCCCATGGACTTCGAAATGGGTCTCATCAGAGAATACCACCTTTTTTCAATATTCTTTTGTCCATTATTTGTATTTTTTGGCCCAAGACAAACGTTTCCTCCTTATACCAGCGGTAAGTAGAGCCTTCTTGATGGGTCTTCGCGCAGGCCTTTTGACTTCAAGAAGCCTACAGTGAATAGTTGATGAGTCGATGTTGATACTAGCAGCTAATAAATAACGCTGTAATTCTTGGTTGATCTTTCACGGATCTTTCACACTATTGCATAGCAATATTAGCTACAGTGGACCCCATACTTAATAATTTAATATAATTATTAACTGATAGAACTCAAAAGGTGCTGGTTTGTGGATAGTTTGGTGATATTAGAAATTTGATCTTTGATGCCCCTCAGGGTAGTGTCCTTGGACCATTAATTTTTATTATTTTATAGAACAAGCTTGTATCGCATGCTGATGATGGTACATTGTTGGTTAGTCTACGATCGCCAACTTCGAGTGATAATAGATATATTACCCATATTAAGTAGTGTAAGTTGTGAGGTGTGAAGTTTAATCTCTAAAAAACTCAAATTATAATCATTAGTAGGTCCAAGACACCTTATCTACAGCATCTTGATTTTGTACATTGTTGGCATTATTTGTCTCGGAAGACAATGGCGTTTCGCCTGTGTCATCCAAAGGAATGCAGAGCAGTACGTTTGGCACCAGGTTGACTGTGGGAGATGCTGGAGTCAGTGAGCACAGCGCACTGGTCCGCCTTCTGGTCTCTGCTTCTGATTTAGGAGGTTTACTCCCCTACACCTCACCGGTGGATCATTTGAGAATCTCTTTCACCCGGCTAGCCGTTGGCTGCTATAGGCAGCTCCTCCGCCTAGCTTGGTGGTGCAGTGTAAGCACGATCCCCTCACGTGGTTTAACCGGTTCAAAATTCTTAAGGTAACTTTTGATAATAAACTTACCTTTGAGAAACCTTCAGAATCTACCTCGAGACTATTGCAAAAACTATATTCTGAAGAAAATGTTTTAAAGTATTTGATGAAGAAGCTATTATGTTAAACCTATTCATTTTTCATTTTTCCTTGTTTAGTGTTGTGCACCCTTGTGGTCTTTTGCGGCCGATTAACATCTGAAAACTTTAGAGAGAAACTTGTCTACTATTAAGTTTCTTATTTTGAAGTTAAAAAAAGATTTAATACATCGCGTGCAATGGATGCATCTTTGGCTGACTTGCTTTATTTTGTACGTACCATTAGGCAATCTGCTGCTAATAATATTACTTTATCACGCATAAGAAGAACAGTAATAAATACCCTAAGGTGTTTTATCACTGTCACCACAAGGCTTTTGGATTGCGCTTCCTTGCGTTGTTGTTGATGATATCTTGTGTTTTTCAATCATCGATTATGTACAGTAATTTATCTTGTTTATGCATTTTTCCAGAATTTATTACACCGTTCATTTTTAGTAGCAAGTTGCATTTCCTGCTAGAGCCCTGTTGTCCACAGTCTCCTGGCTTTTCCAATTAGGTTTCAATTTTCATTAAGGGTTTAAATTTTCAATAATTTGGCTTTCACTACCAGCAGTGATTCTAAATTTGAGGTATTTTTTATGACTCAAGAGAATGTTGTTTCGATCTCTTCACTCGAAATATTGACATACCAGTGAATCATGTCTCTTCTGGTGCTATATCCTTCGTGTCCTGTAGCTTTTCAGCCTTTATGTTTAAAAGTTCCTGAAATTCCCTCCATTAGTGTTTAAGAAGATTGATTTTCACTCTCTCCTTTTTCACTAAGACTATTTTAACTCACTATTTTGGTAAATGGATCTACCAACATTTATTTATATCCGGTTTATCCTAATGTGTGGTACGCGTGTAGGACGAACCCACCTGTGTATAAGGTTCATTGAATTTCTGTATAGGCTCATAACACCTTTTGGTCTTAAAGCGATATGGATTATTTGAAGTGCTACCTTATAGATTAATTTTGCTTCTTCGCCTTTATTCTTTTGAAATATTTCATATTTACCTTTCATTACTTTTTTCAGTGGCACCAAGTCCAGGGCTGTATGGCAAGTACCAAAATACTACAATCAGAATGAGCGCAACAGAACCACTGTTCAACGAGTTGTGTGATTTGCATTTTTGGACAGGAATACGATATCTTCCCGAACATGTCTTGGTCATCTTTATGCATATGAGCCTAGTGAAAGATTTGATATTGTGTAATTAATCTTGATATTATTTTGTGTCAGACTCTTTCCGACCTTTTTACCATCAATTGTTGTACATCTTTACATAATGATGTCATCGTGTTTACAACACCTTCGATTTCTTTACATCAAAAGAATTACAATACTTCTCTTGCATGGAAACGAGCACTCTGATTTTATAGCCGGTAGTTATGAAGGAAATAAGTACCTCAACCATCTTTGATGATGCACCCACGTCCCACTTGAATTTCCATTAATTTATACACTATTTACCTTTTGAGATGCTTTATCTGGAATTTATTATTGTAAAAATTGCGTATTTTTCTTGACTTCACCCCCACATCTTTGACATACGTACTTTGATATAATTCACTTACAGGCATTCTAAGTCCGCAGGCCAGATTTGCTGGAGAATCGATTTCAAATCCCAGACCATATTCCACACAAAGTAAGTTTTATCATTCATATAAAATTACTATTATTTTGGTTAAAAAAACACAATAATATTGTAATCGTATTGTCGTAATTCATGTGATTGTCAAAGTAGAAAATAAGTATATTACGTTAATAAACTCTACATTTTTAGTTAACCTGCGGTCAGGATAGTGTTAGTGAATTTTTTGTATGGTCTGCTATACCAAAAAGGTTGCCCACGACTGAATTCAACATGGTAATACATTATACAAACTAAATTTGTCATTAAGCTTAAAATAAATTTCGGTTAAGACGTAGATTTAAAAAAAAATATTTAATAATATATATATTCTCTCACTTTCAAGACTTAATCATTTAGTATAATAACCAAAATAAACAAAATAATTTAAATTTTTTTTTATCTAATTGTTTTCTTTTAGGTTCCTGTATTTTTTGATTCATCCCTCCATTACGCTGAACAGTAATGGAAACTTAGCCACTATTTTTTATTTTATTTGTTTTCCTCTTGGAAGAGCTATGATAAAGGTAAAACTCAAAAATTAAAGAACCTAATCCCTCACTTAATAACATTTTCACACGATCGCACTTTCTTATTCTAAATAGAAATCCTAGAAATACATATATTTTGCCATCTTTAAGATCAATAGGCATTTTTCTTTTGTTTAGACTGTAACATAACCATCCTAGAATATACCTGAAACTCAAAATTCCGAAAGGCCTATGTTGTTGCATCAAAAATAACCCAATTTTAGAAAAAGAACAAATCAATAGAAACACTACTTGGTTGTCTTTGGACAGCCAAGTAGTGTTTCTATTGGCTGAAAGTTTGGTGAAAACCTTCGTTTAAAAACTTCATAGGTGGCAGTCAAGGCAAAAATTAACTCAGGAACAGTTACAAACTCTTCAACTTGGTTATTCTGTATTTGTAATTAAGAGGAGACTTCCTTAATTCACGAAGGAACGAGTTTTTTTTTTTCTTTAGACAGTATAAAAATTTTTGACGAGTCCAGTTTGGTTCAATTTTTTCGGTGTGGGTATGAAATGAGTTAGAGATGACCCAACCCTGTGTTTTACAAAAATAAGGCCCCTAACTAACAGTCAAGGAGGCGGTAAACTACTTTAAACACATTTATACACACGTACAGCATTTTACAACTTCGGGAAGCCAACGTTGTTCTCTTAACCCCCTTTTACACCCACATTATAAACATTTTTGACCACTTTCATGCTGGTAAGATAATAAAAAATACTCTTTATCTATACTTATCTACCTAAGCTTTCTCTTACATGCACGTACAAAATGATCTGTGCGTTATTTTGCGCATAACTTTAAAGTAAAAACGTATACGCGATTTTTTATGACTGTATAAATACAATTCGGCTGACTGTAAATAAAAAACTGTTACTTTTCAACAGGACTTCTGTACTTTTGATAGCTCGCTGTGCCTCATTTTTACTTTTGTCATCTCCACATACATGTCAGTAGTTGCGATGCTATAGTAGATCACGTCTAAGACACTTACGAATAACATCAATGCTCCCTGAATATACCTGACACCCTGCTGTTCCAATAGCGGTGAAAAGGTAGGATACTGATTATAGTGACATATATGAATAAGAATGATTTTTAAAATAAGGTCAGATGACTAGGAAACATATAGTTTGGAGCAGAAATTTCAATACACCAGCAGTATTTTTCCATCTAGTACCAAACCATTAAAGACGAGTTCTATTACTGTAAGGAAGAAAGGCAAAGTTTCTCGTAAGAATATTGCAAGTTAATAGAAATTATGAGAAATGTTTGAAAGTTGTAATTATTAACAAAGACCATACGAAAAAATACTAATTATTTGTATTCCTAAATATATTTTAAACTTTGTTCCATAGCACCGTCCAAAACCTAAAGACCAAAATAGCAAAAATTGCAAAGAAGGCTCTTCGAAATTTGCCTCTGATAGTGTTTAAATTTCATTTAATAGAACAGCATATAACAAAGATATAGGGAAAGTATATGTTTATAAAGAAAAGATGCGTCCAGAAGTAGAAAAATATAAATATAAATGCAGTCATAATTAGAAAACAACATAAGTATCTTAAGGATAAGTGAAGAAAATATTAATCAGGAGTTCGCAGGTTATTATTCCAAATGACTTGAGCATATCTCTGTGCGCCTGATTTCATCAAGTTTTCCGCATTGTTCGGGGGGGGATTTTATTCTACTCTTTTCCAGCTCTTCTGAGAAGCTTGCCATTTTTGGCTTACCAGAAACGTGATTAGAAAAACTATGTTGGTCTCAGTTGCTGGGACCCTATGGGGGTATTCTTTGCTCTAAGTTGCTAGAGGCATGGAACGTGGTGCTCTTAAATCACTGTCGAATACCTCCCCCCCCCTCTCTCATTAAATTGAACAACCAAATGTTTACCAAATGCTGCTTGCAACCTTGCCTCTCACTCCCACTCTTACACTTGCTATCGTTTATCCACCCCCGACCGACAGATTCTTCGATGAGCTCGGCGAGTTTTCGAACATAGCACAATCCACCTCCTCAGCAACCTTACGTATTTTGGGAGATTTTAACATCCTCCTGAACGCCATATCATATCTGTGACTTTTTGACATATTAACTTTTATTCTCTTTCAATATTTTTCTCGTTTTCCATCCACACACATGGAAATACACTTGACCTATTAGCCTATACCTTTCTGATTCATAGTCTAAACATAACTTACTCCACAGCTATTTCTGAAAACTTCCTCATCCATTTTGTTTCTCTCTTTCTCTTTCACACAACGCTTTAATACACCATACCTTATCATCCTCGGCCCTCTTCAATTAACCAAGGACAGATGACAAGGGAAATTGTCTCTCAATTCTTTAGTTAGGCTCTAAAAACACTTCAGCTGCTTTTACAGAACTCTACGTTCTTTCTCATAGATCATCTCCTACACTCGCAGACAATGTACCCCATGGTTTTCGTCCACTAATTTGAACTGTAGGAAAACACACACGTGCATGCGAGAGACGGCTTCGGATTGCCCGTCCTCATGATGCAAAAACAGAATCCTTCTCTGTAGCCTACACCCTAGCTACTCAATCTTACACTGCACTCCTAAATTTCGCCTGTGAAAATTACACCCGCCGTATCCTTGCAGAAAACAAAAACAAGCCACACATCGCGTTCGAGCTACTTGCAAATCTTTTCGCCTCTCTAAAATCCCAGCCCTTCCACACTATCTCTCTTACTGAATTCTGAGCCTACTTCTCTGACAAGAAAGTCCATATCTACCACAACATACCTTGCTTTTACTAATCGTCACCAATTAACTCGCTCCTTTACTTTCCCCACTGGACTTCCTTCTATTGCCCCAGTATCCACAAAGGAAGTGAATCCCCCACCCCTTTCATTAAAATATATTATCTTTCCCCCTTGACCCACTTCCTTCAAGGTAGGACACAACACTGAATCAGTTCATACATGGAACGGACGGCCTTTGCCCTGTGGTCGACTCTGATCAGCCTTCCATTCTGGTACTTCTGGACACCATTCCCGTAAATGAGGGTGTCTCTGGAACTTCTCTCAACTGGTTCTGTTCGTACATTTCATCTTGTACTCAATCTATCCATATTGGTAATGATATATCTTGACCGGCAGATGTTTGTTTGGGTGTTCTCTTGGGTCTGTTGTTGGAACCCTTCTGTTTTGCATCGTTCTTCTTCTTCTCGGTATTCTTATCCGTCGTCTTGTTTTACCATTTTATTTATATGATGATGGCAGGCAAATCTATCTCATTTTCTTCAGCCATTTTGATGAAATTCTGAGAAATCTCACCCGCTTATAAAATCCTCAGGGAATGGTCCTCGGACAACTTTCCAAAATAACCATCACGAAACGGAGGTACTACTGTTGGGCGCTTCTGGTAACGTGGCGTACTGCAAAACTACTGTTCCTTATCTAAACCCGGGTGTCTCCCATGCTCTCTTTCTAATACAGTTCAAAATCGGCGCGTCACCTTTGATAGTCATCTTTCAAACTCATGTTGTAAATGTCTGTCTATCATCTTTTTCTCTGCTTTCTCCGTTAATCTTTATGCATCCGTTCACACTTTGGTAAATATTTTAATGATGCTCAAATATATTGTTTTGGGGTTTGAAATACTTCAGAGTGTATTTATGCATTACTCTTGGAATGGAGAAAAACATTTATTATATCAAAGTAATGATTGAAATATTAAGCGAGTAAATAATTAAAACGATTATGCCAGTAATGGAAATTTACAATTCTAATCATAATCGCATGGAATGTAGTCCGATTAGCTCAAAACAAGGTACCATGGGGTTACGAACCGAGAAAACACATAATTCTCCGAAGCTTGCTCTGTTGTCATTCCGCAGATGTCCTCGCGATGAGGTTAGCGGAAAGTAAACTAAAGCAGTCATTAAAAATCACGATAATTAGGAGTATATGAATAACGGCTCTACTAAGAGTGAAACAGACAACCCTATTTACGCTATTATAAAATCCAAAACCAACAAAAGAAACGTTAAAAATAAGATCAATTTAACGCGTCTAACCAAACACACGATTACCGACGCTGTAAAAAAGGTGCTACTCTCTACACCTAACGACAGAAGGCAGTACTGCATCCACTTTTCCCCCCACTATTCGAATTCCTGAAAATTCTGTGTAGTACTGTATATAACCTAAACATTAATGCGATTCCTAAATATAAACCTCAGTGACTTAATTTGCAATTAAATGACCCCAATTAATTTATGAAAGATTCCGAAATTTTTCTTTTATTAGTGACTTTAAGCATTCATGCCCCCACACACACATACACAAAAAACCCTGCTCTTATTTTCAATTAGGTGGAGTGAGGGAAATTTGAGTCTCCCCCCTCCCCGTTCGCAATGAAAATGTAAACTCAGAGGAAGTGGAATTTCAAGGTAGGCACATAACCCTCTCTCTTCACATCTTGAGAGTTTAAACCTTTCACATGGTTCTTATTTGTATTGAACGGGATAGGACAAGTAGCAATGGGTTTAAGTTGGACAAGTGTGATAGAATCGTCCTACCTGCGTAATTTCAAGAATAGACTGGATTGATTTATAGATGAGAATGCTAGGTGGTGTAGGGGTTTATTAAAAGGTGTAATAAGGTACTAAGACGCCTTATATTCATTACACTATGTAACACGATTTTTTTCCTTTGGGTAGCAACTGTTATTTTCTATTTGCTTGTGTCTAGAATACATGAAAAAAACGCTGTTATTTATTTCAAACTGCTTTTGTGTCCAGAATAATGATATTTGTATGAAAAATGCCTATTCCCTCTGGAAGAAAGTGGTGAATTTGAACTTTCATTTCCATAAAGTAGAAACAAAACAATATGATACACAAATATTATTTATTTATTCTAGAATTACATAAGTGAGACAATTAAAATATTAGAAATGAGGAGTTATCCGTGATTTACGCTTATACTGTAACTTACTTTCACGAATCAGCCCCCAAATATAGTCTCCCATCAGATTTTCATTATACGATACTTGATAGCGGCGTTCAAAGTCCAGTAGATCCTGGTGCAAGCGCTCGCCAGGTTCCTCGGAGTACGCTCCCATGTTCTTAAATTTATCAAAATAAGCGTTAAGAATACGGACTTTAAGGAACATCCAGCAACCCATCCTGCCGTAGTTTCTCACCAAGTTATCAACAAGCTCTACATAGTTTTCGTCTTTGTGATTACCTAGGAAGCCCAGAACCACTGCAATAAAGCTGCCCCAAGCTGCTTTTTTCGTCCTAGTGAGTTTCTCGGGAAACTCTTTGCACTCTATGATCTTTTTTTCTTTGTGGACCGAAGAAGACTCCGGATTCCACCTTCACCACAGATAGCTTAGGAAAGAAATCTTGGGGATACTTGAAAGCTGCCGACTCCTTATCTAGAGCACTAACGAATTGTTTCATAAGTCCCAATTTTAAGTGCAGAGGAGAAAACAGTACTTGGGGGAGAGGGTACAACAAAGGCTCCCATTTGACGTTGTTTCTCCCCACACTAAACTCGGTCAGTTGTGGCCAATCCCACTGATAGTAGTGTGCCACGGTGTCCCTTCTGTCCCAAAGGCACAGATAACAAGGAAACTTGGTAAAGCCGCCTTGGAGACTCATTAAGAAGGCTACCATTTTGAAGTCTCCGATAACCTCTCAACCGTACTCTTTATATTTCAATGCATCTATCAAGATCTTGACACTGATGTATTCCTCCTCGAGCTGGAGCGAGTGAGCAAGGAGAAGAGATGGATCCATGTTCCCGTTATACAACAGAATTGCTTTTAGACTCCTGGACAAGCTTTCAATGAAGAAGTGCCACTCGTTGGGGTTACGGCGATTCCGAATAACTCAAACAGACCAGTCACATTGCAAGAAAAGCAAAGCTTATTTTGACGTGTAAAACGCTTGAAAAACACTGGTGACGTTTACTCTGACCTTATATTTGCACACTGTCATCTAACAAATCCCACTGCTTGAGTCTCTAAGTTAAAAGCTCGGCATTGGACTTTGTGAGAAAAAGATCTCTGACAAGGTCGCAGAGATTTTTTTGGTTAAGGTAGTATGGCTTTCTCTCCTCAGTTGCACTTCTGTAATCTGTATCAATGACTTCATCCTCTTCTGAACTGCTTTACCTCTCTAAAAACTGCTGCTCTCTTTTTGGAGGAGCGGGTACGAAGAGCTCGGAACTGCATGCCACTGATGAAATAGATGACTAAAGATCTGGATACATGAGGAAAGGTGCATTTGTTCCTGCTCTCCGTTTAGAAGGGTTCACCATGCAGAAGAAACAACTGCTTGAGTGGTCAGTTAGTTCCCTCCAAATTCGTGGGATTGCGAAATTTATAGCTTTCTTTTCTCCTCTGTAACATCCTCTAAAAAAAAACAAAATGAAAACATAAATATGAATATGCAAATACTTTTCACTTAGTGTAAATAGAAATGTAGAAAAAAAATCCAGTATCCCAATAAACAAAACACATTATATGTATATATATATATATATATATATATATATATATATATATATATAAATATATATATATATATATATATATATATATATATATATATATATATATATATATTTATATATATATTTATATATATATATATATATATATATATATATATATATATATATTTATATATATTTATATATATATATATATATATATATATATATATATATATATATATATATATATATATATATATATATATATTTATTACCTTCCAGAGTTTTTGGCATTACTTGCAAGTGAAATGAAGTGCCCAAGGTTTGTCTTGATCTCCGACTGGCATGGCAAAATATGCATTGTCGGCCTCACACATTTTAGCAGAGTACATTTTACAGAGTACTTTTTTGCTTCTGTCTTAATAAATTCATCCACAAATAGTAAAATGCGTTTGTGATGCTTACAACCTCTTGATGCCATCTATGACGAATGATTCTATTAATAACGAGTGACGTGTATGCGCTGTGACGGCTAAAGTTAAACTGATCTGTTCAATAGACATTTTATGTATTTATACAGTCATCTAATTTCCAAGAATGCTCTAGAAATTCTTCAAACATATAAAAATTCTAAAAAGTTCTAGAAAGCTCTAGTTTATTTTCCACCAAATTATTGCTGAATCAGTATGGAATGTAAGGGAACTGCCATTGCTGTCTAGGTCGCAAAAAAAACAACAAAATATAAGGGAAATAATAGCTATTACTACTGCATTAGTGTTTCTGTAAATTTTTAAATACAGTATACCATGTTTATACTATAACTGAAAAAACATAACCCTTGAAACTTCTGATATATTTTTACTATTTGCATCAAAATAATGTTATTTATCATAAATAGGTTAATTTAAAAATTAAATGTCCTAGCCATAGAAGCAAAATTTAGAGATTAAAATTGACTTTTTTATTTCATAAAGCCACAAACAATTGGGAAATAACACTTTTAACCCAAAGACAAGACATAAGGGAAATTTTGTTACACAGTACTATACACCTTACCTAGATAGTGTGACTGAACTATGTGATGGGAACAAAAGCTGCCTTCTATAAGTTATTTATTAACCTTTTTACCTACTCATTCTTTGCTTATGTTTAGACTTACTGTAACTTCCCCCCGATAAAAAGGTTTGGCAAACAATATTGGAGGTCTGATGTTCCTCTTGGTTTTGTTATTTATTTTAAAATAAAACGTCTTTTTATTGCCTAGAAATGACAATGCAGGTACCTCTCTTTCGGATCAGCCATGTTTTTCGCTGTGGTAAAGGAGCAGGCGAGGATGCCAACCAACTAAGGCCATAGTAACAACTGAGGAAGAAAGGCGAACGACTTGAGGCCACTCCCCATAAAAGCTATCCAAGAACCTTGAGAATTAATAACATTTGTGTTAATTTCAGTTTACTGTTAGAGGAGCAAAGGCTGAAAACGATCACAATCACCTGAGAAGTCTCAGAAGGGAGAGGGAAAAATATATATATATATATATATATATATATATATATATATATATATGGATGAGATTAGTTTTAACACAATTACGATTTTTCAATTTTCAAAGACAAACATTTTTAATTCTTGAAATGATTCTCACCGATGTCATTTTCAACTTCGGAACTTTATAATAAAGTAGTTATGTTTCGAAAATATCTTATTACTTTGCTAAATTTGAATCTTTCTGCGCCATTTGCCCTATTGCCTTAAACTTTTGCCATAACTAGTTAGCGAATAGCAGGCTTTGTTATATATGCAAGGGATTCGCGCATGCGTCTTTTGGCGATTAACCAATAGCATTCTTTGTATATTTTCAGTTCATATGGTATAATGGCGCGTGGTGGCTGTGCTAGGTTGCAATACCAACTATTACGAGACTTATTTGATGCCAATTGTCAGGCATTAGAAATAGATAGGGCTCACAGTGTAATCCCGCGAGATATTATATGCCACAGTATTTGAAGATTTAGACAGGATCAGAATTTATTTTACTGTGTTAAAATTGCAATGGATTCGAAAGGCCGTAAAACCCCATGCACATTAGCCGCTAGTGCGTTAAAGGGCACGTGGCTTTCTAATTCCCACATTCGACCAAATATCGGCATCAATTCAAGACAAATGAAGTGAGTTTTTTTTTCCCAAATCTGTCTGAATTTATTAGGTTAGGTTAGGTTAGGTTAGGTCTGGTTATAGATCTTTTAAATAATTTTGAAAATGTGTGTTAAAACGAATCTTTACACACACACATACAAACACATACACACAAATACATATATATATATATATATATATATATATATATATATATATATATATATATATTGCGTCGGTCCCCTCCGACAAAATCACGACTGTCACTCTACGGCATTATTAGTCATTCACATTTCCGGCACTACTATGCTTTCGGAAAAGAACATCTGAGACATATAATCCAGTACAAAGTGTCCCTAATGCAAGATCATAATTATTTATTTTGAGGTACCACAAAGGGAACTTCAACAGGAAATACTAATCTAATAGATACTGTAATTTATTTATAAAGCGTCGTTAAATTATTTATAAAATTTATATTTTATTATTGTTATTAAATTTATCGTGGAATAGCCGAAATATATATATATATATATATATATATATATATATATATATATATATATATATATATATATATATATATATATATATATATATATATATATATATATATATATATATATATATATATATATATATATATATATATATATATATGAAAAACTCACAAAGTATCTCGTGAGTGTACAAATGAATGCAATGTCCCGCAGGAAAAAATTAAATGGTGTTTCCAAGTACTTTCGAACTTTATTAAGTTCCTTATCAAGGATAACTACAAGATAAGTATGAAAGGCCGCCTCAAAAACAAGAAATCACCAATGAGGAAGACAGAAGAGGGAAGGTAAAGATTCACATTAAGAATTACAAGAAACAGGTAGTAAGGTCAAACTGAGAAGAAGGAAAGGTTAGCAGATTAAAAGGAATGGAGATAACCTAACGAGGGAGTTTATAAGACACGAGGAGCGAAAAGTGGGGAAAATACAATGTACATAACAGAGCAGTGACAATTAAAAAAAAAAGTATTGGGGCTACATAACTAAAGATTGTATATAAAAAACTAAGAACAGAAGTCAGAACTAATTTCTTTAAGTATTAGTCTTTTAATTATAGCATCTATTTTATATAAGGCAGGGGAAAGGTTAAAATTATCACATTGGCTTATAAAAGCACATTCAATGATATTCCTTTTTATCGGGTCATTGGAACGATAAATAAATGTTGCCGAGTTCCCCTCTTCGGACACTATATTTATGCTACATGCGGCTATCTCGAGAGCACGTGGGTACAGAAGGGCACGGTGTCGCCCTTCGACCTTATAATTCTACAAAATTTTTGTCACAAAGATGTGATTTCTCTCGACATGGGTGGAAATGGGGAGAGTTTGATTAATTTATAGCAGATAAACTGTAAAGCATTTGGGCCAAAAGAAGAGAGAAAGTGAAAAAAGAGTTACCTGGTATTGCAAAAGCCCCATTACACTCATTACAACGCTCGCGAAAAGGAGAGAAGGATATTTTTCAAGCAGTTAGACACGTCTTTAGTGTTATAATATATAAATATGAGTTTAAATTGTAATACTAATCAATGTGGTCGCCCTCGGCGAAGATCACGCTAGCCAAGCGAGACCTGAAGGCCGCTCACGTCGCGGCCTTCAGAGGACTTCAGCTCGTCTACGTTACTGTAGGACCTTGCAGGTCTTGCCCTAGACAAACACCTACACTTTGTAGTCGATGAGATTAAGGTCTGGCGACTTCGACGGCAAAAATTCCTTCGACCAGAAGTTCATATTCGACTCTTGCACTGTCTTGGCCGTGTATTCCGGGGCTCCATCTAGTTGAAAGACATGGCTGCCTTATTTGTGATCTTTGTTACCCAGAGCAGAGCTTTTATTATCAAGATGTTCCTGTAATCTTTCGCGGTGAGCCTGTAATCGACTACCAACCACAACGGCAGCAGCTTCTTGCCATTTAAAGCCATCACGTCGAGTATCATCAGGGAGGCCAGGTGCTTGCTCATGGGCACGCAGCGAACATGGGGTACGTCCTGGCCGAAGCTTACCACGTGGTCATTTTGCTTGTTGCTGACCACATCAACCGTATGGAAACTTACAATCAGAAAAATTGAGTATTCGATTGCCATTACTCTTCAAGTCGTTGAGAAGGCGACGGTAGCGCTCCCGACGTTGTTCTCGCATACGGTCGCTGAGCAGATGCCTTTCCACGCTCCTCAAGCTCTTGCCAACCTCTCTTTGACGGCCATGGACACACCAGCCACCGAGATGTTTGTCTTCGCGAGCGCAGTCATTTTGAGCATCGGAACACTTTCGAAAGCCTTTTTCTCAGCCAAACGGCAGACAACTTGAGGTGTGTTTAAACGAGGTCGATCTTTTAGGTATTCCCCGTTCTTGAGCCTCTTTTTGACTCTGTAAACGGTCATCCAGCTGATGTTGAGCCAGTTGTCTATACCGGACATGTTGTGGACCCCGCGCAGGGGATCAGAGATTTCGATTCTTTTCACTTCCATCTTGACACACCTACACACAATGGAAAAAGACGTTTTAATGACACGTGCTGGAAATGAAGAACTATAAATTTGTTTGACGGAACTTTTTCTATCAAACACATAAACCTCTCGAAAGATAAAAAAAACAAACAAACCCCAAATGCAACAGAACTTTTGCAAAACTCAGTACTATCACAAAAGCTACAAAAATTCAGCTCACTTCTCAAAAGCAGTAGGTAGCTCCATCTAACTCTCTCTCTCTCTCTCTCTCTCTCCATATATATATATATATATATATATATATATGTATAAATGTATATATCTCTCAAAGTAGCACGGGAGAATGATGAAAATGAATCCATTAAACCACATTGAAAGAGAAAACGGAATAATTTTTCCTTGCAGTAATATTTTTATTACCTTTTTTCGAAAAAATCCGTGAAGGGAAGCGATTCGAACCAGGCACACTGAGGCAGCGAGCACCGCTTTGATCACAGTTAAAAGTATGCCGTTAGTACACGATGCTACGCAGAGAACCAAAAAAATTCTCTGAATATAATAGCTTTTAAAGAACACTTTCGCCAGCTCGAACGGAGACTATGAAAGAAATAGAAAATTAATTGGAAATTTAAAGAATAAATGAGGAATAGGTAAACGCGTGGTGTAGTGTACTAACGGCATACTTTTAACTGTGATCAAAGCAGTGCTCGCTGCCTCAGTGTGCCTGGTTCGAATCGCTTCCCTGCACGGATTTGTTCTAAAAAAAGGTAATAAAAATATTACTGCAAGGAAAAATTATTCCGTTTTCTCTTTCAATGTGGTTTAATGGATTCATATATATATATATATATATATATATATATATATATATATATATATATATATATATATATATATATATATGTTGGGGACGGTATTCGTTCGCAATTTTTTTTCGCCCAGGGCAACAATAACCATTTTTGCTCTATATTTTTGTAGAATAATTTACTATGAAAATTTTTGCCTCATCCCCCTACTTTCTGGTAGAAGCATAGAATCCTACTTGTAATCCACGCCGGAAGGACAAACTGACCCAAATTTCACGAATATATCTCAAAATATAAAAACACTTCTAATTTTTCCTGAGACAGTCATCATGCAAATGAATACTGTCCTAACCCTATATATATATATATATATATATATATATATATATATATATATATACAAGCCATGGCTTCGCTGCGCTCGCTATAGCCCTTCTGGATGTTGGCCTCCTGTCTCTTTGGCTTTTCAAACTACTTTTTTCAGCCTTCTTTCATTAGGGTTTTGACTATTTGTTTCAACGCCCCCCCCCCTTTTGATCCTATAAAAAGGTAAAAAATACAAAACTACACAAAAATTAAATAATAATAATAATAATAATAATAATAATATATCTCTGCGACAGTCTAAGTCTAGCTCACGCTCCCCCGGCAGAACAGATGAATAGATTAAAGAGTTCTAAATATTGATATAGATCTCTCTACGGTCAAAACCCAGCTCACGTTCGGCCGGACATCCAAACCAAGAGCAAAAGAATATTAAAAAAATCCGTTCTCTCTCTCTCTCTCTCTCTCTCTCTCTCTCTCTCTCTATATATATATATATATATATATATATATATATATATATATATATATATCGAGAATTATTTTTGTAATGTTGCAATTATAATTATACGTTGAAAATGGCAATCTTGCTGCTAGCTAAGCTCTTTATCAAGCCCTCGGAAGATTCTCCAACAATCAAGAGAAAGTAGCTCATAAACCCGCATTTCTAACACTTGCATTAGAAAAATGGTGGAATATTGAATGAATTGTCCATTAGGAACTGTTAGACAACAATTAAACAATTAATGCTAATCCCAACTGCAATCAAGTTTGTCTGTTGAAAGCCGCTTTGGGTCAAAGGTGACCCTCTTTAGTCAACAGAAAGGGTGTCATCTTCCATCACGATAATGCCCGTCCTCACACAGCTCGAATGACCCAAGATGTCTTGGAGGAGCTTGGTTGAGGAATATTGCTTCATCCTCCATATTCTCCTGACTTTGCTCCTTCTGATTATCACTTGTTTAGGGGATTACAGAATCATTTGGACGTCTTCGGTTGACATTAAAAGAAGAGGTTGAAAACGATTCGGATTCATATTTTGCATCAAAACCTAAAGAATTTTACAAACTTGCTTGACACATGGAATGAGGTTGTAGAAAGCAATGTAGGTTATGTTTATGATTAAATATTTATATAGTCGTAGGTTTTTTTCAAAAATATTATCAAAATATTCAAACATATTAGCATACATTATTATCATACATATAAATTATATGCTAAATTCTAAAATGTTTTATCAAATATGTTAAATATATAAATCCATGAGGTGTTACTCATACTTTGGGTCAAAGATGCAAAATTAAACATTAAAAAAAAGGAGTTAATGAACGTAAAAATATTAAAAGAGATGTAATCAAGAAGGAAATGATATAATAAGTAAGAATTGAGCTAAATGAAATTAAATAGTAAAGTTAGAATTAATAAAGAAAATGGTAGTGTATATGGAAATAAGTAATAAAAAATGAATAAAGAAATTAAAGAAGATAATATTATGAGTAGTGTTGGAATTAACAATAAATGATGATTAATAAATAAAATAAAGATCGGAGACAATTAAACCAATAAGAGGAGTGGATTCGAGAAAAGGTTGGATCATGGCACTCATATTTATTCTTAAAAAACTGCGAAAACCATCGGGAAAATTGATTCTGCAGAGGTTTTGTAAATAGAGGGGTGAAGTTAGCGAAGGTTCTAAAGGTATTGAAAGTATATTGCCAGAGAGGAGTAAGTGGGGTGGTAGGGCAGGAGGGGGTGGCAAATTCCTCTACGTACTTCCCTTCAAGCAATGGGGGGAGTAATGCGAGCCATCAATCATAAAAGGTCTATCTCGACCATTTATGACTTCATTTATTACAGGATGGTGTACAATTTCTTTCCCGATAAATAACATTTATTCAAGACAATTAAACATAATTAACTTTGGGTGGTAGAAATCCCATGTATGAAGTGCGTGTCCTATGCAGAGCCTCAAATAATTCAATCTAATTTCGGTAGCCATAAAAAAAGACATAGCCTACGCATAGCGTTAAATAATTGAACCTAATTTTTGTAGCTATAGAAACCACGTAGCATATGCAGAGCGTTAAATAATTCGACTTAGTTTCCGTAGCCATAGAAACCACATAGTTTACACATAGCGTTAAATAATTCAACTAATTTCCGTAGCCATAGAAACCACATAGTCTACGCATAGCGTTAAATAATTCAACCTAATTTTCGTAGCCATAGAAACCACATAGCTTACACATAGCGTTAAATAATTCAATCTAATTTCCCTAGATATAGAAACCACATAGCCTACACAGGGCATTAAATATATCAACCGAACTTTCGTAACCATAGGAACCAGACACGGGATGCGACAGAGATTTAGAAGGCTGACGAGAGAGTCTGAAAGAGATTCAGTTTGTTTTACACGTGGGAGTGAATGGCGTGAACGGTTCATAGGTTAACGCACCTACTAAAGAGCGGTGCAGAGCACTTAGAGAAGGTACGGGAAAACGGTAGGTGTGTGGTAATAGTGATTTTGCCTAGTATTAGAATACGTCGCGAGTGGTTGGCTCGTGCAGTTGTGGAGAACTGAAAGGGTGAAAGCAATGTGTAATAATCCGGGCATGTTGCTTATGGATGAATGATGTGTCTCTTTAGGATGAGGGAATCACTTTACGTTAGATGTGATGTATTTGGGCTGCAATTGGGGGAAAGCACCGAAGGATTGCTTAGAGAGGGTTGTTTTAAAAGTTTGTCAGTGAAATTAAACAGGGCAGAGGTGAACGCAATCGAGTAAATAAATTGATAAAAGGCAAACTGAATAAAACTTTGAGAACCATTTTAGACTGGATGAGACATTAAATGGGGACACGTGCGAATACCCGCGGAAGCGAGATGTTGGTATCCGCGGTCAAGGGTCCCTTGAAAGATTCTGTTCCGCGAAAATGAACAGATCGTAGGGGCGGTGCATGTGCTATCGCCACATAGGAGTGTGAATATGAAGAAAAGCTACGGAGTCAGGTGGGTTACATTGACGCGGTGAATCGAATGTCAACCCTTTATGTCCGGTCGGTTTAAAAACAGAACTCCTGGAGTAGTCTATTTGCTTTTACAACACGCTCTGTAACCCTTTTTTCTTTCCTTTCCTTTGATTGCAGAAGTGAAAAATCATTAGGTACATTTTTGTTCTCTTAACCCATATGCAATGAGAACATTTTTATTCCAATTAAAGCTTAAAGAATGTTAGTGAAAGAAATTTATATTTCGCGTAGATGGCTTCACACGCGGGATAAACGACGACTACTTCTAGATCGTTAAAGTAAACATCTCCATGATGAATTTGTATATCCCTTTGCTGTCATGCGCAATTGGCGGAAGCTAATGTTTCCTCTGTGTATTACTTGCACAAAACAAAACTTAGATCAGTACACCCATAATGATAATCTAAAATTTTAAGAGGAATTTGTATATCTCTGCTGCCAGGCGCAATTGGCGGAAGCTAATGTTTTCCCTGTGTACTACTTGCACGAAACAAAACTTAGATCAGTATACCCATAATGACAATCTGAAATTTTAAGAGGAATGGACACTATACTAGAACTTAAAGTAGCAGCTGAAAATAGCTATTCAATAAAGATATTATATGAGTTCTTGGAATTAAAAAGATATTAATTATTCTGTAAAATCTACCTAAAATTGTTTCTGCGAGAGAAAATGGAGGCTTCAGGCTTTCCTCACCAATTGTGTATGTAAAGGTAAAAAGAGTGGAAGGCGTAGAAATGAGGATGGACAGGATAGAATAAAACCTTGGAGAAAGAATTCATAGCCAAAAAAATGTTTCTTAAAGGGAAAATTTATATATAGTCATTCTCTTTCCTTTTCTATTATCGACAGCAATTTTTTCGTTTCCTATTTTCGACAGGTATCTTTTTCCCTAATATGGACAGCCATTTTTTTCCTCTTCCAATATTGACAGCTAATTTATCTTTTCTTTTATTATTGACTGCTAAGTTTTTTCTTCAACTATGATATTTTCGACAGCCAATTTTCCTTTCCTATTATAGAGAGCCATTTTCTTCATTCCTAATATCGACAGCCAATTATTGTCCTTTCCTATTATAGACAACTATTTTTATTTTTAACGAAAATAATTGTTTTCCTTTGCTATTATCCAAAGCCATTTTCCTTTCTTATTTTCTCCTATTATTGAACTCCAATTTTATCTTTCCCTAATATCAACAGGTATTTCTTTTTCCTATTATCGACATCCAATGTTTTCCTTTTCTATTATAAACAGACATTTTTTCCTTTCCTATTTTCAACCACCAATTTTTTCCTTTCGTGTTATCAACAAATTTATTTCTTTTCCTATAATTGGCAGTGATTTTTCTCTCCCATTAGTGACAGCTAATTTCTATTATCGACTGCCAAATTTTCCCTTTCATATAAACTAGCTAACTTTTTCCTGTTTATTATCGACAGCTATTTTTTATTTCAATTCCCAGTATCGACAGCCGATAGATTTCTTTTCTTTTATGGACAGCCATCCTTTTCCTTTCCTATTATTGAAAAACAATCTTTTCTTTCATTTTATCTACAGATATTTTTTTTCCTTTCCGATTATCGAAGCCAATTTTTTCTTTCCTATTATCGACTTCGATTTTTTCTTAGGATCAACAGCCAATTTTTATTTATACCTATAATTATCGATAGCATTTCACTGGGGAACATACTTTTTGTTGAGTTAGGTCTGATATCTGTTTTTAACTAATTTTTCGGTGCTCAGTCCAAAACTATTCTCCGTTTTTCTCTATCACGCCAGGTTTTTGAACTTTTCCAAATATTGACATACAATGAAATATGAAAGAAACAGGCATGATTGCAATGTTTATTTAACACTATTATGTTTTAACAAAGGATATGGCTACTATAATTATAATTGTGTGCAAGTAGTTAAGGTCAAAATTTAAATTTATAGCTATTTCTGGAGTGTTCAACTTGAGGACTATCGCGTTTGATGCTCCTACAATAGTCAGCCATCATATGTACATCCCATCTACCCTGATAACGTTCTTGCATAACCTTTAAATCTTGGTGAAATCGGTCACCTTGCTCGTCGCTAACAACACCAAGATCATCCGGAAAGCTGGCAAGATGGCAATGCAGAAAATGTAGTTTAATACTAAATGTTGCAACCAAGCGCCTTGTAAAAAGCCGATGTCACTTCGAAAGTACTACAAAAATGTACTTTTTCTGAATCGAAAGTATGATACTTTCGCTCCTTGTTCAAGTAAGTTTTTCTCATTCAGTCTTGATGCTAGGATTTCTGAAGCTTCTTTGATAGGCCCAAATCACGTACCAAATCATTTATTTCGAGCTGATCAAATCCCCTACGAACCAAATCCTCGTGAATTTCGAAATCTGCATCATTGCTGTCACTGCGTTCGTCAACATCACTCAGATCTTTTAGAGGAGGTAGTTGTTCGAAAAGTGGCACTGGAATTTCAGCTGAATGACGCATTGGCCTTATAGCTGACGGTAGATTAGGATATTCTATTTTACTTTTATTTTTCTTGTAAAATCCTGATGTTTTCACTAAACAAATGTAACAGTCTGTGCAATGCTCCTTTTGCTCTCGCCAAACCATGGGGTTACCAAATGGTAACCTTTAACGTGTTCCTTTGGTCCACATCCGTAAACTCTCGACACATTGCCTGCACACTTTATGGAGGGCCTATGGCTTGTCTTGATCACCAAGTTTTACTTTAAAATATGCTAAATATGCTTGTTTGACAAATGCACTGATGTTTGCCCTCTGACTTGGAATGGTGAAACTGCCACAAATGTAGCAGAAGGAGTCAGGGTTGTTTAGGTATTTACGACGAGAAGTTGCAGGATCAGACATGATCTGAAACAAAGGAAATACTTGTATATACCTATGTAAATAAATCACTAAGATGGAATAGTTACTAGCTTTGAAAGCTAAAAAAACAGCATATAACGAAATAGAACGTACAACAAACACCTCTTACCGCACGGTCTCAATGGTGACTGCACAAACAAGTTGTCACGTAGTTGGAGATGAATTCAATCGTAATCAGCAGGCAAATCTTATTACAGCTAAGCAGTGGAATTTTATTTCTCTGGGAGGTAAGCTGTGGAGAAAAAAATAGACGTGCTAGAAAAAAAAACTGACTACAAATTTGGAATCAGCATGCTAATTTTAGTCTAAATCAGCACAAAAATCTAACTCAACAGAAAATCTTTTTCAAAATTGTTCCTCGGTGTTATTTTTCAAAATTATCGACAGCCAATTTTTCTTTCCAATTATAATCAAGAGCTGATTTTTTCTTTCCAATTTCTGACAGACATTATTTTCCTTTCTATTATCGACTGCTGATTTTTTTCTTTGTTATTATCAACAAGCAACTCTTTTGCTTTCCTATAATTAACAGCTATTTTTCATATTTCCTATTATCTACAGCTATTTTTCCTTTCTTATTATCTACAGTTAATTTCTTTCCTTTTCTATTATCAACAGCTAATTTTTTTTTTCCTCTTATTAAGAGCAAAATTTTTGCTAAGAATGACAGTCATTTTTTCCCTTTCTTAATATCCGTAGCTTTTTCTTCCTTTCCTAATATCGACTGGTATTTTTTCTTTTATTATTATAGATAGCCAATTTTTCTTTCTCTACTTTTGAAGCCAATTTTTTTTTCCTATTATAAATATCCACTTTTTTCTTTTCATATTATCGACAGCCAATTTTTAGCTTTACCTATTATCGACAGCTATTTTTTCTTCCAAATTATTGATAACCATTTTTTTCTTTCTTATTATCAACAGCTGGTGCTTGTTATTTTTCTTTCCAATTCTCAACAGCCACTTTTTTTTCTATTATCAACAGATGATTTTTTTTCTTTTACATTGGGCTACAAAAATATCTTTGTAAATCGTTTAAGCTTTTTCGACTGATTTTTAAAAAATCTGATCTCATAACTAAATTTTTTCAGTTTTCTGACATTTTCTGGTATTTTTGTATTACTTCCCATACAAAATAGGTTTTTACAATAAAAAACATCCTTTTCTAACACAATTTATTAATTAAATGTTACAAAAAATTAGTAGTGTACATTTAATAGTAAACATTGATGAAGGTAAGTACATGTAAATTGGATATTAGATCATCAGTGTTCAGAATTTAGGGCATGAACTTCCATTTCTTCAAACTCCTAGATTGCTCAGCGGTAGAGACGTCTCTCTTCAGAGTTCAACAGTAATAATCAGCCATCATGACTGTATCTCAGCGTCCCTGATATCTGGTCGTTATCTCTTTCATAACCTGTTGGAATCTCTCCTCCAGCTCGTCGCTCATTGATCCCAGATTCTCAGGAAATCGATTCACATTACATCCAAAGTTTCTGAAAGCATTTAGTATATTGTTGACATGTTCTCTGTAGTTCTTTGTTCTTTGTCTGCTTATTGCAAATAAAATTCTTCACGACTAAAACAAAAGCCTTTCATGCTTACAATTCAACTTCGTTCATTGAGTTTTAACATTCTGGATCTCTAATTAACTGACGGAGTTGAGGACCGTTAAAGATGTCAGCTTTCAACTTGACCATTGTCAATCCTGGATAGGCTCAACACAAGTTAGCGAAACAGGCACAATTCTTGTTCAGAACTTGAGTGAAATGTTTGATCAAGCCGAACTTGATGTGCAGCGGTGGGAAGAGTATCTTGTGTCTGTCCCCCAGAGGGTTGTTTATGATGTTACTCCCGTACAGTTAAGTCTTTTCTCGTTTGATGTTGAGCTCGATTCCTAGTATTCCACATACCCAGAAAGAACGGGTAATTGGTGAACCAGGACTGCTGTGCCAACAAAAGGTTCATCACCTTCATGTCAACACAAATAAATCACTCATGCTGATCATGGCGAATTTTCTCCAGCACCTACCTCACCGCTTCATACTTCTTCTTCTTCAGTATTAGTCTAGGGAGCTAGGGTTACAGAGATAAACTGGTTGTTGTGCAGCAGAACACATTTCAGCAATCGCTTGCTGCTGGCAATGAACAGTCTCCATTCATTGGGTTGGTATTGTGCAAAAGCTGCGCAATATCTGTACAGTACACCAAGTCCTTCTCTTCAGAAAAAAGGAGGTACTCATGTCTGTTATGGTAGAAAGGGATGCAAGCATTGTCAGAGAGGGTTTTTTTTTCAATATGGATGTCAATAGTTCGGCAGAAGACTGACAAGCTGAGATTGTGAACTGGAACATTTAGCTACTTTTGGAATAAAATGATGTGGATCATCATCATCAAAAAACACTTCTTCTTCGTTTTCTTCCACACTGGAGGGATATTCCTCAATAATGTTCATTGATCGCAGTCAAATTAATAGCGCAGAAGTAGCAGTCATTGCCTGGTTTGTAAGCTTCCTCCCAACCATGGGAATTCCAAACTCCAGATAACTCTTCTTGTTCTTGGTCCAATGACGCAGATACACGGTGCATTCTTGCATACCATGTGGGGCGCCCAAGGTTTATCCGCTCACCAAGTTTCATACCAAAACAAGCATGGTAAGCACGCTTTGTGAAACTTGTGAGTAGATTCCTGTTAGGAACAACGGTGTAGCCGCTGTAGATTGTAATAGAAAACATTGGGATTATTTTTTGCAAGATCTTTAGGCCGAATCAATTTCATTCACCTGCAAAAGAAAGATATCAGTTGGTCAAAAACTGCCACATGTAAATTCTTCAGAATTCGTTTATTTAAAGAAATAAGAAAGATATTTGCTCATATAAATAGAAAATACCCATGCTTGTAAAAAAAGGTAAAATATATCATGAAATAATAGATCAAACAGTTGAACTGATTGAGCAAAACCAGTCTGATTTTTGGATTCATCACATTGAAATTGCCTTAAATCAGCTAAAAAGTATTAGACAATAAAGTTGATGTTGGGCAGTGCTATCGTCAGCCAATATTTTGCTTTCCTATTCTCAACGGCTGGGTTTTTCTTTCCCATTACCAACAGCTTTATTTTTCGTTTCGTATTTTCTACACTCATTTTTTCCTATTATCGACAACAATTTTTTCCTATTATTGACAGTCAATATTTTTTCCTTCTTATTATCTACAGCTATTCCCTTTTCTTTATTATCATACATAGTCAATTTTTCCTTTCATTTTTACGGTCATTTTTCCCTTTCATATTATCGAAAGCCACTTTTTTTTCCTTTCACGTTATCAACAACCCTTTTTAGTCACGTGCGAGTCTAGTCCTGAGCGACTCTAGATCTCACTATGGCGGTCGGTCCACGTTTTTTTTTATTGTTTTTGTAATAAAATTGTAACTATTCGGATGATTCTAACGAATTTGAAACCTTATGTTGTTTCACATTATATTTCTAATGATATAAATGACAAAGTCCTTCCATGTTTAGCCCGAGGATTATTTTGTTTTGGCAATAACATCATAACTATTTGGACGATTCTAACGAGATTTAAAAGCCTTACGATGTTTTACGTTTTCTTTCGAATGATATAATACCAAAAGTCCTCCCAAGGTTAGCTAGGGAATTACTATGTTTTGGAAATAACATCATAACTATTCGGCTGATTCTAACGAAATTTCAACCCCTTATGTTGTTTTATATTATCTTTCGAATAATATATATCTAAAGACCTCCCAAGTTTAACCAGGGAGTTATTCTTTTGGCAATAAAATCATAACTATTCAGCTGATTCCAACGAAATTTGAAACTTTTATGTTGTTTTACATTCCCTTTCGAATGATACAATTGCCAAAGTCCTCCCAAGGATAGCTCAGGAATTATTTTATTTTGGCAATAAGATCATAACTATTCGGCTCATTCTAACGAAATTTGAAACCCTTATGTTGTTTTACATTTTATTTAGAATGATAGAATTGCCAATCCTCCCAAGGCTAGTCCAGGATTTATTGAAAGTTTTTAAGTTCGTTAAGTCATAAATCAGAATAAGTGAGAGTACGCGACTTTTTGTTCAGCAGACCTTGTTTTACTTTCACATTACCGAGAGCCAATTTTTTCCTTTACTATTATCGACAGCCAATTCTTTTTCCTTGCCTATTATTAATCAATAGCCATTTTTTTCTTTCCTATTATCGAAAACCAATTTTTTTCTCTCCAAATATCGATAACCATTTTTATCTTTACCTATAATTATTGTAAGTTATTTTTTTTAAATTATAGATAAATTTTTCTTTCCTATTATAATCAACACCTGTTTTTAAATTTTTTTTATTACCGACAACCAATTCTTTTGCTTTCCTATTATCAAAAGCTGATATTTTTATTTCCTATTATTGACAGCTAACTTTTTTTCTGTTATCAATGACAGCCATTTTTTCTTTTCCTATTATTGCTAATTATTTTTTTACTATTATCGAGAGCTATTTTTTTCTTTTCTTATCGACAGCTATTCCCTTTTATATATTATTATTCAGTGCAATTTTTTCCTTTCACATTTTCTTCAGTATTTATTTTTCATTTCATATTATTGACAGTCCATTTTTTCCTTTCCTATTATCGACATCCAACTTTTTTCCTTACATATTATCGACAGCCAATTCTTTTCTTTTCCGTTATCAACAACTAATTTTTCCTTTCACATTAATGAGAGCCAAATTTTCCTTTTCTATTATTGACAGCTAATTTTCCTTTTCTATTATCTACAGATATTTTTCTTTCTTATTAATTATCGACAAGTTCTTTACAAAAGAATTTTAGGGACCATGACGTATTCGAGTCAATTCTGGAAACGTTGAAAATGTTCTAGTATCCAAATTCTTTAGAAACCTTTCAATAAATATTTTGTCTCAGAGTTATATTTTGATATACTAACCTAACCTAACTTAATCTAACCTAACCTAACTTTATAATTTAGTAAAAATATACGTAATCTACTATAGCATAACGTAATTTTATATTTTTAATAAAAAATAGGTTAGGTGAGATTAGAGGGAATTAGGATAAGTTATTAAAACAAAAACTAGAGTTCCTTTGAAGACAGATCGCAGAAATGACCTTAAATTAATACTAAAGACTTCAGTGTAAAAATTGCTGAGGTAGGAGCTGGACTGGGCGCTGTCTCTTCAGCACGGCCACCAGGAAAACACTTTGCCGTGCCCCTTACAGGTTTTTGTGATAGTCTGGCACCAGACGGGATAGTTTCGTTTGCTTTCTTCCATCACGGAAGGTTTGCCATTAATTACTTTATTTTAAGAAAGTAGGCTTTCTGAAACCGCATTGCAAAATTGCTTACTTACTGTTCCAAACCATTTGAAATGTACTAAAATGCTAGACTATCTAATTTCTATTAAAAAAACCAACTCGTCTAACTGTTTAACTCCGGCCTTTAGTTAATCATGGTTTCTGATAAACCTTGAACTCTGATTATTGCATTATATAATGAAAAGACTTTACACAAGAGCAACTACCTGTATCATAAGTTGATGTACGGACGAGTTTGCCTAGTTTGCCTTTTTTAATCCTCGAAAATCTTGTGTTTATGAAAAACAATCTCTGTAAAAGTGAAATTAATAAAAACACATCACTCAGTTGGAAGATAAAAGGAGAGCTACATGTTCAGAAGTAGCATATGCCCCCGTGCTTATGACGTAGAGTGCTTAACACTTATGTTTGACCTGTTGTAGCAAAAATGGGGAGGAAAAACATACACTAAATATTTTTTTAATTAAGCGAAATCCAACGAGGGTTCTTCCACAAAAAAGCTTTGTAAGGAGAGATTTGTTAAGAAAATGGTGTAGATAGAGGAAATAAAAATATACCGGGACAGCCTCTTCATCTGATGAGAAGGGAAAAACGTTATCCTACAGATGTCAGCTGCATCATGATATCCACGCTACATTACACCAGCTTACTAAATAGAGAGAACACTTAAAACCTAAACTAACTCAAAGAAACTTGATACATTTTAATAATACCACGCAAATATCATATTATAAAGAGTTGGTTAAGAACGCTAACTTAAGTGACGTAAACAATAAAAAGAATAAAAGAATAAAATTTATATATTGGAGACAAATATTGGCAACTAGCCAAACGAAACGATGGAATATTGGAAGTAGAAATTGGACCAATGGCGCGAGTAACGTGCCAAATCACCCTTTTCTCATTTTTCTGCTAAATCCTTTAATCCTCTTTGATTATCATATAAACAACCAAAACAATTTCTAGTAATGAACCTATAAAATTGCCGTCTTCGCCAATTCATACAATACACAGAATAAAATTTCTCCTTTTTGATGAATCTTTCTCCATGGAAACTTGGTGTAATATTTACAAGACTATAGACAATTCACTTGACCGAGAAAAAAAAGAGTCTATTGAGTCAATAATTGGATAATAAAGTTTTCATTAATTCGGGGACCCTTTTCGTGAATAGCCAATTGTACCAGATTCAAATGATCGTTTATTGGAAATCTAAATTTGTGATTGCCACGGCCAAGGTGTGTTTTTTTTAAAGTATGAATGAATCAGTGTTTGTACAGTGATTGTTTTAGCGAAGCCTGTATTGTGTAGTCGGTGGAGAAGAGAGAAGGCGAGTCATGCAAGATGACTGTAAATTTAGGCCAGTCTCTAACGTGGTGGTAGAGAGTATAGACGCGCCTCTCTTCCTTGTGTTGCAGACTCGGTCCGTCCACTGTTTAAGTCCAGTCTGAGTTTTCACCCATTGCAAGTGCTAAAACAAGACTCTTTTGTGTTTGAGTTCTTATTTACTGCTGTATAATTTTCGTGGCGTTATGCATTTTGAAGCAGTGTGATTGATTAGTTGGGATTTCTATTAAGTGGAAAGCTATTTCTATAAATTGGAATACTTTATCTCGTCTATTTCCCCAACGCCATAAAACTTCTAGGTAAGTAATCAATTTTAACTAGCAAGTTACCATTTGGGGCTTCCAGGGTGCCTAAATTCTTACCAAAAAATTTAGTAGAATTCTAGCCGACCTACTGGCCGCCTCAAGTTAGCGGAGTCACCGAAGACTAGGTCACGAGGTCACCTTACAGAAAGGAATGCCGAACTATGAAATAAGATTGAAATAGGAATTATGAAACATAAATAATTATATTTACAACGTAAACCAACTCTCTTTAAGTGCTGTAAATAACAGGTAATAACCGAGCCTGGATGAAGAGACAATTGGAAAGGATAAGGCTTGGGGCCATCATTGTTCGATCAGCTGTATGATAACGGGACTTGATCTAAATTTCGAAGAGCCACAATGCATTTTCCCCGTCATTCAATGTAAATATGACAAACAAAAGTGACTTTCGTTTGCCATATGTAAATAAATAGAATATACTTAAGGATACTTCGGTAAGCTTCATAATTCGGTAATTCAGTAATGCGGTACGAAAGAATACACGGAATCTCCGTAACCGAAACAGAATGGAGAAAGACGAAACTTTGTGGAAAAATAACGCATGCAGAGCCATTAGAATAGCGGTCCAAGGACTTTTGTATCTTGTCTTCTTTCTTTCTTTTTTCATGCACTTTTATATCTTATTCCCCCTGTATACGGTAGATTTTGATAATCTATCGGAATTATGTGATTTGTTCAAGTTTATATTGTAAATAGACTTAATTTACTGTAATTGTTACTGAGTGATGACTAAAATTGTCTGGAATACGGGAAATTTCACTTTCCTAAAAATTTTCAACGGGATTCTACCGTAGCCAGTAACCTTTAAAAGCACTTTTAACCCTCCCCAACCCTTAAAACCCTTCGCCCCTAGGAAAACACAAAGATACTACCCTCCTGTATATTATCACATACGAATTAAGTGCTCATAGGCTTAATGTTAAACTAACACTTCAAATTTGCGCAGACGTGAGTGATGGATCTGAAAATATGAGACGTTGAATCTTGCAATAACGGAGGTGGGTGAAGTTTCAATGCGTTCTTAAGTAGCAATCCAAAGGGCGCGTCTACTAATAGTAGAGGAAATGGCGTCCTATTTTCGCTTAAACTCGATACATTAATATTTATGAGGGTGTGTATCACGTTGAGAGGAAATCCCCGTACATACACATGAACATATAAAATTGAAAGGCAAAAAATACTTACGAAAATAACGGCCGTATGCTAAGGAAGATGTGAAATACACTTTTATCAGATTTAGTGTAGCTTCACAATTATTTATAAATTTATTATATGCAAAAGGCTAAAATGTAATATATATATATATAGGTTTTTTTTTGCTCAAATGTGCATTTCACATTCGTTTTAGCGTACGGCTGTAAGTCTTTACGGTCTAAGAGTATTTTGTTAAGGCTAGGGCGGGGGGTGAATACTGTAATGTAGGTGGATGGAGTAATGCCGATAATACCCCTTGCTACTACCGAAATCTAGAGAAGTACCGCGCCCTCCTTACCCCAATGCCTTATGAAAAACATGCTCTATCTCGGGTCTTTTTTTGTACCTCTGAAATCGACTAATCTTCCCCACGCCTGGATAGACCCAACAATGAGTAAAAGAGGGCGTTAAACTTTCGTAAATACTGTACTAGGAAAAAATAAGAAAGGCTTCTATCCGGAGGAAATAGGCGTAAAATGCCAATTTATTGAGATAAATCAAGTTAGTTAGTTAAGCACGAGGTCCCATAACAGGATGCTGGAATTTACATTACGACAATTGCTGGAATGCCCGAAGTCACCAAAAGCCGGTCCCTGATCGGGGTGTTCATTAAGATCGGTAATATTGTGTTTAGCCACGAACCAATTATCAGGTTACCCTTTGTGGCCCAAGGAAATTTCACCTTTACCCCGTGTAGCCCAAGTAAATTTCAGCTGTGGCCCAAGGTAAATCTACCCAAACCACGTCAGAGGTAGTATTTCTATGTAAATCCCTCTAAAAGAGTGATAAATAGTAAGAATAAAACTTTGGATGTTATAAGAAAACGCTTTTAGCAAAATATTTTCAAAGGGGATCTCAGCTCATCTGCAAGTAAAATTAATTATTGAAAAATTTCTTTTTAGAGTTTCACTTGGAAATATTTAAAAGAGAGATTCGTTACAAAAATATGTTTCAAGGGACAGAGTGGACTCGTACTAGTTCTTGTAACTCTTACGAACTTGTTCAAAGAGGTTTCTCAAGTTACTCTGGATCAAATTAAGATAAGAACCTCAGAATTCTGCACCTGTAGATGAGAAGCCCTCTCTCCAGTTGTTTTATTTCCTAAGGTTTCTTTTGTTCTTAGGTCAGGTTGTTTGGGTTTATTGAAGGGATTACTGTTTTATGGATTTACGTATAAATACCTATCTTCATGCACATCTGATCGGGGACCGGCCTCTAGTACCTTTGGACATTTTAGTAATTGTCGTACTGATCTTAGTATGAATTTCATTATCTTCTTGTGGGGCTTCGACTTAACTATTGATTTTATTAGAGAAAAACGAGTTATTTTTGTAATTTTTTTGTGGTTTATGGATTTTCGTAGAAGATGAAAAGGTGTAGGCTGTGTTGATGACTGTTCTTTTAATGTACTAAGTTTGTTAGATATTTTTCTGTATTACCTAACCTAAAAATCACCTATTAGGTCTAAGATCCCTGAGCGTACCGTATCTTAGGGACCAAAACCTACACATGAAAATATCCCGCCCCAAATTTTCACCCTCGGATATAAATCCCCCCATCAAAGCTTTGAGTGGCTTATCTCCAGGTAATCTGGTACTCTCCACGTCTTAACATTTTGATTTTAGTTTATTTTATAATATTTCATTTTCCCCGTCTGTCCTTTAACCGATAAAAAAATCCCTCCCTCAAAATATATCGGGATAGGCTAATTACAAAGCGATCATAGAATTTAGATTCCCGTGAGCTACGGGTCGAGATATACCAAAAATGAGGTAATAATGTCAAATTTGGAATTAGGATAAAATGTCTGGTCTGGATCGTTGCAGCCATTCGTTGTTGGCATTGCTGTTGACAGCAACCGAGCTCATTTATTAGCAAAATGTATCGTCATTTGAGGAAAATCTGACGGATCAATCCTAGACAACGACCACCGAGAACACCATTTCTAGTTAATGCCCCCTAGAAACTTATTAGTATATTTAAAAAAATAATAGGTAAAATAAATTTTTACTAAAGAATAAAAAAATACACAAAAAATAAAAAAGTTAAAAAAATATGATGACAGAAATGTTAAAATTCTTCAAATCGAATAGATTCTGCCACATAAGTAGATTTTTTACTTTATCTTTTTATCTTAATTTTATTATCAATTATTATTACTTATTTAAAAAAATCCTAAGTAATGACCACCCCACAAAAATCAATCTTAGATAATAGGCTTTTACATAGGCTGGGCTCGTTGTCTAGGATTGATCCAATATGAGTAAGCAACATTTCAAGCTTTGTCCTTTCTCCAAATGCTACCACTTGTTGGCCTTCTCTAAGCTGGTCATATTAAAGAAAGGGGTCAACATTCAATAGCTTCGCGATAGAAATAATTATTTCTCATTAACCACATCCGGTTTTCGTGGAATGCTTTAAGTATATGTCGGCCCTACACGTATTTTCTGAGAAATTGGGACGCTAAATTTGGGAAGTAGTTAGGAGTAACCTCATTTACGCTGACCGAAAAAAATTCCCTCAAGAATATCACACAAATCCAAAAGATCGTGTGAAATAGTAAACGTGTGTAATTATAGAAAGGGGACACAACTATCCAAATTTACGTATAGCCTCTAACTGAGGTGTGAATACTGAGAATATAAGTGTATGCTCTTCTTTGATGTAGTTTTAAATGTAACATCTCGGTGCCTCACGTTAACCCTAGAAATTCCCATAATGCTCATTCATTTTTGTTATTTTGGTTTATAGTTATTTTAAAAAAATTTTGTTCCACTCTTTTTTGGGGAATATTACTAGAAGTTTATTTTCTTTTCATTTTTAAAAAGGAGGGTTTTTTTTTATTTACGACTAAAGTTGGTGTTTGTTTATTCGTATTTCTTCAAAGGCTGAGCTAGGCCTAGGCTTAAAAAGTCTATTTGGCTGTTTCAAAAATAATGGCTTCTCCTCTCTTCTCCAGGTAGACGAAACAGACCGCAAAAAGAAGGCTTATTCACCCCCCTCTCCCCATAAAAGCTAAAGATTAAATAGCAGTGGTTAAAATTTATTTCCCTCTACACACTGTAAAAAGGGTTCAAATTTTTATTCGTGAGTGCGGTAGTCTCAAATCACTTTTTGATATAAATTTTAGAGTGAAACCAGTATTCAATCGGAAGCCAGGATTAACGTAGAAATTTATCGAATGTGTTAATCTATCTAGCCACCAGTTTATTGTCTTTAATTCGCTTTTTACTACGATTTTTTTCTTATGCTAGGGAATCCCTGATCCTAGATTTAGTAGTATTTTATTTCCCCTTACTTTAAATGAATTGATCATTTAATCTTATATTCAAACCAGAGTAAATAATAAACTAAGTCACAGGAAAATCATAAATTTCACTTCGAAAAATGACTAAATTTATTGAATTATTTTTTCTTTGAACAAACGATTCGGAAGAATGACTTAACCTAAATGATAAGCGATAAGTAATTGAATTTAGGTCAAAAGAAAAAAAGTAGATAAATTGAGAAGAAATTATTTAAAATAATTAGTTTTCATTCACGCGCATCACTTTAAATTTGGGGTGAATTAATGAAACATTTTAGAGAGAACCGCGTTTCACTAGATCAGTACAAATTTCATGAATTATATGGAAAAAAGACTGTAAGATTAGTTATCCTTCTTTAAATGTACGTTTGTATGTAAGCGTATAAATAGTAGCTATAAACCTAGAGTCTTTTAACTACTTTCTACTAGAGACTGAATATCAACTTCGAATATTGAATTACATCACATCAAGTAGTAAAAATTGGTAAAAATTCACTTCAGGAACTGTTGTTTCCAACTCAATGAAATTCTACCTCTTCTTTTTGTATTGTGGGAAAAGAGGGATTGCTATATTTGTTAATCATAATTTAATCTCGTGTTATGTGTGTGTGTGTGTGAAAGACAAAAATACATAATCGACTTTTTACGATTTCCTTAAAATTAACAAAGTAAAATAAAGGTGTATCCATGTTAGATACACAAACCATTCAACCATTAGTTGCTAACTTCACAACACAACTTTCATACTGACTACATTCATCCAAATCAAACATATATAAGTAATAGAGGAATAATTTGAGTACTTTGTATTAACCCCATTACACAAATATTCTGTTAAATCACAAAGTTATTTCTTTGCTCCTTGAGTCTAAAATGACTATATATCCTTAACTCTATAATTTAACTTGGTGAATTTTTAAAATCTTTGAAAATATTTTTTTGCCGAGTGGACAAGTAACCTTTCATGTTTTTGAGTTTAGGTTTATTTGAAACTTTTTTTCGCAGGACTGTTTTTTGTATGTTTCGAGCTTTTATCAAAGTTCTTTTTAAAAGTTCAGAAAAAATAAATATAATTATCGAATGATTTGGAATGAAAAAACATACAAATCGTTAAGTTTAAAAAATGTATTAAAATTAAAGCTTTGGCGCTTTTTTACTATCATTTCGTATATAAAACAAATTTAGATGAAAAAAGAGATCTGACGAAGGCTTTTCTATATATCAAACCGGGTGAAATAACTTTAAAAAAGGTTTCAAGGTGTCTATGTTGAAAAGTGTTTGGAAAATTCTCTATATATAAATCTTCAAGGGATAAAGACAATATAATAAAAGGTGAAATAACTTAAAAAAAATGTTTCAGGCTATCTATGTTGAAAAAAGGTGTTCAGGGTGTTAAAGTAAAGAGTATAAAGGAGATTAAAAAAAGCGGTTTAGAATAGCAAATAGGCCGTAGGCCACATGCCAAAGGAGGGCCTGTGGAACCAAGTTCTTTCTGTAAGAAAGAATACAAAACAAAGTATGGCTTGTATATATATATATATATATATATATATATATATATATATATATATATATATATATGGAAAACTCACAAAGTATCGCGTGAGTAAGCAAAAAATGCAACAAAGCCCACAGCGAAAATTAATACGAGGATTCCAAGTATATATATATATATATATATATATATATATATATACTTTTAATGTTTTTACCTTTTTCCTCTTCCTTCCCAATTTTGATGGAAGGTTCCTTCCTTGGATTACATAAATATTTATTTCTCTGGCGTCAAAGTATTCCCCATTAATTTGCATTATCGCTCACATGTATATTCATGCTACTCAAACGTATGAGGGTAATTGGTTCTGTCAGATGAGTGGTAAAATCAGAAAGCTCTTTTTTTTAGTGGAGGGGTGGGGGCTAATTTAAGTAATCCCTGGTTCGAATGAACTCTTTTTAAGAAATGATGAAAGAGCAGACCGGAAAATAGTGGATGAATGGGTAGAATAAAAAGCTAAATCCATCGGTTGAGTGTTGCGAAAGAAGAATGAGTCATTGTATTCTAAAATGCCAAATTCATTGCCACTCAACCACAGATGTAAAATTATGTTTTCGTTGCCATATATACACATATAGTAGAAACACATGTGAAAAGTGATGATGCCTTGCCGTTGCCATATATGCACATATAGTAGAAACAAATGTGCAAAATGGTGGCTTGCCGTTGCCATAGATGCAGATCTAACGGAAACACGTGTGCAAGTTAATGGGTTTCCGTTGCTATAGAGACACATCTAATGGATTTTTCAATATAAATGTCCGTCTGATGTCGTGGGCGGGCACTTGAAACTGTCAAAATCACTTGTTGAAGTGATTGCATTAAAGATAGCGTGGGGGAAAGTTTAGTAATATATAGAGATTGAAAATATTAAGATAACATAATTATTTTTCATCAGATTTATTTATTAAACAAACTTAGTTAAAAGACGAGAATGCATGTTGTGTTCGTTACTCTGTAGACGCGCAATTATCCCCTCACTTGCCTACTATTTATATTGTAAGACGAGCCATCAAAATGGGGATTTTCCAAGAAAGATGATGTGAAAGGGACAAATACCAAGGATAATGAGCATAAAATTCTCTTGAAAGTTGTGAAAGAGACTCATGTGAAATAGGGTGCAATTGAGATGGTCAGAATCAAAGTTCAGAGGTTAAAAGTACTCTTGTATACTAGTCGATGCACAAAGATGCACAATGTTTGTGATTTTGAATGGCTTTTGCTTGCAAACGCGTGTTTATTTAGAGTCCTATATGTGGTAATTCATTGTTATACGGTCAATAGCGCAAGACATATACATAAAGGCCCTACTCCATCTAATGGCATTGGCGAGTTGTTAAGAAAGGAAGGAAAATACATTAAAAGGTTTTGTTATATGTGCAAAAAACGTAGTCGTGACGTATATCCACGAAGAAGCCATAAAAAAAGAGCTTGGAAGTGGAGATGCTATGGACCAAAGTAACGTATAGAAAACACAACCTTGCTGAGTTAAAGGGGATGTATTTACAATAAAATTTATGTAGAATTTTAAATAGAAGATTTATAATATTTATTTTGACTTATAAAAATAAAAAAAGTCTAAATGCTATGAACGATGAAAAAGACTTGTATATTTAATGCAGAGTTTAAACGAATTTGATGAAGGAAGGGGGCTTAGGTATAACCGGGGCAGATTAAGGGGAGCTCCTTTTTCACGGTGGCGAGAGTTTAAAATAGTTGACATTGGTTATTATCTTACATTTTTCTCTTCCCCTAATTTTACCATTTTCTTTACGAACCTCTAAACAGACATTCTGACGGCGATGCTTTCGTTGGTTTTCGTTTTATTAAACTGTAAAGATGATGCTAAACGTGATTGTAGAGGTACATATTGCACATACACATGAAGATATAAGAGACAAATTAAAACACACAACTCAAGGCAGCCAGCGCGAGTGGAGACCTTAAGAATTGAGACGTGACAAATAGGTGTTAGAACATGCCCCAGATCAATCGTAAATATGAATTCAAAATAATGCGTGATTATAATACTAGTGAAGACTAAAAGAAAATGTCAAAGTTAAATATCAGTAATAAAAAGTTTAAATTACCAAAATAAAAACAATAAAAAATTTCCTCTCAACCCATATTTACCTCTGTGCCATTTTCCTTGATTTCAGGGCAATTCTCTTCCCATCAAAGCCTTTTGAGGCCAATATCAGACTAAAATGGCTAGAATGCATTAGTAAAAAATGTATTCCACTATTTAAGTATGGCCCCTTTCTTCGCTTCATTGCGGATTCATTTTTATGGCACATCACATACCACCACCGAAGAAATGATTATACTCTGAGCGGAACGAAAAAAAATAAATTTTTAGATAGTCTTCTTATCGTCCTTTATTCTATTTTCTTTGGCTTTTCATTGAAGCTGTTGTTAAGTTTTCTTTAAAACTACCTCAAATTAAAATCAGTTCATAGCTTCATAGCAAGAACTTCAGTAGATACTGTTGTGGCGGTTTTCAAAAGGTCAATTGATAGGAACACTAAAACAGCATGGAGTTTTATTATAATAGTTGATCGGCTGAGGTCTAGCGAGCATGCGAGAGAGAGAGCGAGAAAAAGAGAGAGCAAGGGTGTGTGATTGAGAGAGTTTGATCTAGACGGACGGGTAACATGGTTGTTAGACCAAGAATTGCCACTTCGTTATTTAGACTACTTGAAGTCCTTGTATTCGACACGTAATGAGTCGAATACTACGTAGAGTCATTCATTATATTTGAAACGTAATGGAGTACATCATACTGCATTATAAAAAGATTGGAGAAGTGGAATATTATAGAGTAAAGGGGAAAAGTTCTATCATGGCAACACATCTGTCTAATCACAAGTTCTAAGGAAGGGGAATACATTAAACGTCTTCACCACCGAGTTCGTACACCAAACACAGGTGCTCATAAGTCCGGAGTGGTACTTCCTCCCTGGCGGAAGATCTTGATTATAGTGCTTTAGTTGTCCCGCAGGGTGGAAGTTTCCTGCATGATATTCTTTCACAAGGATTTTTAAAAGCGAATTATTCTATTAAAGAAATTAATTATTTTCATAGCGTTGATGCGCACCGATCACGTTTTGTGGAAAAGCGTTCTATAATGATCCAAACATTAGAATATTTGTTGATATTTAAGACTATTATAAAAACAAACAACAAAGGAATCTACCGCAGAAACTTTTTATGCAGAAATATGTAAACAAAAATGTGAGGAAGAAGTGGAGAGTTATATTGAATGGAAGAAATATGGCTACGGATCCACGTGTGGGTAGTGGAGCCATTGGAGCATGCAATCCACCAGATGTCAGCTGCAGCACGTTTGTCCATATTTCAGCCTCCTAAGATCTCTTTTGAGAGCTCTAAGCATATATGCGATCCTAGTATAAATCAAGGTATGAAAATTACTTCAAAATCGCCTATGATCACACGGGCTGTGAAGTTTTGTCCTCTTTTATAATCCTATTGATAAGTAATGCGAAGCTGGTATGGAGAAAACCGTCTTAACCTACCTTAACAAGTCTATATTTGGAAAATTCTATCTTTTTCTCCTCTATACCGACGCCGACTTATTTGGTAATGCCAAAAAAATATTAAAATGCCCAAAGGCAAACTGACGCAGAGCCGAACTGGTGTCTATAGATGTCAAATGCATAAAGAAATTGGGGCCATAATATATAGAATCCAACATGCGAACATGTGCTGTTCATTGAATAGAATATTCTACTCAGAGCGACTATATTCAATTTTTTAACGTGTGAGCGAAATGCCGTTAGAACGTGAAATGAGATCAAGTTTATGATTATGACTTGCAAAAAATATGACGACCCTTAAAATCAAATGAGCACAGGAGAGTTTATGAGACGGATATTTTGGCCTACTGAATGCACTTGCAATACATGTAAGAGACGTTTAAAGTGAAGGAAATCTATAGATTAGGATTTATTGAAGTTCCTTTGGATAGGAAATATATTAAAATAAACTGATAAAGATATAGAAAAAAAATAAAAAGTTGTATTATGTTGGTAGAAACAAATGGTGAGGTCAATTCAAAGCGATGATGCTCTTTGTAGACTCGATATATTCTAATTAAAATGGATTTAAAGGTCTATATTCTAGAGCAGGCCCGGGCAACCCTTGGCACGCGTGCCAAACGTGGCACGCCAACGGCTTCTTACCGGCACGCGAAGCCAAATACTTAACTAAATGTGTCTCTAACTTCTTTTATATAGCAACCGCATCGGGTAAAATCTCTTATAAATTATCTGTTATCATTGATGCAGAAGCACAAGTCTCATTGATGGTAAATAAATAAAAACTCCACAATTTTTATTTCTATAGTTTGGATTTGTTCGTTTCCTCTTAAAATCATAAAGACTTAATTCTATTTAATATAATATGTAATTTTTTAGGTAGAATAACTATCTTTTTCTTGTAATCTTTAGGCATCATACGTGTTTAAGAATGAATAAAAGAATATTTTTGATTTTATGTCCTTTTATTGTGTTTTGGTCAATTATTGGCACGTGAGAAAATTTTGTATCAAAGATATGGCAAATTTTGGCACATCCACTTAAAACGTTGCCCACCGCTGTTCTAGAGGATGAAGCCTCTGAAAGGTGAATATTTTTATTAAAGTTTGGAGGTTTTAGCAATAATTATCTATATCGATTTAAGGTTAATGGGGATAAACTGTAAGACTCAGTTTTTTTTCTTAAAATAAAACTTTTTGGAAGTATTCTAGTCGGTGGATTTCCTTCTGAAGGTTTCTTATCTGTTTCTAGGTAATAAAAAAACCCCGTTACTCGTTAGATGGCAACTTTTGCGTTCGAGAATCTATTTCCTTGAGACTTTTAATTATCTTTTTCTGTCTATTTTTACCCATTTTGTTCGAAGGTAATTGTCTAATGGGTTTAAACTCTTTCCCTAAATTCAAATCATTGTTCTTTCGATGTTGAATAACAAATTGACTTTAAATCATCCATCCCTACAATTTCTAAAGATATCATAATAACCAAATGACCTAATTGATAACAAAAGACAGAGAACTGCATTGATTTTGACACTAGAAAGAAGTTCAGAGTAAATTAAACGTCTTCCTCCTTGTTCTACGAGATTTGATCTAACTGGGAGGAATTTTAACCGTCGAACCCACCCGAAAGATAAAAGAAATACAACGTTTCTGATGCACATCTCGAAGCAAAACCAAGAAAAAACGAAAGACCCGTTATTCAGACGATCCCTTCACCATCTCGCTGCTTGCAAAACCTCCTGAAGGAAATAAGAATTTGGGTTTTAAAATTCCGACTTGCCATCGCCCAGTAGTGGTAGACATGGATATACGTACATATCTGTTGTATGTAGGTTGGTGAAATGACGTTAAAACTGCACACAAAATGGAGATGCCAACAAAAGAAGCGAGGAAAGCAGTTCGTGCGTTCAATCCATGAAGCAAAGTATGTCACGGGTTCTCTGAAAATCCGACAATCGCGAAGTGAGATCAGCTGGAAAATCGGGCCCGGATTTTCATAAAGCTTCTTCTAGTTCAGGGTTCACTCACCCCTGATGTATTTCGTTGACCTTAAATATGTTGGTTGAATGTTTACAGCTAAGAAATCATGGCAGCAAAGGCTTAGCTCTTTTATGTTTCGGGGATTCACCTTGCAAATAGCCATCTTTTTTTATTTGTAGCTAAATTTAGTCACACTGACGAAAACAATCTTAGTCCCGCCTCCAAAGTAGTGCGCAGCCAAACGCATAAATAAACACACGCCAAGGTAACGTTTTCATGGCTATTCTTTTTTTAGCGTGAGTTCAAATCGGACGTGAAGCTGGTCACTGTAACGTGATAATATGAATTAAAGCAGGGTGTCAGACTCTCCAAACCGGCGGAAAATTTTTCGAATCTAAACGGAGGAAATAGACCGCTAGATTTGGGTGGCTCCAATTCGCCTGTGGAGTCGAGTGTGGAGCTAATTTAAACAGTTTGCTTCAAGATTTGAACATGTTTTAATTACCAAAACTGTCACTAGCTGATATCCTCAAATTTGCTTCTTTGGGAAAGTAAAATTCACAACTTTTTGTCATCTAAAATGACCAATTCAAAATTGGTTTATATTAAAAATCAAAATAAAGTTTTTTCATATGACTTCTCAATTACGAAGATTTCGAGGGTTTTAGCGATATGAAGCTATCTACTTTGTGGCATAATTAACGTTGATTGTACTTGATTTAATTGCCTTCATTCACGTGATTAAATGAGTAAACGAGACTGAAGTTGAATTCTGCATATCATTTGACTTGGACTTAGACAAGACTTTAAAATCCTCTTAAATGACTTTTTTTATAAATTAGTGAATCAAATTTATATATTCGAATAATTTGTTCAGCAGATACTCGTATTAATAACTTATTCCTTATTGGTGTTATTGGTCATAAATTGATATCTATAACAAGTTAACGGTCTTCAATTTTTTTTGTTTTAATATAAGTGATAAAAAGTTTATTTCAGTTGCGTTATTTTTTCTGCGATTTTAATAATTGACTGAATATTTTATTGCAATTAACTTATGCTCCTAATTATGCAATTACTTAGGCCACTTTAATTAAAATTATCAATCAGTGCTTAGCAAATTCTGCAAATTGGTTTAAAAAATTGCTTGGTTCTGCTGGCAATGAATTAAAGTTATGATAAAATTAATGGTTGGTTAAGCTGACAGACCTTCAACTAAATTAATTGGGCTAAATAGAAGAGCCATAGTTCTCTCAACTGTGGTTTTGCTGAGAAATAGCTGGTTAAAATGATTAATTCAATTTGATTGAAGGCCGTGAAGAATTTTATACGAATGTTTATGGAATGAATTGTGGTTGCAAGATTCCAGAAAGTTAATTTCGATACGAGTTTTGCTACCAGTATGGGTTTTTTTTTGGGGGGGGGGAGGTAGGGCCTCGTTATGGGACTTCGAGTTTAACGAGGGACTCAAAACACGGGTCGTTACAACATGCAAAAGAGGAATCTGGAATCGGAACTCCATCCAGTGATAATCATACCTAATGTGGTTTAACTTTGCCCATAAAGAAACTATTTTTGCTCGGCTAGAATAGCAAAAATTCACTTCTGCTAGTATGACACAAGCAAACACATACAAGGAAAATGAAACGAAGATTCCAAGTAGTTTCAATAACGAAATTGAAATAGAGTTCGAAAGTAATTGGAATCTTCATTTCATTTTCCTTGTGGGCATTGTGGTATTTATTGCTTGCTCATGGGATACTTTGTGATTTTTTCATACACACACACACACACACACACACATATATATATATATATATATATATATATATATATATATATATATATATATATATATATATATATACATATATATTAGAAGACATCGCACTAACGCGATATATAGCCATTGCAAAAGAGTAATTACACTATATGAATCTGAATTTATTTTAAAGCACAGAATTAGTTTCAGGTGTCCGCAGTCATTCGCGACTGTGCCATTATCAGCCATTCACCTTTAAATACTAGGAGGTGCTTGCTTCATTTTTTCTCATTACACAGTTGAGAAAATGGCTGCTGACACCTAAAACTGGTTTTGTGCTATAAAATAAATTCAGATTGATATATTGTAGTTTATCATTACTCCTTTACACACACACACACATATATATATTTATATATATATATATATATATATATATTCTTCAGAAGTATAGGCATTTAGCCCAATTTTATAACCTATTCTGTGTCGGGTTTGTTAATTAACACTAATAAATTTGTAACAGTGAAATGATTCCCTTTTGTTTGTGAAAAAACTAAAAGTAGATCTAACGAAGAAATGTAATTTTGTTAATATTTTTAATTGGTAAATTAAACATAGAGAATTTATTCTTGTTCTCATTACAAAGGGGGAGGGGGGGCTTATGAAAATGTTCTGTTGTTGACTTCTCCTTTCTGGAACTATCTAAAGGTGTCATTTTCGCTTCCAGACCATTTATAGATGCCATGATTGACGTGTACCACCTTTTATAGTCATCAGACATTTATGCCTCTCACATTTCATATTTTACCTTTGATTGATTTTCAATGGATGCTAATGAACTTGCTAATGAATGCCAATGTCTCTTGTCGCCTACCGAATTCATTAATACTATTTTTCAGAGATTATGTCAAATTGTTTTGGGGTTGGTCACTGCAGTGGAATTTTCTACGCATGTTCATACGGGACTGAGGTCTTTACCCATCAATCAATATATTTGCTAACACACGTGGGTGGAAGCTGTGTATTCACCTGTGTAGTCCTATGTCTCTTTGTGTAGAGATTATTGACGGATTTCGATTCAATTTTGTGTAGGGATGAGACTTGAGCCACATAAAATTTGATTGGACTTTAGATCGAATCAAGATCCGAATACGGATTATGGCTCATTTAATCTCTTTAACATCGCAAAGTAGGGTCTTTTCTAACATTTTTTGCTAAGATAATAAAAAATAAGTGGATAGTAAAATTGAAAATACCTATAGATGGACAACTTATGACGCACTAACAACATACACCATTGGATTCACATCTTGAATTTAATCAGAATATATATTTGTTGAGGCAATCTTTCCCGACTCACAGTATAGTAATAGAGAGCGGTAGAAATATCGGCCTGCTCCTAGTGTGTAGCTGAGATAATTTAAATTTAGTCTGCTTCAAAAAGATTTTATCTATCTGTTCAAGGAATATAAGTTGTATTTCAACGAATATAAGAACCGGATATGCCATTGTGGATGAATAAGAAGATACCCGTAGCTGCCATTATGGATGAATGCGAGATCCCGATCTGCCATGATTGACGCAAACGATATTCGCATTTACCATTATGGGCGAATACGAGATCCGGATGTGCTATTATTGACGCAAACGATATCATTATCTGCCATTATGGGCCAATACAAGATCCAGATGTGCCATTATGGAAAATCAGTTTTTTTTAATAATTCACAAATTAATGAAGATAAACAAAAGATTCTTCATATGAAGTGTAGGGTTCCAGGGTCATGGAATTATGTAGTGTTACTTAATTTGTGGCCCATTGATGATCCAAGTTAGGAATACAGATTCATTACGGGAAAACCTTTTAATGACCAATGACGTTTGTGAAGGTATTTACTCTGAGTCCTTTCTAGTTCCCATTGCATTGAGTGTAAATGATGTATTGTAGCCCCACGTTAATAACCGCTTGTACGAAATTGGAAGGACTTAGTGGAGTATCGTAGCGAACTGGGACGATGGAAATGCTTATGGGTTAGTCGTTGGGGCGGGATTTTCATTGAGGTTGCTTGGCAAATTGAAGAAAATACAATCTGGTGGGAGAGAGAATAAAAAAAATGACTGACAACTAATATAAATGAATGAATAAATAGTAAAATAAAGGCCAAAAAATCCACAAGAATTTAAAAATTTGATGCTGAGGATGGATACTGTGCACAAATTCACGAGATTCGCTGGCATTAATCACATAGAAAAATATACATTTTGACGTTACTTGTTGAGGATTTAGCTGGAAATAAACACGAAAGCTTTCGAAAGCATTTTTCGCTTTTAGTTTGTTTTTATCCTATATTACGAATACCTTTTTTCATAACTTGGCAACATACACACCATATACTATATATATACATATATATATATATATATATATATATATATATATTTATATATATATATATATATATATATATATATATATATATTAAATAACTCCTAAGGAAACATGGAAGGAATGATGTACAATAGATTTGGTCGGGGTTTTCTTTTATAAAACCAAACAAGGAAGAGAAAGAAGGAAGAGAGATAGCAAACGAGATAAAATAATCCTCTTCTCTCTTTCAGGTCAGAGTCACTCAAATCCGAATCCTTTGTTTAGTTTTTAAATTAAAATCTTCTGAATTAAACCCACATTAAATCCTGCTTTTTCTTCAATTCACGGCCAACACCTTATATGCATACACGCATGTTAAGCCTCAGTCATTATTTGCAATCCTACTTTTTTAAACGTTCACACTAACACACATGTGGGAATTTCTTGGGAATTAATAGGCTTCCGTCTATCAATAGGATGTAACAGTTTGGATGTCTTTGTGCTTAGGTTTAAATTTTAATCATAATTCTGGTTTTATCTCATATGTTTTAGAGTCTCGTGGTCTCGAATCACTGTTAAAGGTTAAATTTTCACCTCCCCGCACCCGTTATTCTGCGAGAAAACCTGCTCAATATATATATATATATATATATATATATATATATATATATATATATATATATATACGCGGTTAAAAAGGCAATGTTGTAGTTAACTAAGCTCTTCATCAAGCCCTCGGAATAAGCTCTTCTCACAGTCAGAAGAGGATATCGTTAAAACGGCTGGCCTATGCGATATCCTCTCGTGACTGTGAGAAGAGCTTAGTTAACTACAACATTGCCTTTTTAACCCCATATATATATATATATACATATATATATATATTGGTATGTTTGAGGCAATAATTTGCACAACCCCTTTGCCCAAATAAGTGTAGCAATAGATGTACTTAAATGACTGTTCATTTGTCCCTATTTGTGTCTTTATTGATTTAATTCTTGTTCCTTTCTATAAAAAAATATGTTTTGGCCCGACAAGGTTAGATGTCACAATGTGCAAAATATATACGACTTGTCTCGTTATATCATGACGGCGTACGCACGCGCACACACCCGCTCATCCAAGGACCTGGCAACGCCCCCTACCACTCCAGCATAACACAAAGATCCTGAAACACACTGAAGACTAGACCTAGGTCACAAATCCACAGAACCAGAGCCGAAATCTTGATAAATTAACTCATGATTGACCTAAAACTAAAAATCTGCCTCTAGCGAAAGGTAAAATGGCATTAGTGCCACAAGACGGTACCTGGCACTTTCCTGAGTGACTTCCTACGCCTGAGGGTGGGGGGGGGGCAGGTAGCGTTTGATGGACCTATTGGGAGGTAAATAGGAAGATCAAATGAGACGTCTTGCATAAGGAAAGACACAAAACATTTTGGTCGTATTTACGTAAGTGTATGTGGTTGGTGGAAACGTTTTTCCGATGTGTTTATGCACCTGTGAAGATCCTTAGAAGGAATTAAATAAAAATGGTCACAAAGACAGCTCGGTTTCTATCCTTTCATTCCCGCAGGAAATCCGAAAATCATCTTATTTCAAATGTTATGATTATTATCGTAGGAAAATTTAGACCCCAACATAATAACATAATCTACCCTAAGTTCTGAATCCTCATTTTTGTCGGGGGACTTCGCACTAACATCCTCTTCTTTCTATTCTCTCTCTCTCTCACACACAAACACACACACAGACACACACACACACTCTCTCTCTCAAGACATCTCGAATAAGAACGTATACACGCGACGTGCCCTGCAAGTGTTACAAACAGCACGAATATTTACTTAATAACTGTGAAGTTATGTAACATCCATATGTAGGACAACGCCGAGACAAAAATATGTCGTGTCGTTCCACATGTAACTTTAGGTGTGGACTCACCTTCCTTGCACGTTTCTGAGGAAAATCTTCGTTATTTCCAGTGGTAAAAGATGGAAGCGAATTTTAGGTGGTAAAAGATTGCTTTTCATTGAATAGTACAAAAATATTTAGTGGTCGAAGATGGCCTAATTTTTCCTGGCGCTAAATGGAGCGGAGGGTCAGGTGTGAGTGGTAACAGCTTAAATCGTTTGGGTGTTGAATGGAGTGTTTTAAGTGGTAAATATAAGAATTTTCTCTATATCAATTCCCTGAATAGAAGTGAAGAGAATCGAATTTGAATGGACTTATGAGATAGTGAGGTGAAGTGGTGTGAAAGAGGCTGGGGGAGTTTACAAAATGATGTTTGTAAAATCTAACAACTAGTCGCAGTTTAACTTTAAGGAAATGGAATTTTTAATGATTCTTGAGCTCTGTTAAAGAATTTCCTTTAAATAAAAATTCTTGAGCTCTGTTAAAGAAGTTCCATGTAAAAAAATCTTGAGCTCTGTTAAAGAATTTCCATGTAAATAAAAATTCTTGAGCTCTGTTAAAGAATTTCCATTTAAATAAAAATTCTTGAGCTCTGTTAAAGAAGTTCCATGTAAAAAAATCTTGAGCTCTGTTAAAGAATTTCCATGTAAATAAAAATTCTTGAGCTCTGTTAAAGAATTGCCATGTAAATAAAAATTCTTGAGCTCTGTTAAAGAAGTTCCATGTAAAAAAATCTTGAGCTCTGTTAAAGAATTTCCATGTAAATAAAAATTCTTGAGCTCTGTTAAAGAATTGCCATGTAAATAAAAATTCTTGAGCTCTGTTAAAGAAGTTCCATGTAAAAAAAAAAATATCCACCATGTTTTAATTCCTTCCAGTCATTATTCCGGTGAATCTACATCAAGGGCGATATCCGTTCACTTTCATGTCTCTCTTAAGCTCTTGTGACCTTTAGGCGTTTTTATTTATGTTAATTAGTTTAGACTAGTTTACATTTGGCATTGAAGTATAGTGACCAAGAGTAAACTAATTAACATGTAAAATACAAACACGCAAAAATCACAATAGGCGCCTATACCTAAATAGTACAAACTATTAAGATGTAAAATACAAAACACCTAAAATATAAAAAAAGCGAGGAAGTCTTAAAAGCTAATTAGCATGTAAAAAATAAATACTTGAGTTAACTATGTAAAATAAAAACATCTAAAATAGACGATAAGACTTAAAGGGCGAATTAGTATGTAAAATACAAATACTTAAAAATCTCAATAAGAACAGGGACCAAAATTGTCTTAATTAGCTTATAAGTAAAATACAAACACTTAAAAATCAATTGAAGATGAAATCTAAAGAGCAAATTAGCATGTAAAATACAAAAAAACTTGGAAATCACAATAGTAACCGATACCTAAATAGCATAAACTAACTAATATTTAAAATACAAGCACCTAAAAAATTAAAAGGCGAGGAGATTTAAAAAGCTAATTAGCATGTAAAATGTAAATACTTAAAAATCCCAATATGATCCGAAACCTAAATAACATGAATTAATAGATTAAAATACAAACCACTAAAAAATGTATAGGCGAGGAGCCCTGAAAAATTAGCATGTAAAATATAAAAGTTAAAAATCTCAACAGACACCGAGACATAAATAGCCTGAACTAAATTATATAAAATACAAACACCTAAAAAATCAAGAAAAAGAAACCTAATAAGATAATTAGCATGCAAAATACAAACACTTGAAAATCACAATATGCACCGATACCTAGACTGAAATAATTATATATAATATAAAAATGCCTAAAATATCAATAGGCGAAGAGACCTCAAAAGCTAATTAGCATCTAAAATACTTAAAAACCACAATAGGCGCCGAAACCTATACAATTGAACTGACCGAATATCATCATCATCATCACCACCATCATCACTAACTCTATAATTTAAGAAGGGGATTTTTTTGAGTATTTGAATAATAATTTCATCTTAGTTTGGTTATGACTTATGTTTTTTATCAAAGTCATTTCTAATAATTATTTTATAATATGAAAAAACAAAATGGTGAAGTTCAGAAATAAATATAAGTATCGAAATTTTGTGAATTTTTTAAAACTCAAATAATTACAAATTGGGAAGTTCAGAAAATTTATTTTTATATATCTTCTTCTATAACTATAATTTAGCAACGTGATATTTTGAAAGGGAGGAAATTTAGTTTAGAGTTCCTTTTTAAAATTATTATAATTGGCGAAGTTCAGAAAATTTATAAAAATTTAACCATGGCTGTTTTTTGTAAGATTCAAAATTTTAATCTTAGTAGCGAAGCGCAAGCTCCCCCCTACTCAGATATAAAGACAGAAGTCACTCTACGACCAAACGGGCTTCCCCTATTTTACCATACAATTATTAACTCCCTTGTCCTTCCCCAACCCAATCCCCATTTAACCATCACCCCATCCCCTATTCCCGCTTTTTAGGGTCCCGAGGCGTCGCCTTGGCCTACTTAAGAGCACTAAGCTCCGCCCACAACGACACATCCCGCCCTGTGTAAACGCATTCAGGCCTACACTCCCGCACACGAATACTCCGCATACACGAGGTATTCATACAAAACGTATGTACAACAGACACGTTTAAAAGTACGTACACATAAATACAAAAGATAAATTTACACGTAACTCGTGCGCGTACATTCAGCTTAAAGAGCAGGTGTATTAGATAGATGGGATTTTGTGTGCGTGTTTGCACAGAGATGTATGTACCAGTGTTATGAGGGCACGTTCTACCTTGTGCGAAAGAACTCCCAGAGGTAGAACTACAGGTTCATGTAGTGGCAAAAAAGAAGGCAATTTTAAGGTATTAGTGCTTCTGTGTCTGTCAGTCTGTAATTATTTAAATGATACAAAAATTCTAAATAAAACAATTATATATATATTTATATATATATATATATATATATATATATATATATATATATATATATATATATATATATATATATATATATATATATATATATATATATATATATATATATATATATATATATATATATATATATATATATATATATATATACCCCGCAGGAAAAATTAAGAAGGTGCTTCCAAGTACTTTCGAACCTTTATTTAGGTAGTTATCCTTGAGAATGAACTGAATAAAGTTCAAAAGTACTTGGAAGCACTTTTTTTATTTTTTCTACGGGACATTGCATTCATTGCGAACCTCACGTGCTACTTTGTGAGTCATTCATTTCATATATATATATACTCGTATATATATATATATATATATATATATATATATATATATATATATATATATATATATATATATATATATATATATATATATATATGGTGCGGTGGGTAATTTGTCGCTTAACTTCAACAGAAAAGAAAATAACACAGATTTAATGTATAGAGAGATATATTTCCCAAAGTTGCATGTTAAAGACTTGCAGGAGGATTGCTGTACTCTTCATTTTCTTCGAGGAAATCATGGTCGGTTTCAACTACAGTGTCCAGGTAGCGTCGGAACTTGCTGTAGGTCTTTTCGACTGTCATCCTGTGTTTAATTGGGTGAAAACTGTGGTAATCATGGGCCTAATATCCATCTTAGTGGTGCAAAGGAACTTGTTGGTCAAAGAAATTGTCTGACATACAACAAATAGGCACTCCTGTTTGAGCGGCATGGGACAGAGGCTTGCTGCCCACGTACGGCCTTCCAGCACCTACCACCTAGATTCAGGGCATCACCAACACCTCCAGGGACTTGATGTAGCCATTCGTATTGAATCTGAGGCCTTCTGGTAAGATTAAAACGCGCATAACGTGGCCTGATAAAGTAGTTAACGAGCTGCCGCACCTACCCTCCTCTTTCCTGATCCTCTACTGCACCGTCCTCAGATTGACACCCAAACCCTCGAAGATGATCTCATTGGAGCTCTCGGTGTCAATCCGAATCATCAGAGCTTCTCTTCTCCAAGGAAGAACAGATAACTGACGCCAGACACACACCAACACACACACACACACACATATATATATATATATATATATATATATATATATATATATATATATATATATATATATATATATATATATATATATATATATATATATATATATATATATATATCCTCTTTGATCAGTCCTCCCATCTCGTGTACGTTTGTGTATGGGATTAATTCATCAGCGACACTCCCAAACATCTGCATACGAAGCGAGCGTAAAAGGAATGTACTCGTATATGTGTGTGTGTGTCTTCGTGTTTTTCAGCTAAACTCCAAGTTACCGCCAGCTCGGTAGGTATGTCACATGTGGTCTGCGGACGGTATGTAGGTCAAACCCGCACTCGACATTTGAGCGTCCCTTAACTTGAACACGGGTCATGAAGGGCGAGCTGGTGTCGAGGTCCTACTTCCCCAATAGGTCATCAACGCTAAAGGCGACATCACGGAACACAATTAGCCCCCCCCTCCTACTCAGGGCCTCCCTCACAGGAGTGGATTTCCCATTACCGGGCTCTTTTATGCCCTTCAACACACCAATTTTTGGGCAGATTATTCTGCTAATTTTAGTGTTGTTGATGTTCACAAGCCTACATAATCGGGTTAGATTGGGTGAATATATATATATATATATATATGATATATGATGGCGCGCGAATGAGTCTGCTGATTACATATGAGAGGAGAAACCTTGAAAAGTGTTTTGACTCCATTTTCTCTTATGTTGACCTTAACAGCAAACCATAGAATTCAGAGAGGCGTCGATGGTGGCGGGTTGTGAAGTAAATCTGCATTAAGGCTTTGTGAAGGAGTGTCTTTATCTTCAGTAAATCATCGAGTTATTCATTTAGTTGATGCTTGTGAATGTGAGGAGTGATTGATATATAATTCATTAAATTTGACTTGATTTGATCCGTCACTACTTGAAACCGATTAATACACGCTTGTAGCAGTCCTGAGTAATGTTATTCTGGTTCAATTAATTACGATTGTAACTTGGAAGAAATGTGTAAAATGATTTTTATGGAGGTAAAAAATTTAAGGGAAATTGGATTTGCACAAGAATTTGAACAGTAGCAAGGCACGAAGGCAACATAAGGACAACGTGAGGATGCAAAGGAGCACGCCGCAAGTAAGGTAATATTATGACATCTAAATGGAGGTAACACGATAAATCCATACAAAAGCAGGACAATATCCGAAAGGTAGTTACATAACAACTTCAAGATGGACAGTAGTACTATATGAATTTGCATTAGGACAGGCAGTAAGTAGCACGCCATGAATGTATCATCAAGACGGGCAGTAAGTAGGGCTGAAAAACCATGGCAACGGCGTGACGGACGCTAACCAGACTACATCGAACAGTAGCCAAACCACATCAAGGCAACATTTGGACGGGTAATATACCACAACATTAGGACAATATCATGTAAAATTCTGAATCAAGACACATGGTTGTACCTAGAACATTTGAAGCCTAAAAAAAGACCTAAAATATCAAAGTAATTAGGGATTTCTAATGGTTTGCAATTGCTTGGTAAATCAGGGGCTTTTCCTCCCTGAAATTCTTCCCCCTGCAATGCCAAGGCCAGATCAATCGAGAGCTTTTTGGTCTTGACCCTGTGGCACTCTCAACATCCATCAACAAGAGATTTTTTCTAACGTAGATGGGAATTGGGTACACACACCGATGTCCCCGAACGAACAGAGGGAGATATGGAAGAAAGATAAAATGAAAAGAATGAAAAGCAATGAAGATAATGACTATCAGCTGAAGTGTCATGGGAGGGGCTGATATTCCAAGTCTTCAGGAACAAATTCGCGGGTGTTTGTACCCTCCCTCGGGTTGTACAAATTACACCCTTTTCCAGTCCCTAGCATTCCAGGGAAACTCCTTTAGACTCACAGGTCTCCCGACAGTTTTAAACTAGATTGATACTACCTTGACTTTATTCCTTTATAAATCTCCCCTTACCCTTTTTATTACAAACCTGTTCTCACCTATTCGTCTTGGTTGGCGGTTAATTTTGTAGGCTAGTCACCAACCAGCTTTCGTCCACCTATCCCTACTCGAGGCCGGGAGCGGGAGGCTACGCCTTCTTGGCTCCAATTGGGGGCGATTTATTTATTTTTTTTACTTCTGCATTCTTCCAACCTTTTTCCTCTTCAAGAGTCACCTTTTTTTCCCTAACTAATCCCCAAGGAGTATCAGTAGTAGCAAGATCAACCATGCTGAAGCTTACATCTAGAGGGATGCAAATCCTCTCTGCCCCAAATTCTTCGAGCTGTCTTCCAAGCATTTTCCCTTTCTCTGTCTTCACTTTCGTCAGAGGTATCTCCTTATATGTAAACTTTGAGCTAGACTCGTTCTCGTTTGTACTTCGCTTTTAATTTCGCAGGGGGAAATCACCCTGGGGTCATTTTTACCGCAGCGGCCCGCGGGCCACACGTGGGCATAAAAACATCATCAAATTTTAAAGGTGGAGCAGCGAAAACTAAGACTCATTCTAATTATTTTTACGAGAAGTAATTAAATCGTTTGTTGCTCAGTATTAATTATAGGTAATTTGTGCTCTTTAAAGCCTATTAGCCACCGTGTGTACAGTGGGGTCGCATAGACCATGGGTAAAATACCTTATGGAAAAAAGTCTACAGACATATAAAATAAGATATATTGCCCAGTAATATTGTGAACACCCTGTAGCTACTCTTGAGAGTGTTGGGAATAAAGGTTAAGATGCGAAGTTAATTCGTTATAATATCACATTTATGAAGAGTTGTGATGGTATTATTGATTAACCATTTTATTAACACAGGTTCTACTTTATATACCACGTAAGTGTAACATCATTTGCGCCTTGATTCCCCTTGTGATTTAATTCAACGAGGGAAATGAATTGTTAGTGTCTTAACTGCCTCGGATTGACTTAAATGCTCCTCAGTTTATTTGTTGTCATTTATATGGTAATTTTATTATATGGATTCGTGCGTGAGTTAAAAGCAACATTCCCGAAGCCGAGCACATAGTTCGAACACTTAATATCCCCTCCCCCAATCATTTGAACATCCGCCCCTTAAGTTTTCACCATGGAACATACCCCCGTCTAAGCCTGTAAAGGGAGGTGAGAATGTTTAACTTATCCACCTAAACCTGAATTTATTATTTAACATCGGATCACATCTCCCCCCCTCTTCCTAATACAATCAAGGGGAAGAGAATGTTCTGTTGTTGACCGTGAAGTAAAGAGTGAATGTGTTTGTAGACGGCTAAGTTAAAAGGATTGAACACCCTCTTCCATAAAGTTTGGGCGATGGGTATTCAAGTGATCCGATAGTTCCCGTCAAATAACTGATTGATCTAAACCAGGAGTTGGCAAGATACGGTCCGTCAGCCACAATTGTCCGGCCCGCAGTCCCCAAATAAAAAATAGTATCTACTCGGTCCGTCGTGTATAGAATTAAAAATCTAGATTTTAGATTTCTATTTCTAGACTGTTAGATCCTAAAAGTAACTGGTAGACTCGTAGAATGTTGAGAGGTATTCTCGAATATTCGAGAAGAATCAGTTATCAAGAATTTACGCGAGAACATTATGGGATAGTACTGCCTGTGTTCTTGTGTTCTTGAAGGGTTGCAATGAGAGCGGTAAGATCAAGGTAGTCAGTTTCAGAAAACCATTGAGGCTTTCTGTGTCGTGACATAACAAGTGAATTATTATATTCTACGAATCTACATAATTAACTTTAAAGTGACTTAAACGAAGGTAGATATGTCTCAAACGTTATGTTAAGAAATTGTAAAATAAATTTTTATTCAAGTTAATAAATGTTTTTTGATAATTTAATTAAATGATCAAACATAGATCTATTTCTTTAGTAGAATTACTTACCAAATAAGAAAATCCAAATTTTTATGGCTAACTATGATATGTATGCAGTTTAGCATTTGAATAAAATTTATAACATAAAAGTGAGGCAATTTTGCTCTGAAATATATTAATATTTGTAGGATAGTGATAAAAGAATGATTGAGCATCGAATGCGCCTCCCCCTCCCATAACAAAATGAATGCCTTATTTTTTCTCAAATTTGGCATATCCACTAAAAAGTTGTTAATGACTGTTTTTGATAGTTTTATGACATTGGAACTAACTGGCAATTTATTTTTTTAGGAAACTCCCAAATGGCAACAAAACGCAGGAAGGTTGATGCTGAGTGTCGAGTTTTGCAAGACACACGAACCGAAGGGTACTTTTTTATTTAGCGTTTCGGTAATCCCATTTGTCTTAATTGCTATGGAATCATAAAAAGTACACGTGCAAGCTACAAAGTGGTGAAATTGATAGTAGAAAACATGAAACCTTTCACTAGCGGGAAATTCGCGAATAAATGCTTGCTTGCTGTAGTAGACCTTTTATGTTCCGAGACAAAAACTTAATTTTCGAATGTCTGTCTCTCTTCAAGAACAGTTGCACAACGAATGAAGGAAATGTCAGTGGTTCTGAAAATTAATTTAAAAAATCATTGCAACAATTTAAAGTTCTCAATAGCACTGGATGAGAGCACTAATTCTACCGACACGGCACAACTTTCAGTATTTATACGTGGAATAAGGAAAACTTTCGAGATTTTTGAAGAATTTGTTCAACTGGTAGCTATAAAAAGCATCACTACAGGAGCAGACATTTTTGCAGCACCGCTATTATTTGTAACTACCGATGTAGCTCCGGCTATGGTTGGACAAAATAAATGATCTGTGGCTCTGCTTCAGAAAGACGTGCAAGTTTCCCGAAGTAAACACAATGCCATGAAAGTGCGCTGCATAATCCACCAAGAAGCAGCGTGCGCTAAAACATTAAATTTGAAGGACGTGATGGACGTAGTGGTGAGAACAGTAAACGTGACTTTGTGCAGGGGATTACACCACCATCAGTTTCGTCAACTTTCAACGGAAGCAGAGAATCAATATAATGATTTGGTTTACTTCTGCGATGTTCGCTGGCTAAGTTGAGGCGCTATGCTGGAAAGAGTAAATGCACGGCGGGAAGATAGAGCTGGATTCCTTGAGAGCAAAAACACGAATGCCACAGAAATTTGCGATCCCAAATGGCTTTCAAGAATAGCGTCCCACGACATGTAGGACACATAACCGCATTTGAAACAAAACTACGATTCTGAACAATTATTTTCCAAAGTAAAATACCCCAAAAGTAAACTAAGGAAACGAATCACGATTGATCATTTAGGAAATGTACTGCTTCTGGCTTCAACCTCCTTATCAACTATATTAAACCGCTTTCGAGCTCAAAACAACATTAAGCATCACACTAACTGTGTCCCTTATAAATATCAATAGTTCAATGTAAAATTTATAATGTATACGAATTAAAATAAATATAATCTACTATAATTTATAGTTTCATGTTTTACTATTACTACCTTCCTTTATTTATTATTAGGTACTGAATATTACATCTATAATTATAATAATGTAAATTATGAATGTAGCCCTTTTCACTTTATAGACTTTGCTTCTGGCCCGTAAGCTGAAAAAGGTTGCCGACCCCTGATCTAAGCCTATAAATGTATATCTTAAACTTTTCTTATTTTTAATTTGTTTTATGGTGAACTTGAATGTGTCTATTAAGTAAATCTTTAATTTTATCTTATCGAATGGAACCTTATCTAATGTTTGCCGGTCGATCATTAATTCTCAGGAAAGCCTATCACAGTTCACATGTGTTTTTAACACTAATCCTCTATTTGTTTACATATCGGAATAAGACAATTCAAATTTATAAAAAGAAAACGATGTTCGTTAATAGAAAAAGTTAAAAAATAGATGCTACAAAAGATTAATCTAAAAATAGAACTGTAGAAAATAGTAATGAAAAAATATATTGACAGGGCTATAATTGCTTGACAAAAAGCCCTAGGCAAGACTAAGTCTTAATGAACATCTATATCTTGTGAACTGAGCTAAACCTATTATTAAACCTTTGGGAACTACGAACAAGTTTATACACTAGTTAAATTGGAGTTATAAGAAACATCAAGAAATAGATAGCACAAAGCCGACAAAAACCTGTTAAAAAACACATAAAAAGTCACGATGGCAAAAAAAACAACCTTGTAATACTACAATAGAAATAGGGAAAATAATTAAGGAGAAAAGCATTCAAGGTTGCGCACGTAAACGCCTTTGTTACAGAACGGGGAAGATCGAGGTGAATTGCGCGCATCCGCTCCCTAGTCTACCAAGTAGTCGCATTTTTTAGCTGCTCTGGTCCTAACTTTACTAGTTTGGGGAAAACGTGTAATTCAACGAAGGCGAATAATTCCAGGAACGAAAACGTGGGATAAAACAGACTCAAGAAAAGGGGGGAGATCCTCCCGTGGGGTTACTGGGTGCGGGGCAGCTACTTTTATTAAAAAGATGAGGCATGGGGCATGTATAAGAGCCAGCCTTGGCGTAAACAATGAACATGTCGCCCCAAGGACAGTGGCCAAGCGGTCTCCGTCATTTGATATGGTGACGTTATGACGTTATCAACGACTCCGTTATTAGCCCCGGGGTTCGTTCGCCAGGGGGTTCCATCACGTAATATCATGAGATCACTAGTCAAGGCAGGAGACGATTCTCCCCCTCCTGTAATAAGGGGGGGGGAGGGATCGTGGTGTAGGAAGTATCGCGCATCTTCACAGGGAATCGAATTCAAGGGGCGGAATTCGTATAGTTTTCACTGCCTTGCGCGAACCTTTTCCTTTGGGGACTTCCCCTTTTCCGTACCCCGGGATCGAGGATTGAAGGGCGTTTCTCGCTCGCCAGGTGTCTTCCATTGGATTACGTATTTTTGCTTTTATCCACCCAAATTAATCAATACAACCAATAATAACAGTATTATTGTTATTTTTATTATTTTAATGTGGATACAATCAAGAGACGTATTAAAGGATTTCAAGTTCGTACCTCTGTGTGTTCGCGCTTTCTGATGCGAAATTGCTCCTGTAAGTTTTAATTCACCCCACCTGGCGGTGTTCTTTGTCTCGGGACATCTTGTCATTCTAGATCCCTATATAGCCCTAATGGGCTTTTGGAACGACCAGCGTTCGTTTAATTCCTTTTGATCCCAACAACGTCCTCCAGTTCGTACTTAAGAGCACCCGTAGTTTATGTATGAGAGATTTTTTGCCTGTCTTAGAATGGCTGGTTTATGCGTTATCCTCTCGTGACTGTGAGAAGAGCTCTTTCCGAGGGCTTTATGACGAGTTAAGTTAGCTACAAAATTGCCTTGTTAACCGCATAATCATGATTACGCAAATATACTCGTATATTATGAAGCGATGGTATGTTTGTATCGAACTTTAAGAAAGGATTGTATTTACAAACTACCAACCTATAGTTTGCCACTTGGATGAGAGCTGATGAAATAATTGTTAGACCGTAATTTCCTTCTTATCTGCTAAATCTCAAACTCCAACTGCTTAACTCCGAAGAGCTATCGTGTCTGCTAAATACGGCATTCAGTTTTCCCTTATGGATTTGACTTCATCGCATTGGACCTACCAGAAGCGTTTATTAGTTTTGAATTTTCTTGTTTTACTCTTTGTGTTAAATTGCGTCTATTTTATTTATTTACCTAATACTTGCATTTATTTAAATGAGGATACGTCTTATACAAATTTTCCATCTCCTCAAATCATTCTTATAAGAAGTGAGATAGATTTCTAATAGTTCTCTAGTGATACCGCAGCTGTTACAAGGATCGCATCTAAGCTTGCTCGACCTCACGCGTGTGCATCTCAGGCGTTAAACCCTGAGCCAAGTTTGATTAAAAGAAAACTCGCTCTAAACTCTGATAAGAGTTTCGAGAAAAGGCAGGTTAAGAACATAAATGTTTTAGGTCGAAGAGGATTTATAGTATATTTTTGTCTTTTTGATCTAATTCTTTTTCAATTTATTCATAGCTTGACCCCACCTCGTCAGAAGCTGTCAAGACTGAACGGTTCCCATATCTGTTTTTTTTCTTTTATAGGAACCTATCATAGTGGCAGCCATATCTATTAAACATGCCTGGTTCTATATAAGAAGTACTAACACCTGCTACTGATTTTAATACCTAGTGTGCTGTTGCAGGTTTTGCTTGTTATTTCGAGGCTTTCCTTGAGTGAGTTGCCGCTGGAACTTAAAAACTTCCGAATTGATTAATGATCATCTGAGAATGGAGATCTTATTCTTGAAGGGTTTGAATCCACTATATAGTTGTCAAAATTTAGGCGTAATGAAGTTTATTTTTCGTTCTGTTAGTTTTTATTCTTTCCAACGACTAAGCAGACCTAACTATGAGGGAAATAGAGCGTTAAACCCACTCAAAACTCTTGATTAGGATCCTTAATCTAGTCTACGAGACGAAACCACCACTCGGGTAAAGAAACCACCCCATTATCTACTCGGGCTTAGGTTGGCAAGATATTGCCTAGTTGACTTTGTGGCATAAGATTATGGGAGTTGGTGTGTGAGGTAAGAGTTATGACTCCGTAGGAGAGAAACTGGTACGAGAGAACTTGAAGTATTTAGGAGTTTTAGAGTTTGCGACGTCTGTTTTCTGGAGTTTATAGATAATAGAAATTTAGGAGGGTCGAAGAAACGTCCATGGGGTGGAGAGAGGAAATCTTTTCAGTCCACCATAACAAGTGTCAATGTGCCAAGAAGTAGGATGAGGAGTTCTAAACACTGATATTACTCCACCATGACTTCCAAATAATCTTTTATCATTGTGGAAATTCCGCCCAACGAAACTGCTATAAGAATTAAGCTTTGTATTAGTACGATCCTCTGGTAATGTCATATTAATTGAATGTTGTACAAGTTGTCACTCCACGCTAGTGTGTTCTCAAAGGTTAGAGTTCTGGAAGTACAGAAACTCCTTTTTGTCCTGAATTCTACGGACCTAAAATACACTTTTTCACGAGATGATGTTCCTCGATGTTCTTTGCCCCCTCAAGGAGAAGCCAGGTGTAGTATGGGCAACCACGCTGCAGAAGTCATCTGGAATACTGCGTCCTTTCCCGGCCCCATTGTTTGTTGGAGGATCTGAGGTTTAAAAAACAATGAAACCCGACGTTCTTTACATTTCGCCGATCATTGAAATCAAGAACGTTATCCCGTGATTCTGCCTTACCCCCTCCCCCCCCGTGAAACTTTCTAGCCGTCTTGATTCTGAAGAGGGTCCGTCGCCTCTTACCTCTTCGGGAAGGAGAAGGAGGCAATCCTCTCCGGACCGAAAAGTTCCAGGGCTGAAGAGTTATGTGTTGTTTTTTGAACGCAATTGGCATGAAAATGACAGTGGCTTGTGCTTGGCTATGTATGTGATGATTTGTATGAGCAGACCTGCCTGCGTACACGCGTCAGAATCGGTGCATCGCCTATAAACGCCTAACACCCTACGCCACTCAATTCTTTTCGTGTACGCTCTCGCTGGGATTAAACCTTGTAGCTAGGCGTGAAAATCCATCGTCCGCCTAGCGCCAGCTCCTTTATATCTCTGTCTCTCCTCCGCGTAACGTCTAAGCGTGAAATCTGTTTCGAACGTGTTCCAGTTGTGATCAGAATTGCTCAATAACACTCAGGCTTAGCTAATGTAAGGGGCAATTTTAATGTCTGGCATTAGTTTCGTGTTCAAAATACTCGTACCAGTCTAGAACTGTTCATAGGGACATTGTTACCTCTGAACAGCCGTTGTGTCGGCCATCTAATGCCAATTCACAGCGCCCCAAGTAGTCTCTTACACACTTGGGGTGTTACTTCGGGCGCATTTTTACATCTCCTAATTTTACTAATTCATTTGAAATCCTTCTTGAAGCATTAGGGAAATATGTGAAATAGTAATTTCTCATGGCATGACTATCGAGCTGAGAAATGCTAATATATTTCTTCATTAGTCATTACAGACTCATCACCCTGTTTAAGTATCAAAACTATGTAGTTCAGATAGTTTTCTCGAGTCCATTCCACACAGTGAGAACAACTCTTCAAAACATTCAATCTTTTACTGGCCTAGTACCTATCCCCCCATTACAGACTGGTTTCCGCTTCACCATATTTACATTTTACACAAAATATTTAAGAGTGACAACTCCACCATAACTCCTGGCTCGATGGAGTGCTTGAGTTTGGATTGAAGAAGAGGCCTCGTTCTGTAGACTGTAGATGCTTTTGTTGCTGTAGTTTTGAGCCGCTACTTCACAATCTTCGCGATCTGGTGGTTCCGATCGGTAGGTTTATGGCATCGTTCACTGTTAGTCTTCGATGACAGCAATGCCATCGTTGGTTGACGACTTGACACAAACCCTCAATTCCACTTTTTGACAAGCTTCTATTTATTGCTCTCGAGGGGCAGCTGCCACGTTCAATATTCCTTGCGAAATAGTATTCAGTAGTAATGAATCCTTCAAGTAGGCATAGCTTCAGAATATACTGTTTGGCAACTCCAGGAAAGTTGCGCCCTTATCTTTTATTTCTCCTAACAGCACCATTTTATTTACTAGCATTATTTTATTAAAAAAATATAAGGTGAAGATGCCCTCGTTGGTTTTATAATGTTTTATTTTAATATAAACAAAATGTAGTAGTTTGACAGATTCTTTTTTTAATTTACTCGCAGCAGAAATTTTGAATTGACTAATCTCCATCTGTGTCGATTTTGACCTAAGTCAACTCGTGTTTTCATTGTCTTATTAATACCTAATAACTCAGTGCACGGCTTACCTGCCATTAATTAACAATTCTCCCTTTCTCTATCTTCCTCTCTTTCTCTCTCTCTCTCTCTCTCTCTAGGTGAGTAGTATTTTGGCGGCTTTGACTTAATTAGGTCACTAGAAGCATGCATACTAAGCAAGTTGAGCAATCAAGTGCCATAGACGCCATTCGCTGTAATTTAGTGTTCTATGACAGAAATTGTCACTTAATCTCCAGGGTCTCCCTTAAGTAGACAAGTAACGTCCTATCTATCTCAAGGTGATCGAGGATATCGTATCTAAATACTAAATTGTACTTAAATAAGTGTGGCCACATTTCAAGTCTGACCTCTTCCATTTAGTATAGTAAATGTGTCTGGTTAGTCTACTAGGCCAGTATCCTGACTTGAACTAATGTCTATTGTTGGTAGTTTACAATACCCAAGGTAGAGAGGCTAGCGTACCATCCTTGACCCATTATTGATGTTACTGACCTGGTTGCTTAGCTTTTTCTCCTCCGTTTTTTTATGCTTCGGTGACTTCTTTGGAAGGAGATTTGCTGTGAAAATTAAATTCACACCTTTGGAAATTTTTCCACACCATAATCCCGTTTGTCTTTCACATTCCGCCACCTGACGTGAATGTATATCGAAAGGTGTATTGATATGCACCGTAGACGCTTATCTGCGTCTATATCCTACCTCATACGTAGCAAGTCTTGAAAGTTGGCAGTGGATTTGAGTCGTTTCCAGTTGACAGTGTTTTAATGGACTTCGATCTAGTGAATGCTCAGTATGAGTGGCAATTTGACCTTCAATAAATCATTAGACCTTCCATTACGTATATATTTGTACTTCGTAAATAAGAGAGGGATGGCAGAAATAAAAGATGACATGCTTACTCGACTCCCACGAAGAAGAAAAAATAAAAGTTAGCTATAAATTTAAAAACAAAAATATGACCACAACGGTTTAGTTTAGCTAAACTCTGTAGTGTAACTTTTGTTGAGAATTTCACAATATTTTCCTTTTTGATATTTTTAAAGAAAAATACACATAAAAATCAAAACAAATCGTTTGTAAGATACGAATCGTGTTTTATTTATGGCAGAGAGACTATGAGCGGTATTTATTACACATAAATTTATAGTTTAAGCTGAACGACTACTAATACTTGAAATACCACTAATAACTGATATACTACTTATACTCGAAATACCACTAATACTTGAAATACCACTAATACTTTAAAAACACTAATACTTGAAATACTACTCATGATTGAAATACCATTAATACTTGAACGAGCACTAATGATTGAAATACCACTAATGATAGAAATACTACTGATAATTAAAATACCACTAATACTTTTATAGAAAATTAAAGTTTTGACGTTGATAAAATAAAATATTTTTTATTCAATCTGAGACATTAAAAGGTAGTTTTTTTTAAATATCGATATTTTGTCACTGATAATTCAGTTGCTTTAATCTATGGAGATGTTGGAGTCTTTGCTAGCACAGAGGATAAGCCGTTGGATTTCCAACGCGTAGGTGTCGAGTTTAATGGCAGTGAGAACAGGCACAAAAAATCGGCATAGAGAGAGAACTATTGGTCAATTGGCGGTGCATCTTCACTGACAAATGGCCAACCACAACTCTGCTTCCTCTCTTATTCCTCTTTCCTTCTCTCCTGGTGCACTAGACACAATCGAACTCCAATACTCAATTTCTATCTTCAACAACAATTGCCTCAATGTACACACTCGAACTTCACTATCTATCTTACACACCCCGTGTTGAATTGTACACAGTCCAACTCTAATATCAAACTTCACACCAAGTGCTAAACTGTAGACACTTTAAATCCACTATCCATCTTCCAAACTAATTCGTGCATTGTGTACACTCGAACTCCACTATCTCTCTTCCTCACCAAGTGGTACTTTGTGCACACTCAAACTCCAATATCTATCTTCCTCACCAAGTGCTGAATTATACGCAGTCGAACTACAAATTCAAGCTTTCACACCAGGCGTTGCATTGTACACACTACTACTATACTATCTTCCACACCAAGTGCTGCTTTGTACATAAATTAATGTGCCAATTCCAGCCAGGAAGTTGTGTAAATTAATCTTAGGCTTCTTGATAGAACAATATTTTTGTGGTTGCTATTAGACAATCATCAAATAATTTAATTAAATTAGATTTTTCCCGATTTAGTATAAAATTCCCTTAAAGTTAAGTGAAACGTTAAAATTTGTGCTAATTACGAAGCTAATTATATTAAATAATTAAAAATAACGACTTTATAGTAACCCTCGTCATACTATATCATTCAATCCCCGTTTATAAATTATTGCAACCTTCCCACTTTCTTAAAGACACCTGAAGGGTTTTAGTAATTGGAACATACTGTCGTTCTCCAGTATATATTTTTTTCCTTCTCGAACACTTTTCAATGGATTTAATGACGCAAAAACCCGATTCCTCTAAATACTTCATTTGGTATTATTTTAGTAAGGATCAAATAATTTCCTTTGATCTTTCAGTTTTTGTGAAATATTATCATAATTTGGGGGCATAAATTACATCTCATTTGCATATATTCACATCTGATTAAATCCCTAAATTCCACCTAATTCGCACTTAAACCACACCTAAATTCCAACTATGCCTTACCTAAATTCCACCTAAACCTCACCTAAATTCCACCTAAACCCAACCTAAATTCCATATAAAGCTTTAATTAAACCCCATCCAAACTCACCATGCTACCAGTTACAGACTAATCCAGTAGGTTACTTACTTGATTGCAGCCTCGTTAGTCATTGAGGGCCAATCCGCGTCCGCTAGGAAGATTGCCACATGGGATGGCCAAACCCATAAGTCTCTGAACCGAGGATATTTGGTGTCATATGTGGGGTTAAAGGTTTGGCATGTTGTCATCTTTTTCTTTTCGAATTTAAACGTAATAACAACGAGGACCTCTTCCACATAAAGTGCGCTCTGTAAAAAAAGAGTGAAGAGAGAGAGAGAGAGAGAGTAAAAATGGGTGGAAGAGATATGGCCGATGATCTTCTTGGGGGCATTGGGGCCTGGATAGTACATAAGCCTCCAGATGCCCCATGTCATACACATGCGGGTATGTTGGCATTAGTAGTCGAGGAGTGGTCAAGGTCGTGGGCAGTTCAGGAAGGCTCGGCGTCGTGTCAAAATGGGTCAAACACAGACGAGGTGGGTTTGAACGCACTCAATTCTATACCACTTTAGAGAAGTAATGGGTTTCCACGCGAGAGTGGACCACAAAATTTGGGGGCGCTCTTAGGGAGCTGCCACCACTCATGCGGTGCGTCGTGTCTGATGCATGAACGACGCTAGCTCCAGCTACGCTAGTCATCACGTACACACATAGTTAATGAAAACACTGGTGTTTCTTCTATCAACCTTTCGTAGTGGTTTATATGTCTACACTTCCCTGCAGCAGAAGGGTGGCTTCCCCATAGGCCACGAAGAGTTACAAACTTGCTGTTGAGTGATAAATCACAGTATTACCGATCTACTACATAGAAATGGAGTGGAAAATCTGGTGATCAGGTTAATAGACCTCCGTCACTCTACTACATAGACATGGAGTGGCAAATCTGGCGACAGGTCAATCAACCCACGTTGTTCTATTACATAAACATGGAGTGGCAAATATGGTGACCAGGCCAATCAAACCACGTTGGTTTACTGCATAGAAATGGAGTGGAAAATCTGGTGACCAGGTCAATCAAGCAAAGTTGCTCTACTAGACATAGAGTGGCAAATATTTTGAAAAGGTCAACCAATATCGAGCAAGGCGAGAATCAAGATCTCTTTTTTTTTTAAATATTAGCAGGAAGGAAAGACTCGGCTCGAGGTACCCAGCCTCGAAACCCGCAAGATATGGCTTCGTTGAGATATGTTATTTACTGATTTTATCTATAAATTGATTCTTTAAATAGATTTAATTCAATCTAAGTTCGTAATTTAAAATCAAACTCTCATTTGTACTGGTTTCGTAAGATGGTTTGGTGATGCAGATGTTTCATCCTTAAATCAATTTCCATTTCTACTTCCTATTCCTTTATTTTTTTCTTCCCTTTTTATTATGATCTATCCTCCCTTTCTTGTCTATCGTTTCCTTTTCTCATGTTTTGTTCACGGGATGCCCACATATGACCCGGTTTTGAGAGATTCAAGTTTCCTTTTTCCTCCAACAGCGACCTTAAGATACAAAATTCGTAAACCACAAACAAATGTACCAAATAGTAAATAACTAAATGAAAATGAATTAAATGAAAAGAATATGTTAAGATCATTTCAAGAATAGCGAACCATTATTTGCAGCGGGTCGTTATTCTTGACAAGTGAATTTGAAGGGGTCGCTATTTTTGACATGGTAGAATTGGGTTCGCTATTCGTGACATGGGAAGTTCTAAAGGACGTTTTCATAACCTCAGATTGTAGTTTTAGGTTACGTTAGTCGTAACTTACGGACGTTAGGTTAGGTTAAGTTATTATACATATTGCTGAATAGCCAGCTCGTATAAATCTGTCTTATAATCCAAATTATCAGCATCGAACTGTCAACCATTCTTTGAACTTCGTTAATCCACAAACAGGCGTTCATAAACAACATATTGAATCGTATTGGGGAAGACATAAGGGAAAAATTAACAACATGTGAGGATGAAAAAGTGAATTTCATCCAGTTTATTTACAACAACTTATGCTCTTCCTGCCGAAGTCCGATCCTCTCCCTCCCTTGCTACTTTTAAACGTCTCCTGAAGACTCATCTCGTCAAAATTGCCTTCTCTCCCCTCTAAACTTTCTCTACACTCGCTACACAACCTGCGCTCTGTGAGGGCTAACAGCCCTGAAGGGCGCATTATAAATACTTATTATTATTATTATTTAGGTGGAAAGAACTAATTAATTTAAGGATTCATAGCCCTTTTTGCCTAATAATCTCATATGGCTTAAGTTGGTGTTAAAAATAAAAGATAAAAGTATGTAGTGCCAACGAACGAGGCGATCAAATAATGTTGAAATATCGGTTCAGTTAAAAGATTAAAAAGAAAACAAAATAAGGCGCTAAGATGCGATCAAGTAAGGTTCTTTATGTAAAATAAAACTGAAAAATGCTCGGATAAAAGTAAGGAAAGTAAACTATGATTAAAGTAAAGGGCAGTATGAGAAAGTAGCTGCGGCATTAGATTTTGGAAGAAAGGCCAGCATCTTCCAGGAATCGTATTAATTTTAGCAGAAGAATGGGGGGGGGGGAATCTCCGAGAATGGAAGTTATGTCAGACAGCATAATTTGATGCCGTCCGATGGGGGAGTAGGTTGATTGCTACTAAGAAGCATTTTTTCGAATTTGGAGTAGGTAAGGGTGTCAATACGAGTTCCAGTATGGCCTATATTCTTCTCTTACCAATTTACGGATGAGGGGGATGTAGTCTCGTTGGAAGATGGGCGATTCAGGTATGGAGGGTGGCCTTCTTAGCTTCTAGGTCGGCCGTTTCCTTTTCCAGGATGTTTGTGTCCAGGCGGCTAACAGAACGATAAGGAATAGGAGCGTCCGGTCATGAAGTGTATAGTTTCCAGTATCTCTATGGCTACAGGGAAATAAATAAAATAAACAGCTTTATTAATTTCTGTAACGAAAGTGCTACTCAATTTTAATTTTTAATAAATTAGTTTACCATTTACATTCATTAAAGTGAAAATCACGTTTGTTAATTTTTTATGATATTTATATTGGAGTTTCTTTTTTTGCCAAGGGAACTTTTAAGGTCGCTATTCTTGACATGGTAAAATTGGTTTTCCTATTCTTGACCTTTTCCTTATTTTTTATTCACTCACAAAAATTCAAAACCCATTTTGAGCATCTGTCGAAAATCTTAGAAACTTCATTATTTGTTAAGGTGGCGGAAGGGAAAAAGTGTGAAAGGAATTGAGCTATCAGTAATTAAAAGAAGTTATGGGAATGCTAAGGAAGAACGCTTAGCACTCCTGTTCGGTTGTCTTGAGTCTTAATGCTCAGATGTTCACTCGTGGAATCGAGTCACCAGCAAGTTTTGACTCAAATTTGGGCACTAAGGTCCCTTAGGAGAGTGACTCAACTTCAGCCAAGTAACGGGATAAGATCGATAACGCCTAAGCCTGGCTAACACATCTGGTGGTGCGTAGGTGATGCACTATCACATAAGTATCGTGTCAACACGTGCGTGCGTGGAAACACGCACATAGCTAGTACATATTTGTGGTACAATACACGGGAGTAAGTTTTCCTGAACATTTAGTGAAAAACATGCATCTTTGACTAGAAACAAGCTTAGGGCAAAGAATTGTGGTGGATACCCTTTGATAAGCGACCTAATTTCGGCTAAGAGTAGGGTCGGGGGTAAGAGCTAAAACAGAGAGGGTCAGAAGAGCAAGAATTTTAGAGCCTGTAGAAAATAAACTACCTGTAACTATACAGTTAGTAAAAAAACAAAAACAAATAACATAAAATGGTGCACTGACTCGATATGATGCATTTCTAAACCCACACGAACTACTCGTAGTTAGTACGAAATCCACAGGAATTTAAATGAACCCTTTTAAGGGGCGACGAATTCCCCGAAGGAGCTAACGGGAGGGCGAAGAATGTTCGAGGAAATTCCTTTTGGGGAGAATTTGGTCTACGCCGCTGTACGGTAAATTGGCGCGAAAGGAAAGGACCGGAAGTGTGTCGCCGAGTTAAAGGGAAATTTGTAGGTTTAACGGGATTTTCTAGTGAAAGGATTTCGGGTCTTGGCGGGACTCGCATCGTAATCGTAACCGGTTCTAGAAATTGCCAGAATACTTCCTTCGCGGATAAGTCTCCGGATTGGCTAGAAATGATTAGTATCAGAAATTGATCGAAAGTATTAGTATTTGAAAAATTTCGAAAGTATTTGTCTCTGAAATTAATTAAAAGTATTATTATCCGAATTGGTATAAAGTATTATTCTCTGGAATTGATCGAAAATATTAGTATCTGAAATTCATCGAAAGTATTCGTATTCAGAATTGATCGAAAGTATTAGTCTCTGAAAATGATCGAAAGTATTAGTCTCTAAAATTGATCGAAGTTATTAGTCTCTAAAATTCATCGAAAGTAAATCTTTGAAATTGATCAAAACTTAGCCTCCAAAATTGATCGAAAGTATGGTTCTCCGAAATTCATCGAAAGTAGTAGTCTCTGAAATTGATCGAAGTTATTAGTCTCTGAAATTCATCGAAAGTAAATCTTTGAAATTGATCAAAAGTATAAGTCTCCGAAATTCATCGAAAGTATTAGTCTCTGAAATTGATCGAAGTTATTAGTCTCTAAAATTCATCGAAAGTAAATCTTTCAAATTCATCAAAACTTAGCCTCCAAAATTGATCGAAAGTATTAGCATCCGAAATTCATCGAAAGTATTAGTCTCTGAAATTGATCGAAGTTATCAATCTCCGAATAATGATCGAAGCTATTCGTTTTGTAGCTTAATCAAAGGTTTTATTCGCATTCATTATTCCTTCATTAATATTTTTTTCATTTTCTTCTTAACTTTGTGTTTCTGATAGTATCAGAGGCAGTTGCCGTTCCGTATCTAATGTTTTTGATCTATGGATATTATTTGAAAGATAACAGGGATATATATTCATCATGACGCTAAGTTATATCTTCGGAGCAACTCACTTACTTAGCTCATAGGTTCATTATTTTTTCCCCACTCGTTTGTGAGCAAAATTCCAACAAACTGACATATTTACACGAAATTTTCTAGATCATTGAGTCAGAAAAAAGGTTATTTTGGAGGGGGGGGGGTATTTCCTTCTTTTTTTTCTCTCTCTTTCATGACCTGCCGGGTATGACCAGCTCATAGATATTCAAATTTCCTTTCGATGCTTTGCGGTTAATCGAAAGGGATACCTGCTCTTATTTCCTATTCCCAGAGGAAGTGGTAAAGATAGGAGAAGCTGAAATCCGTGGAAAATATATAACTAGATTAGTAAAAAGAGGAGACTACTTGAGGTCTTTAGAAGGAGAGAGGGTATTACAACTCTCCAGCAATTGTCCACTCTCTAGAATAAATTCCTCAGAGGGTATTATGGTGGGAGGGGACGCAACCTCCAGATGTCACCTGCAGCATGGCGGCCTTGATACCTCTGCAGGGGAAGTAGTAGTAACCATGCCTGGCGAAAAGTAGTTTCAAGTGCAGCTTGTGTGACCATGCTGCAGCTGACATCTGTTAGACTGCGTGCCCTTCAGGCCCCAACCCTTAGAGGAAGGTCTACGGCTATATTATCTTCCACACATTTTCACCTCCTCTAGGGTCACCATTTTCATGGTTTCCACTTCTTAGTTTGAAGCGTTGGAGCCTGGAGGGCACGCAATCCTTCAGATGTCAGCTGCAGCACGATCGCATAAGCTATAACTTACAACCACCTCGCGGGGCTTTTATTGCACTACCGAGCATGGTTAATACTACTTCCCCTACAGAGGTATCAAGGCAACCATGCTGCAGGTGACATCTGGAGGCTACCATTAGAATAAGTCAATGAATCGAGTAGTAAAACGATTAACGCTTGAGGCTGGGAATAGGAAATGGCAAAAAAATAAAAAAATGGAATCGAAAGAATAAAAAAGCGTCAAAATTCGTGGAATATTCTTCATTTTTTTAATCCCGGCCCCAATTTGGCCTCGAGTCCGGGACGGAGTTTATAACCCGCTAATTTCTCAACACAAAATTTTCTCCTAAATCTGACCTTAAGTGATTTCAGTGTCAACCCTATTTGGAAAGGGGCCGCTAAGACCTTCCCATTTGGAAGGGAGCCCTCTAAAAGCTTCCTATTTAGAGAGCCCAAAGGCAGGTTTCCTTAATTGAAAATAGGTTCGAGATTAAGGGGAAATTGAGGAAGGGAATTGGGCTCCTTTGACAAGTAACTATTTTCGATCCGATTTTCAATTTCCTCGAGTAAAAATTGCGTTTATTTTTAGGAATGGGCGTAAATTGAGTTGGGGTGGGTAGTTTGGTTCAATTTGGTTCAAATTCCTAAGATACGTTTTTAGAAAGGTGGTAGTGGGGTTGTTAGTGATTTGCGCTGTTTCTAGTGTCTTTCTCTTATCAAGGTGGAGGGTGACTACAGTTTAGCGGAGGATTTGAAATCCACGGATTGGAACCATACGGAAATCAGCCGACCTAAATGGGGAATCCATCGGCTGTTAATCCTCTCGCGAATGGATTAACATCACACAACTAAGTTATCCTGGGAACATAATGATTGAGAGCAGAATTAATTTAAGGTTCAACCATAAACACTCCCATGAGAATCAAGAGTGCTTACCCTCGGTTAATTGGGGTGAGGTGGGCTTGTATTTACTCGGAATCGCCAGGAGGGATTATCTTTAATAATTAAAAAATAAACAACCACAAACACTCCACCTAACTTAACTTCCCAAACACACAAAACATTGCTAAGGTTTAGGTATCACTGTACCCCCCACCCCTTGCCTCCGATTACAGGTGAAGCCACATCGGGTGAGGCAAGCCCAGGGATGGAGTCCCAATTCAGTCCGACGTCATGACGCCTGCATTACGCTCCAGAAGCCCGTGGTTCGGAGCCTACGCTAAACAATCGGTCCACCAGGCAGAAATAAAAGGCCTATAATGATTGCAGATAGTGAGCGAAATCCCTCCCGAATTTTCTTGCTTAATAAAACCCTTAAAAATAATTAACATAAAAAAGATCCCTCTGATTTTCTGACCCCCCCCCCCCTTCTTGCATTTTAAGAACTTACCTTCGAGTCAAGAGACCAATGGTCGATCCTTAGCAGGCTTGAAATTAAGTACAGTAATTTATGTCCTAGCTGGTAGTCGCCAGATGGGGGCTATATACCCCCCCTCTTTACTTAGCATTTCACTGCATCCCAGGCAATGAGGGGATCCTACCCCTATCTTAAGTGCCGAGTCGGACTTTGCCAGCTTCTTGCGAAGAAGAAGTGGCAACTAAATTAAAAAGTGATTTAATTTCCACTCACATGGATATTGCTAGTTGCACTTAGTAAAAATAAAGCAAAAAACAACAAAGTTTGGGCGAAGAAAATAAAGAAAGTGGAGAAGTTAGTAAAAGTTAAAAACTGTTAATAGGTAGACTGGTTAATCTACAGAAGAGAATAATCAGCGCACTGAGTTTGGGTGAAGACCAGGCTCTACCCACCGACCCCCAAACCATTACAACCTAACTTCGTCTCTAAGAGTGGGATGCGAAATGGAATCAAACTGGACATTTTTTTTGTAATATAATAGACGGGGAGGGGCAGGGAAGGGCAGTTAAATCATCAAGAAACTAGAATAAATTGTACACAAAGAATTAGTTGATTGAAATGAAAAGAATTGATTTGTCTATTTTATTCCTGCAATGGTATATGTTTCATGGATTTCTTTATTTGCTTGTCCAGTTGGTGCAGAAATGCCATTCAAACCTCCTTTCTAGTTTCTTTCATACGCACATCTAACTCCTTGTCGCCAAGGAAGAACATACCTGGAGTGGCACGAATGACTCGAGAATTAAAGGAACTTACGAGAGAGACACAAACACCATTAACTCGAGGATTTTAGGAACTTAAAGAAGGACACAAACACCATTCACTCAAGGATTAAAGGAACTTAGAGAGAGACATAAACACCATATACTCGAGGATTATAGGAACTTAGAGAAGGACACAAACACCATTGACTCGAGGATTAGAGGAACTTAGAGAAGGACACAAAGACAATTGACTCGAGGATTAAAGTAACTTAGAAAGAGACACAAACACCATTGACTCGAGGATTATAGGAACTTAGAGAAGGGTACAAACACCATTGACTCGAGGATTAAAGGAACTTAGAGAAGGACACAAAGACAATTGACTCGAGGATTAAAGTAACTTAGAAAGAGACACAAACACCATTGAGTCGAGGATTATAGGAACTTAGAGAAGGGCACAAACACCATTGACTCGAGGATTAGAGGAACTTAGAGAGAGACACAAACACCATTGACTCGAGGATTATAGGAACTTAGAGAAGGGCAAAAACACCATTGACTTGAGGATTAGAGGAACTTAGAGAGAGACACAAACACCATTGACTCGAAGATTATAGGAACTTAGAGAAGGGCAAAAACACCATTGACTCGAGGATTAGAGGAACTTAGAGAGAGACACAAACACCATTGACTCGATGATTAATGGAACTTAGAGAAGGACACAAACATTTTGAAACATTGAGAACATCGGAGTCAAATCAACTCTCCTGGTTGATCGTGAAGCCGGTAACCACAGTTCTTATCCCTACGTCCCTTGTTGGTATTTTATATGCTTTCAGGAGCGAACTTTTCTTCATTTGAATTTTCAAGTTTATTGTCGCGGTCTATTTTGTGTCACTTGATTTTTTTTTTTAGAATTATTTTCTTATATGTTCTTTTTCTCTCTATTTGTGTACGTTTGTCTTATTCTTATCCACACAAACCACCATTAAGTTAATCACGGTGAATTATTTATTTGCGTTGTGTCATTTGAAGTGACACATTTGCTTGAGAGGATCCCAATCCGAAAGGTATTATTAAAGAGTCTCATTCGACGTGATGCGACTCATAAAGATTCTGATTATAAAGGATCCTTCACAGTAAGCTATCCAATCCCTAGGTCCAAACCATCTACTACATCGATTCATAAGGAACATTCCTCCTCACGTTACAAATGGATCACACCGGAAAGGCTTCGATGCGCCTCACCATACAAAACTAAGCGAATACAAACACTGCATACGCTTGCCCAACAGCTACATCTTCATTTGCTGCCACTTGGAACTAGATTTTTAAATACCTATGTACAGTATAACATTTCCAACACTTTCATACTAGGCAAAATCTCCAGATACCCAGGATGATGACGAACCCCGTCCATCGGATGAAGTTTGTTTGGGTGGTTGATCTAAGGGCACGGCCATAGGCATGGGGATATATTATCATCAAGGGAGGGTATCACTAGAATCCATATAATCAACTCATACCCTCAAGGATCCATGCTCTTATGCATTATTGCCCGATAAGTTCACATCCCTGTCAAGTTTGCTGAAAGCATCTCCACCAAACAAATCCACTTATTATCCATTTGGCGAATTCACAATTTTTAACACAATTCTTTTTCACAGTATTTATGTTTTCACCCAAACTTACAATCAAGTCGATAGATAATCAGATATTTACACACTTCGTGCAGCGACTGTATGATAGGTGAAAGTCGCGATTGGTGAAATAAAACAAGTAATTAATTGATCGAGAGGAGATGGGGGGGCCTTGCAACGATGTTCCACGGGTGAAAGTTGTGAGTGTTAGAATAAAACAACTACTTAGTCTGTAAGCATGAATCACGAACAATAAGCAAGTTTCTGGAAACAGTAATATTGGGAGGTCTTGGCTGTTAGTGGCTAGCTGTCATTTTCCTGTCCCTGGACCTTCTTTCACCTATAATTTAATAGCGATAATTAAAAGCCCCCATGGAATTTTCGAGTTTTCTATTCTTGAAAAATGGCCAAACATGTAATTAAGAACTAAATTTAATAACTTGAGGAGATTATCAGTTTACCTAATCTACGAATGTTGGATAGGTGGTTAGGAAATAATCTTTATATTTTTGGAGGGAGAATTGGTCAAACCCTGCCCTTTCGAGGTAGAATTGGCAAAGAAACTTCACTTTTCATCTAAAATTGGTAGAGAATCTACCTCTTATAGGTAAAATTAGCATATAATTTAATTTTTGAACTAAAATTGATAGAGAATTGGTAAAGAATCTCCCTTTTTGAATGTGTATTGTAGAAAATCTCAATTTGTGGGCAAATTGGCAAAGAATTTACCCTTTGAAATAAAATTGGTAGATAATCGATCTTTTGAGGTAGAATTGGTAGAAAATCTTCCCTTTGAAGTAGAATTGTCTAAACTTATTTTTTAGGTAGACAATCTCCCTTTTGAGTTAGAATTGGTAGATAATCGATCTCTTGGGGGTAGAATTAGTAAAAAATCTCCATTTTTTTAGTTTGCATTACTAGTGAATCTACTTTTTTTGTGGAAAAATTAGCCTCCAAAATCTCCCTTTATGAGGGGGAACTGGTAAAAAGTCTACCTTAGGGGACTGAAATTGGTAGATAATTTACCTTTTAAGGTAGAATTGGTAAATAATCGCCCGCTTTTCTTGGCATTTGTTCCTCAAAGAGGTCGGCTTTGGAAAACGTGTTGAGAACGCGAAAGGAATTTGATGTCGTATATTTGGGTGTTTGTGCTCACTGTCTGAAATTGGCAAAATGAGGTTGTGTTCATTGTCCAAACTTGTCAAAAAAAGAGGTTTCTGCTCATTGTCCGAACTTTTGAAATTGAGGTTTGTGTTCATTGTCCGAACTTGTCAAAAAGAGGTTTGTGCTAATTGTTCGAACTTATCAAAAACAGGTTTGTGTTCATTGTCCGAACTTGTAAAAAAGAGGTTTGCGATCATTTTCCGATCTTGTCAAAAAGAGGTTTGTGTTAATTGTCCGAACTTGTCAAAAACAGGTTTGTGTTAATTGTCCAAACTTGTCAAAAAATAGGTTTGTGCTCATTTTCCGAACTTGTGAAATTGAGGTTTGTACTCATTGTTCGAACTTGCCAAAAAGAGGTTTGCGCTCATTGTCCGAACTTGTGAAATTGAGGTTTGTGTTAATTGTCTAAACTTGTCAAAAAGAGGTTTGTGCTCATTGTTCGAACTTGTCAAAAAGAGGTTTGCGTTCATTTTCCGATCTTGTCAAAAAGAGGTTTGCGTTCATTGTCCGGACCTGTCAAAAAGAGGTTTGCGCTCATTGTCCGAACTTGTCAAAAACAGGTTAGTGTTAATTGTCCGAACTTGTCAAAAATAAGCTTGTGCTCATTGTCTGAACTTATAAAAAGGAGGTGTTCATTGTCCGAACTTGTCAAAAAGAGGTTTGCGTTCATTTTCCGATCTTGTCAAAAAAAAGGTTTATGCTTATTGTCCGAACTTGTGAAAAGAGGTTTGCGCTCATTGTCCAAACTTTCAAGAAAAGTGGCTTATGCCAATTATCCGAACTCTTCCCTTGAAATTTGCACCATTCACCCCCCCCCCCTCCCTCCCAGCGTTTAGGTTAACGAGGTTTTCTGTTTCCCTCATCTTACCTCTTTTACCCCTTTTCCTCTCTTCTTCAGCAAAGTTTAGCTTAATAATAATAATCATATAATTTAAGGTTTTTATTTCACATTTTCCGTTGAATTTCCTCGGCTTCAGCTAGTTATTATTATTATTATTAGTGCTAGTATCGTTATAATTTTTATTAGTAGCATCCGTGACCCACGTTTTTATAGGTGCTGGAAGGAAAAATGACCTACTTTAGGCGAGTCTTGATTAATTGAGTCGATTTAATGAGTACGAGATTATATCTCTCTTTAAATAAAGGCGCGAGAAGAATCCGAGGCTCACCGTCCGGCTCCGGCGGGAGAACGCCCAGAATGATTACGTCACGCGGCGTATTTGAAGGAAACTGGCTCGAGACGCTTCGGTGATGGTTGCCAAGACGACAGAAACTCTATGAAAGGGAGTTTGAACAAAAGTGGTTGAGTTGCGGAAAGTGAGAATGCAGGGAAGTTACATAACACGAGTAAACATCTAGGGATTGTAGAGACCGGAGGGGGTGCACACACGTGTAGCTATCGTATAACTATGGCAGTTGTCCTTGCAGGAGAGCAAGAACCGTATAGTTCTAGTCCTCTGCCAATATACAGAATTTAGCCATGGTATTTTTTATGTTGTGGGTGAGAAATTGTGCTTTTGTACTCACCCTCATCTTGTGGGATAGAAAATGTGCTTTTGTACTCACCCTCATATTGTGCGAGAGGAAATGTGCTTTTGTACTCACCCTCATGTTGTGGGAGAGAAAATGTGTTTTTTTTACTCACCCTCAGTTGTGGAAGAGAAATGCGTTTTTGTACACACCCTCATGTCGTGGGAGAGAAAATCTGCTTTTGTACTCACCTTCATATTGTGGGAGAGAAAATGTGCTTTTGTACTCACCCTCATGCTGTGGGATAGAAAAAAATGCGCTTTTGTACTCACCCTCATGTTGTGGGATAGAGAATGTGCTTTTGTACTTACCCTCATGGTTTTACGGAGTCATATAGAGGCTCAAATAGGAAGATGTGACAAAGATATTAAGAGTGTGTCGTGGGTGCAGCGAGAGAGCGCCAGTGTGGCGGAACCGAAATGTAGAGCAAACCTACATTCTGGTGGGTGGTGAAGGAGAAAGTTGAAAAGAAATGGGGTCATTTGAAGCTCCACCCAATCTGGGTCTATTTTAATAAGTATTATTTTTAAGTGGTTTCTACGAAGAGGAAGTGGAATAGTGTGGAATGATGATAAAACGTGAGATTCCCTGGATTGCGTTCGTTATGGTGGTGGGAACGGAGTAAACACGAATTCAATCCCAAAGACCCGTTTAAATCCCAAACAAACCCGTTCGAATCCTTCTTGAAACACACGTCTTCCGCCAAGTCTCTTCTTCCTCGATAGAAAGGTGGCTTGCCTCCGTAAACCGCCATCAAGAGACTCATAATAATAGATTATAATCAAAAGAGTCAGCAACGAGAAGGTGTCTCGTCAAGACTCATTTTACCTACTTTGGATAACCTTTAAGATTTTTTTTTCTCTGGGATGAGGAAATGGTAGATGAAGATCTTATGATCCTCAACTTTTACTTCCATCATGGATGTATGTGTTCCCTATTCCAACATGTTGTTGTCAATTGACATGATTGTAAAACAGGAAATATGGTTTTGATGATCTTATGAATGTAACTGGTTTTATGTTCAGTGGTAATGAAAAGACAACTTTTCACTGCTGGCAAATAAACCGAATTGTGTGAGGTTGAAGTAATTTAGTTTAAGTTTACTTGGCCCAATCACGAAAGGAATGAAGATGGTCGAGGAACTGGCGCGATATCTTATATATAAACACTACCCGCCACCAAAAGGAAGGAATGGGGTGTAGTAAGAAAGCTATAATGTGACAAGGAAAGAATTGGTTTAATAATCTAGAAAGTGGTAAAGATTAAACGGTGGCAGCAAAGGAGGTCAGAAGATGGCAAGAAAGCTATAAGGTAGTAAGGAAAAATGGCTTTTATAAACTAGATGGTGGCAAAAATGGAACGGTTGTAGCAAGGAGGCTAGAAGGTGGCGAGGAAAAAATGGCTTTAGTAAGCTAGAAGGAGTCAAGAAAAGACAGGTTGTGGTAGGTAATTTAGAAGGTAGCAAGGAAAAAATTAGCTTAGCAAAAAGTTCTGGCTCAATTTATATAACAGTTGGCTTACTTGTTCATTTTGACAAGTCTCCCTTCGGCTTTATGACCCGTGTTTTGAAATAAGTAATTGGCTTTTATCACCGTATAATCAATACAGGATAGCAATAATGATTTTAATTTGGTCAAGAACTAACATTAATTATAATGATAAGATGGGACACTATAATGGGGTACCTAAAAGGTAGGTATGGTGATGTTAATGAGAGAGAGAAAGCGATCCAATAAATTCTCTTGGCGCCTAAGGTAAAATGGTTACCCCATATCTGAACATTCTTTATAGAGAAAAGTGCCCATATAGGAGCTATAAAACAATGGCTATGAGCGAAAAGAAATTTTGTATTTTCAACGCGAAAGTTAGATTGCTCTACTAATCCTCGAAAAAGGGTGAGAGCTAAATTTAATTAACCTTAATAAGAAAGAGGTGAAGAAATTGATGAACAAGTGTGAATGTAGATCCTAAGAAAGGTCACGAGCTTGGTCAGGGAGATTTTTAATGATGGAATGAGAAAGGTTTAGTGAAATATGGACGTCCAATTTTCCTCATAACTTGATAAATTTCAGCCCGTTTTCTAGCCCTTATTATGATTAATATTCGTTACCTTTGCTTACACTCTGAATAGCCGCTATGAAACTGTAAAGTTCCACGGGATATCCCGGTCTCCTAGCGTCTCCGATCGCAATGGCCAATTTAAGGAATCACGAATTAGTTTACCCAGGTCGTCTGACATGTCTTTGTTATGGTCAATAAAATGTAGAACAAAAACCCTAAACACTTGACAAGTGGAAGAAAAACAAATTAGAGCCGCCAAACATCAATAACTATCTTCTGTTTATTTTTGATTAATACTTGAATAATAATAATAAAAATAGGAGTAGGCTAAAGAGAAAAACAATTCGGGTTGCAGATCGGTCGGAAGACTAACCTACCAATAAATTAAAGTAACCAGACTTCAACCAACATTAAAAGGTTATAGTCTGTTAGCATGGTGGAACCGTGCAAAACAGTGAGAGATTATGTATACAAATTTAGTTGTGTAAGATTATTGAGAATAAAACAAAAGTTTATCACTGAAATACGGCATACCATTATTCTCGAGTACTATAATAATAAAGAAGGCAGCTTTCAGTTTATGGCGGATGACGCTTTATACCACTCCGCGTAAAGAGAAAAGCAGAGGACCTTTAAAATGGTACCGATCAAATTCATGGTACCGGGTAGTCTCCCGATATTGACTTGTGAAAAAAAATTAGGTTCACTGCAAAAGTAAATCCCCCCCCCCCAAGATTTGAATTGGCAAATCTTGTACGTCACACGTTCAACCCCCCCCTCCCCCGCCGGGGTAGTGCCCATTTTTGCAGAGTTTGCTCAGTTACAGGAGAGTTATGCCCTTACTCTTGCCTATCTTCACTTCAAGCCAACTTCACCGCTTTCATAACGATTCAATAGTTTCCTTCTTAATTTCAACCACTACTAATCACCACTGCTAACTAATACTACTACCTGCTAATACTAATCACCAGTACTATACTATTACTACTTTAACTAATCATATCACTACTATTAAATAATAATAATGATAATAAAGTGTGTATTTAATTTCCTACTTTTGATTGCCTCCTTCTGACCCCGGCTCTCACGGATCGAGAAGCTTCTTCCTTTACCTCTCCATTTAGACCTCTTTTTAATTCATTTCTTTTATATCTCTTCTATTCCTATGGAAGAAGCCGTCTCCTTCGTTGGATTACCCAAGTTCTTCTTCCTATGGGGGTAGAAACACCGCTTCTCACGTTGGGCGAGGTTAAGCCATACTCGGATAGATACTTGGAAATCCTCGCTGAGATAGGGACGAAAGGGTGGGAATTGTTGTTAAAAAGAATTTCAATAAACTGTATCAAAGTATTTTGGGTTCAAGAGCGTTGCACGCCCTACCTCTTCCGAGTTCTCCAGGTAGTCTCTTCTTCTGACAATACGACTTACGTACCTGGCATCCATATTTATTCTTATTACACTGACGATTTTATTTTTGATTTTTTTAATTAAAACATAAAAACATGATAGTATTTATAAAATTATATTTCTTTCTTTCCAAATTACCACATTTCTTACTCCGTTTCTTTATTTTTCCCTCCCCTGCCATACATCTATACCATTGCAGTTGCCACTTTCCATTTTCTCAAAGGTAATCGAAAGAAATTTTGTGGGCGAACGACCATATCACGTGGCTTTCTGTTAATCGCCGGATCGTGGCATTTTTTTTGCCACTCCAATGACTCACCCGAATTTCGAAATGAGTTCTGCGAGTTCGAAATGAGTTCTACGGAGAGTTCATAGAGTGCGTACTCTATTTCGTATGGAATTAAGGAGGATTTGGAATAGCAGATTGGCCCAAAGACCGCTCAGGGTTAGCTTCGATTTGGTGGCGGCGGAAGATCAATGATGTAATCGAAAGGGAAGAGGCGCCGGCAATCCCAAGGACTCGTCTCAACTCAGTATGTAACGGAGAAATTTCCGAGGTGGCCGTTCGCACAACTCTCTCGGAGATGGACGGAGATGTCTTTTAGAGAGACGTGGCTGATATCTCTCAGATGGACGTTCAAAAATGTGTCTCATTTACGAATGGAGACTGATTTGTGTCTCAGATGGACGGAGGCAAATGTTTTTTCCCTTCCATTAAAGTAGAAGCCAATGAAGACGCCTCCTGCACAAAGTTTACCAAAAAAGGATCCTAAAAGAATTGGTGAAGATGTAAGGAGCCAAAATGTATGGGAGATACATATATAGCCGCAGATCTCACCTATTAAGAATCCCTCTCGCCTCATGACCCAGATCAGAAATGAGGGGACGCAGGCTGGTCGGCGACTAAAAGGGTAAAATGAAAATGACAATAACGGATAAAGCCCAGGTAATCTCAAACTAGTTCGATACTGCCGGTGGCACTGGGGTAAGGAGAGTATGCCACTTCCCCAGGTGTCGGGTGTAGCAATCAACAGGGGACAATGATGTCTCTTAGAGAGACGTAAACAAAGATACATATTAAAAGGTGGTAACCATGGAGGGCATCTTTGCCACAAAGGATTCTTACAAGGAGATGCGACTGTAAGGGAAAATGTATGGGCTGTGCAGAACCCATCTAGCCAGAGTAGGAGACTAGTAAGGGATGTAGGTGGAGCGCAATTCTCCCCTGCTGGCCAATTTGAGAAAATGAAGGCAGGCACCGCGGGGGTTCTCATGGCAGTGGATGGGTATAATCCAACTACAGTCGAATCTAAACTTACCATTACTAATAAACTTAATATCATTGCTATTACTGTTACTAATAATGATATTATTACCACTATTACCGTTACTTCTAATGTTATTATTACCACTTCTGTTAATATCCCTGATACTAAATATTGGTTTCATCAAATATTGGTGCAACTAGGTTATAGATTTCCGTGATGGATGGCAACAGTGTCTTCTGTACAATGGCGGAAACGTGATAGGTGTGGTCTCACTTCTATCAGCCACAGGATGACATAGGAAAGTTAACTCATTTTAAGAGTTTCAACTGAAAAGGGGATACACTTTGCCGGTCACGGTCCTTATTAATCTCGCAAGGAATTCTTTCCTTTGTGAACTCATTGAGGGCGAAGGAGAGGCAAACCGAACAACCTGACTCCATGCGGCACCTAAACACACTCGATGTGGCTTAACCTCGGTAATTCTTAAGGTGAGCCTCGAAGAGAGGATCAAGTTTACACACTTATGGCTATGAACGTCTTGTACGGACTTGTTTCTCGGGAATTTGAGTGTGTGCCCTTCCTGCCTCAGCATTTGGGATTATCTGGGGAATCTAATCTACTCACTTGCTATGTTTGTTCTGCTCCACGCCTGCTTCCCTCCCCCCCGTAAGAAAATGGGGAAAGAGGGCGTTAGACTGCTATTGTTTGGGGCTAATTAGTCTCTGCCTTACTTAAAAAAGGGAGGAAAAACAAACGAGGGCATCTCCGCAAAGGAAAATTGAAGAAGTAAAAATATATGGAAAAACCTAACTGTATGTGCTCCTTAGGGCCTTGGATCATGGAGATCAAGTAATTATACAAATGTCAGCTGCAGCATACCAGCGCACCCTACACTTGGCATCACTTTGATGCAGCTCCTGCAGGACATGTGAAAAACCTTAATGGTGATGTATTGGAAATTTTGTACTCAATTAAATCCACCCCATTAGTATTAGATAATTACCTAAGACCCCCCACCCTCATGATTCTAGGTAAAAGCACTAGAACATTTTGATTGTTATTTTTGTTTCTTTTGGCCGCATAATGCGACCGTCTATATAATATTTATAAAATAAATATATCTTTTTGTCTTGTACTTATAAAATGTAAGGTTCGATTGAGCGTTGGTGAGTTGACTAGTTAGAAAGTACTTTACTTAACCGTTTGGTCAAGAACCATTTCAAGCTGTACTACAAATTTGTACAAACATGATTCAAACGTGTTTTGAATTTGTGAAAATTTTGACTAAATAAGAAACCCATGTTGGGATGTCAACATATAAAGGAAATTAAAACCAGCCCTGATTAAAAATATATAAATCTTCCTAGGATCTTGAAAATTGACGCTCTCCTAGCTGGAACTATGTGACATCTCGCAAAGGTCTTCGTTTTAATACTTTTGAGTGCCTATTCTCTTTCTACGATCTACTTCCAATATTTTATATCCATCATGGCCAGATTATTTAAGTGAGTTTTGTAAGTCTTTGGTATATTCAACCTTTTGTAATTTTATTCTTTCCATTCATTAACTTTTTCCTTCATCTCGCTAGCATTTTTCCCCTGGTTGAAAAAACCCCCTCATTGATTATAGATTTTCTGCTATCTATTAAGTGTATGGCAGTTCTGGGCCGAGAACCCCAATATATCAATCTAAATAGAGGGTCAAACTTTTAACTAAGGGAGCGCTTTTTATATAACTGTATCGTTGGGATTGCTGAAGCATATCGTAGCCTCCGATTCCTGTTCTTCACAATCTGGTAACAGTTGCTGTGCTACGTAACCTTATAGGGATGTCCAGCTTGTGAGATTGATCCCAGGGAAAAACTCGACGGCTGAGTTGATTTAAAAAAAAGATGTATTTCAGATAAATAGGTGTTATAAAGAACTCATTATCTTGTTATCTAGCATTAATTTTTTTGTAAAATGAGGCAAACGGGTGTCAACAATCTATCCTTGATTCACGACTACCGTGAATTAGATTCCTGGATTGATTTTAAACGTACTTGTTTTGAATTTTATAATTCAGACATGTCTTATTTATTTTAACTGTTTTCTATTTTACTAGTTAGGGTGTACCGTGTTTTAAGAACTCTCGAAATCATCTCAAAACTAACCTCGGATCTAAGATACCAAGGTATGTCATTATCAGAACGTCACAATCTTGGCGTGGATCATGTCTCGAGTCAAGGTCACTAGAGAGATTAAGTACCTTTGCAAGGTCTACTCCTTTATTCTACCCCTACATAAAGCGAGGATGGATGTTATTCTTGTTAAAACGAATTTCCACTGTCGAGAACCCTTCTAGTTTGCATTTTAACCGATAGAATCGATGTGATTCTATATTCTTTATAATAGCTATCGCTAACTTTGATTGATTTTTAGAAATTTAGGATAAAATGTGATAACCTTATTTTTTTGAGCGATTACGACAAAATTCTCCACAATTCGCCCCATTTTGAAAACAGCTTAATTTTGTTGCAGTAAATCCCTTTTGGATTGATTCGCTGCAAGAATTCTTGCAACATGTGTTTTTTTCTAAACTTCAAGGAGAGAGAGATCAACTGAATGCCAATGACTTTGGAGTTAGAGTACATGTATTTTCCTGTTCATTTATCATTAGAAAATCTTTCAAACCTTTCTGTATAGAAATATTTGCCCCAGAACTAAATTTAGATAGTTCAGTCGCATAATTTAAGCTTGTAATCACACCTTAAAATTTCTCCTTTTTTTGTTCTTGGTCTTTTGCCTTCTGAGATCAAATGTCTTCAAACGATCTTTTTCATTTTTGCACCAAAAAGGTTGGCAATAGGGATTTTACAGCGACTCTTTTTAAAAAGAGAAAAGAGCGCTGAGCTCTATAGGGGATCCTTATAGGAAGGACTGTGGGAGGTAGTTTGCATAAAACAAAAGCTACAACGCGTGAACTAGAAAGCCACTACTGGTCATCAAAGAGGGGGAATCCCGCACCCTCCAACTAGTGTATGAACAAACGCAAGAGAGAAAATGAACAAGAAAACTGAAAAGATTCCAAGGCAGTCGATGTTAAATAACCATTTATAATTAATTAAAGGAAAAAGAGGGTAAATTGATATTGCCGATGAAGGCGCATTCAAAATGAAAAGAAAGAGCAGCTACACACAAATGGATGAAAAGTACATGAATAGAAATAACAGCGACATTTATAAAGGTTAGTGATATGGCGTATTTCCTTTAAGAACAAGTTTGCACAAAGAACCTAGGTACTCAAAAGTACATCTACATTCCCTTGGAGGCGAAGAGCCAGGTCTGCCATTAAGGACATATAGAATTAAGACCCCCCAAATTTAACTTAAAAATATAAGATAAAGATATATAGTGAATTAATTACTCTCAATAAATTCACATTATCCACAAAAGATGACCTTGGTAATGAACTACGAGAGGTAATTACCCTAGAGTTACTTCTGATTATTTGTACGAACGTAACTAAATACAGCCATGTAGGAGTTACACGAGAGCGTAAAAAGAGAGTCATCGATCTTTTGATCGAAGTCTCTTTTAAGACTGGAAAGTCAGTGAATAAGAAAGTACATCTATTACGGCTCTTAGCGGTTCTCATCTTCTCACTAATCCAACGACGATGACTTTTGTTATTCAATTTACTCCTGTCTTAAGCTTTAAGCCTATTAAAAAATCTAAAACAGATAAGCATCTATAAAAACTCCCTCCCTACAAACCTCAAAATTTAATTTTAATAATCATATAGAATACCGCGCTGTTTGCAGGGGCTCAGCTTTTATCCGAGGTTAAATGAAATTCAATAACTGATCATCTTATTTCGCGAATATGAAAAATATAATTGGACGATGAGAAGTTGCAAAAGATTAGTAATAAGAGGAGATTGCCAGACTTTATGACTGTGTGTTTCCATAGGCGAAGCAATGGATCGTGTGGTAGTTGGAAAGATTCGTAAAATCGATGAAATATTGTTAACAATTGTGAAAACTAATGTGGGTAAACGAAGTCCTTTTCATCCAATAAGGAAAGAAGACTAGGATAGAGAGAAAAATTGAATAGAAATGGTTGAAACTTTAAGGTAACCAGATCATTGATAAAGCAATCATAAAGTTTCAAGCCACCATTTCTCACACTTAGAAGCAACGGAAGTAAGAAGTCCAACTCGTCTGTAAAGCTTATGCACGATTTCAGACACAATTCCTCCGATATGATATTCAAATATGCATGAGCGAATGCATCCCGTTGGCCAGACATGTTGCAAACACCTTGGTATCTACCAACGCGGAAATTCTTTTAAAAAATTAAATGGTATTTGTCTGGTATTAACTGTTTTTTTTTTAAAGAAAACTCCTAAGAGATTCGGGTTGTCCAAAGTGAGTCGTTTGGTGAATCCGACAAAGTAAATTGTTATCAAACCTTTGACGTGTCTGCCAGGCGTAGGAATATGCTGTTATATTTCCGAATCATTACAATAATGCTCTATATTTTTTGTGTATACTCCTATTCAATAATTATATTCAATTAAAATAAAACTGAACTTGTAAAATTCTACATCTAATTAAGCATACTTATGATATGTTTGGCGGTTTTCTGTTTGAAATGTGAGAGGGAAATATTACTAAGGGAGATAAGAAAAATAAATTGAAAACTTTGAAGCAGAAGCAACGGTTTCTAAGTAATGGCATAGCAAAATATTTCCATCAATGGTACAATAAAATGCGAGAAACACCAGTGAAACCCTCTACGAGTATATACCAGCAGCAGTGAAGTCTAATTGAAAAAACGAGACCGTATAGTACCATACGCAGTCCGAGGATCATTTTCTTTAACTCATCTTAAATTTTATATGGCTTTTTTATTTCTCTCCAAATCAAATCATTCTTCCTATTATTAAGCTACTCCATTCCATTCAAACTTTAAAATTTAAACCTTAAACCATAAGTAAACTAATAAATTTAGTACTTTTTTTTAATCCTTCTTTGCTCTTTTATATTTTCTTTAGTTCACTTCTCATAAAATCCGTCTTATCATTTAACTACCCGATCTCCTTCAAATTTCTAAATTACATTTGCTCTTTAACATCCCGGAATAAATTATTCCAATGGCCTAATCTTCTGTGAAATCCTTGACCCACCCGTGTGCCTCTGTTAATAGCACAAGAGCGTTTATTACAAAGTTACACGGAGGTGGCTCATAATTCTTAAATGAAGCGAAAGCTTGTGTTGCTACCTATCGTAACACCCTTCTTATTACAAAGGAGGTATGCCAAGGTAGCTCATAATTCTTAAATGTAACCAAAGCTTTAGTTGTTATCTACTGTAACACCCAGCTTATTATAAAGGAGTTATTTCGAGGTGGCTCATAACTTTTAAATGAATGGAAACCTTCGCTTGCTAACCAATGTAACACCCGTCTTATTACAATGGTAGCCCATACTTTTTAAATAAGGCGAAAGCTTCATTTGCTACCCACTGTAATTCCCGGCTTATTCTTAATATTAGTGAGAAACCTTCAAGTCTAACGCGTCATATTTATTGCCATTAAATCGCAAAGGAAATTTCCTCTTTACAGAAAGAAGTGCGACCTCGTGACCTTGGGAGTAATTTTGAGGCGTCTTCAGCAACTATGAACCACTTAATGTACGATTTAGTGATAATTAAATGATAATAATCTGTGAACAAACTCTTAGGAGTCTTTAACACCAATCTGTATGTAATAACCCAAATATTATTCTCGAGAATGGAGAGAGAGAGGTTCATTTGAGTTGCGCAGCATTGCTGGTTGTCTAATAGGAAGATGCGTCATTTTCACATAATTTCGCTACTTTCTTTACAAAAATCTTTTCTAAAGCTTAATATCGGCGGTACCCTCATTGGTTTTCGTTTTTTTATCCGCAACCCCTTCCATGATTTAGTTTTAATCAATAAACGTAAAATTGAGCATGGTTGGGTACATTGTGGCTACAGGAAACATCATCGCCATTAAATGGCAAGACAGGGAAAAAGGATGCAAAGGCACCAGGGACAAAAGTTGAATAGCAAATAACAAAGTCTAAGTCAACAAGAACAAAATTTGAAGAAACCAGGACAAAAATTAAAAATCAACAATAACAAAATCTAAATCTCCAGAAACAAAAATCGAACTCTGGCGGAGCAAAATTTAAGTCGCCAGGAACAAAATTTGAAGCTACCAGGAAAAACAAAGTTACGAAGAACAAGATTTAAAATTACCAGAAACAAAATATGAAATCGATAGGAACGAAATTTGAACTTCCCTTGGCTACAAATTGAAGTCACTAATAACAAAATTTGAAGTAGCCAAAAATTAGTGAGAAGTTACTTGGGACAAATTTTAAATCACCATGAACAAATGAAAATTTGCAGGAACAGAATTTTAAGTCGCCAAGAACAAACTTGTGTGCAAAATGTACTCCCACCCGTATGGGTTTCTAGTAATGTTCTATCACTTAATTTTTGCTATGGTACATAAAATACTACATAATGTTAATAGGATATATTAGTATATATTATTATTTACAGTGAATATTAGTTTTTATAAGAGATATATTAATTGATAGTATAAATACATAGTTGATATAATATATTAGTGGATTTTAGTATGTATAGTTGACTTTTCGAATTAGTGGATATTAGAATATATCATGGATATATTATGAATTTCAAATACATGTCTAAAAACCATCAACAATGGAATTTGTAATATGAAAGGGTTGTTAGTACAACCGCTTCATTTGGCTTAAATGCTCAAATATGATTTTGAAGGCTTGGATGGCTTGCGAAAAAAATGTTTATTGACAATTCCCGTACGATTTCTTCGCTGACAAAACGGTCTATCCAATACGTATTATACCCGGGGTCACCCAAGTTTGGGTCCATCTGGCAGAAAACACATGTTGCAATTTTAACCCTGAAACTTATAAACATTATTACCAATCTCATTTATAAAAAAAGGTGGATTATTTTGAAGGTAAGCATAAATGTTGGGTTTCTGAAGAATGTTGTATCGCTAAATTATAAATTTATCATTCATCAAACAGAAGTTGAAGGTATTTTTTGACAAAACAAAGAAATGTTCATTTTGCTTACAATTTATCGGCATTAATCTCTTTCATGATAAAGCTTGTATAGTTTTTACTTAGCAACAATCTTTTGATCGATCTAGCTATTTGCTTCGCAACATGTTAAACGTTATTTCGCATGGGGGAAAATTCTATGAGGACATCCTATAGAACAAACTGTAATTTACATTAAATGTACGACATTTTTGGGAACCGATTGCCACTTGAACTCGAATGCATAGAAACACACTGAATAGTATTTCAGAAAAGAACGCAAAAATTCCCCCCAAGAGGAACTGGAAATTATGACGTCATTATGGAAGCGTCATATAGCCACGCCTACGCCATGACCTAATTACATCCGTCTTGTTACTGAATTTTTAATCGCCGCTAATTCTTTGTTCATTTAAAGCGTATAGGAATTTAATTAATTCCATGATAAGAAATTATGGTAATATGTTTAAAAGGAGATGGATATAGAAAGCCACATAAGTATTTAAATTATAGTCTTAAGGAGAACATCGGTCGTTCTTATAATTTCGCACGGCATAAATCATCCATCTGCAACAAATAACTGAAACGCTTTCTTTTGGTGAAGAATGCTCTGTCAAGTACCGAGATCCCCTCCCCCCCCCGGCTGCGTATGCATAGGTTGAATACTTTGAGGTCGCAACACATTGAAGAACAAACTCGCTATCATCTGTCAAATTGAAAGTTCCCCCGAGGCAGCGCCACATTCTTAATGTACGGAAATACAAGTAGATGTTCCATGTACGTCGCCCTTCTAACACATTCAGGTTCTTATGATTATTGATACACTTCCCTATAAGCATAGAGGCATACGATTTGCATTATCATAAAAGTAGAAATTATGCCGTTGAAAATTTAAACCAGGTAAAATTATCTTTCATGAGAATTTAGAAATTAAAACCATTTTCACAGTAGTAAAAGTTGCGATTATACCAACCCGGTGTTATTAAGCTAATTACCACATTTGAGTGTAAATCTGCGCTATATTTTCCTATCAATCTTAAAAACCTTTGGATTCTTAGTTATAAACCGATAAATTTTTGTTCGATAAGTATACGATTTCGAATTAATTAAAAAAAAATAAAAATATAGAATTGAGTAGGCCGCATTTGTCGCAGATAGTTCACATATAAATCCATTTTATAAGTGATGAAATGACATTTCAACATTGAATTTATTTTGCAATGTTATTCATAGTTAAGGAATAGTAAGGTAAACTGCAATGTATGCAATGATGGTATGCTTAGTATAGCTACGAGTAGTTACCCTCACACTCTATCTGGCACAGCTGGAGGACACTCTTCATACACGCCAAGCAAGTGAATCTATTCAATAGACCAATCCCGATGCATAATATAGAGTTAATCTTTCAAGAAATACTAAAATAGGATGGGTATTATTAAAGCTATGTTTTAAAGAGGATATGTTAATGTTTGCAAAAATTTAACGGCCTATAATTTAGCTTTTAATTGAAAGATTTATAGAAAATATTTAGATTTTCAAGTTTTGCCTTATATAGGGTTAAACCTTATTTAATAAAACACAAGATATGCTAATTGTTTTAAAAAATACGAACTAACATATGCTCTTTACGAATATTTAAACAGCTTATTTAAGGTCGTTCAACATCACAAGTGCTTTAGTTCCATACTAGACCCACCTACCATAAACAACTATATGCACATCAAGCATGGTTAGTTGCCGGATGGGGGAGGATTTAGTTGTGTTTACTTTGTATTGGCTGCCATATGAAATAGCGAATGAATACTAGACTAAAATGTAGGCCCTTAGATAGGCCTCAAATGTTGAGAGACTGGGGCTAAAAACTACAATAGATGCTTTTTGTTCTATCTACCGGAAACGAATTATGTAAAGTGCAGTTGGCTGTCTGGTTGTATGGTAGCTCCTCAATGCTGCATTACTTCGAATCTATTTCCTTTAACTATGTATGCCCTGAATTAATGTTTACAAATTAAGGGGATAGCACATTTGTTCATTAGTCACTTTTCAAATTCTTTCCTTCAAAATTCACAATTTTTGGTTTTGTATATCATTTTATTGCAAATTTTATGCACCTTTTTATGGTATAATTTTTTTTTTAGCAACATGACTAGAACATAGTGGAAATTAAGATAATGCAAAATTGTATACCTTCGTGAAAATTTTTTCTTAGATATTTAAAGTTAATTTGGGGGGAAAAACCTACAACATTGATTTTTATATCATTTTATTGCGAATATTATGCACTTTTTTATAGTATATATATTTTCTTTTAGCAACATGACTAGAACATAGTGAAAATTATGATAATGCAAAATTGTATACATTCGTGGAAATTGTCCGTAGATTTTTAAAGCTGATTTGTGAACAAAACGCAAAACTATACCATGCAATTTTAAATATTTGCTAAAGAAAGACGGCGCCTAAGAAGTGGTTTATATTTTAGCATCATTCGAATATAGATTAGAATAAATTCCAGGGCATTCAGAACACCATTACTATTCACCTAACATCCCATTTTGCAATTGAGAACAATACTTATAGTTGACCTTGTCTGAAAAATATATGTTTTAGTCCACCATTAATAAAAATTTTAATGGAACTAAAGAAAACTGATTTCAAATGATAACTAAATCATATGTGCCTAATTTGCTCATAAATTGAGTTCGAATGCTGAACTTTTAGTAATTCTATAGCCATTTATATGATATTAGGTTTCTATGAGGGTTCTGAAAGAACCCCCTGTATCTAAAAAACCGCGTCGTATTCTATTATGAATTTGGCAGAACTAAAAGGGCTTTTAATGAGATTTACTTTCATATATGATAATCTAAGGTAGTAAAAAGTTGAAAAAATGAATGTGGTATCCCATTAAAAACATATTAATTATTTTTATCGTATTTATTGAGTGATAAGTAGTTAGTGGCAAACGGCGCGCAACCGTTGTGTGAATTAAAACTGAGCATGTGCCGGGCTCATCAAACTCGCTTTCTAGACTCCATTAAAGACAGGGCAAGAAAAGGCAAATCTTTGTTATTAAGGTTACATGCCATTAAGTACAACTACCCATATTTCATACGAAAAATTGAGGAACAATAGTAGAAAAAATAGATGTAAGGACACGTTTCGACATTTATCCGCAATTCAAGTTGTTAATCAGACAAGAAATATAATCAACAAATCCAACGCGCGGGACTGACCAAGGCTTTTAGTGGCGACTCGTTTTTATGCCCTCTGCCTTCGTGGAACTTTAGCTATTTTCAGACCCATACCATTAATTATCTTAGGGTAGACCTTTATGGAAATAGCTTCAGTATCTCCGTAGACCTACAACACACGAGACATAATCCTTCAAATGTAATAGCTTCTGCTCTCGAACATTGCGTAGTAAATCGAATCGAACAGAATGTAATTTGGTAAATGTGACTGAAGGACGATTGCACCATCCTGGATCGGATAGAATCACTCGTATTCGCCGCTGCACTTGACTTTTCTACCTGAGCTCGAGAGACCTTTACAACCACCAGAATTACTTCCATTCGGAGCGGACATGTTTCCGGTGTCATTGAATCGATGTGGAAATCCTTGAATGTATGAATGTATAATAAATTAAGTAAGGACTTACATGTATGTATTGCGTCCAACGGAATATATATATATATATATATATATATATATATATATATATATATATATATATATATATATATATATATATATATATATATATATATATATCCGATCCTCTCATGATTCTGGATAAGATAGGTGAACCTTTCAATAAAATTGATTCCTATGAGATTTCGAAAAATACCTTTAACCTCAGCCTAAGAAGCTTTCGGTTTATATTTAGTTTATTCCCCCTTTTTTCTATTTTTTTCTTCCGTTTCGAAAGAAAATAAAGTTACCAGAACTACCACTAATCTCTGGATTAACAAACTATAGGTTTCGTTTTTATATGGTTTAGAAGCTCGTTCCAGTTTGTCGAATATTTAAGTACAATTGTACTTTTTTCAGTAAAACATCAGGATATTTAATGTTTAACAGTTTTCAAGGTTTTATGGTTTGTCAATAATACTTAACATTATAATTAGGGTTCAGAGTCTTGTTTTGTAAATTATTTAAAGAATCTGGAGCATCTGCGTGAGACGGTTTCCTTTCGTAACTAGATCATTAGCTAAGATGAAAGCCACAGACTGGCGAAGAGACGAAAATGGATCAATATCAATCTTTGAGTATTTATAAGTAGTTTATAAGGTAAAATAATAGAACATGGTCCTAATTAATCAATGTTCAGTGTGAAAATCACACATTTTATAAACTTATTCCGGTTCAGTGTCACTTCTGGCATTCCACGCAATCTTGCAACATAGATATTGCAAACGGTGACGGACGACAGTGGTTCACACATTCAACAGAACTTCCATAAATGATAAATTACGACTGTTGCCACTCTGAAAATGAGTGCCAATGTTCGTTGAGGGTGTTTGAACTATAAAAAAAATGACAAGGAGACTTTGAATGGTTCACACGCATACGCCATACAGGGTCATAATTACTCCCACCCGAACCTTAAATCACGTCTCATTATTCCAGAAAGTAACGTTCAGGGCTTTCGATACAAGAGAGTGCCAAGGTCGGTATTGCGGTTAACCCATCCGGTGCCACTACTATTAATGAACATAAGCCAAGAGAGAAATAGTAGTAGTTTCTATTATGGCTATGTCTCTAATAGTCATGGGATGTTAGTGTTTTGGTTCAATGCTTAAACCTGACTCCACCCGAGTGGGATTGTTTGAGTGAACGTGGAGAGTGTGTTTGGTCTTTTTGCCTTGGAGGGGTCTTGCTTTTAAGCTTGAAGGCCATTGTAACAATAGCGTGGCGTAAAAGTAAAGAAGAAGTGAATACCCTTTAAATGCAGACTCACTCAAGATGTGTCTATGATTCTCCCTATACCTCAATCAATTTCGTATCTTTCACTCTATAGAGTCTTTTAATTCCTTTTTGTTACATAGCTAAATTATTCCTTCATTGTTTAATTATAAGGCTTAATTTAAAGGAAGACACGCTTGTGTATTTGTATTTATCAAACAAAATTGTATTGGAGCCATTACATTATTGTTGACGAAATTGCCTTTTGTGTCATCGTTGTAAGATTTCATTAAATGAGGAATTGATCCTTGTACGCTCAGATTGTGAATGTGGAGAGTGTACATGTGACTTGTGATTGTTTGCGATTTAAATTGAGAGAATTTGTGATGGAAAAAATATAAAACTGTAACCTTCAATTGGCCGTTGACCCTCACATGACTCTTAATTTGAGGTCATCCAACCAATTATATGTAGACACTTTGAGCGCTCATTAACATCAGCTTTGTCAGTCGAGTTCTGTAAATATCAGCCCAATTTTATTGATATTTGCCTTTTTAGTTTTTAGACCCGTTTAAGACCTTCAATTTGAGCTATAATTAATCGTCTGATGACACATCTATACATATAGAGCATAGCTTCAAGGTACTACATATATCTTTATTATCTCACTGTACATATACTTTCCTGTGTTCCTGGGTTACAAATTTTCCGTTATTTCAAATTATATAAACTATATTTAAGCGCCATAAACTAAATATTAATAAAAAACAATTTAAGAACGACTAAAGAACGACTAAAAACAATTTAAGAACAATTAAAGAACGACTAAAAACAATTTAAAACGACTAAAAAACAATTTAAGAACGACTGAAAAACAATTTAAGAACGACTAAAGAACGACTAAAGAAAAACTAAAAAAACAATATAAAATCGACTAAAGTACGACTAAAAAACAATTTAAAAACGACTAAAGAACGACTAATTTGTAGAAAGGAAACTATCCTTTTCCCCTTCGGGAGAAAAAGGATCCTTTGGACAAATGGGGCAAATAACCTGATTACAGAGATCCAAAGATGTGGGATCCGAACTCGGGTAACCTCTTCAAATTGAGAACACGTAACAAAAAAAAGACTTGCATACTGGCACGACATGCCCGAATACATACATGCAACTTTGGATGTACGCGCAATCGTGTACATGTATGCCATCTGGGGTTATTCACCTCAACTTTAGCTTTCTCTTATAGAAAACACTTCACACAATATATCCATTTGTGTACATGACATGCATAGATCCATGCTGGATCGCTACGTACATGTAGGTATTTAATGCATTTTCTTCGTTCCGGGTACTGAGAAGAGGGAGTGTGTTGATTTTAATGTACACCTGGTATAGTTTCATCTGACAGAAGGAATAGTGCAGGAAATACGGGAAGAGGTAGTTTATAGTTCTTGTGGTTAAGGAGGAATTCAAGGCATCCACTTGATGATGAACCAAATGGATTGGTTTTAGCCGAAAATCCAAACAACCTGCACCAAACTCTAACCTATATTTATTTTTATATATATATATATATATATATATATATATATATATATATATATATATATATATATATATATATATGTTTATAATTACGAAAATGCATATCTATCTCTATCTCTCATAGCAAGTATGTTAGGCGGCGCTATCTGGTAGGGAACCTTATTAGTATGGTCTCAAGGTCTTTAAGCTACTTCTTTTTTCTTGTAAAACACACGCGCACATTCACACACACACATACACAGACTATTTCTCTCTCTTATCCGAGAAAGGTTCTTGTCATTGTTCTGTTAATTATCTCATTTTCTCTACCTTTACCTAGATACAAAGTCATTAGTTATGTCATAAAGATCGTAAAAGTATTTAGCAGAATAAAGACTACCTGTTCTACATGTGCGCACACATATGACCTCTGTGTAAGAGACCTAGAACGGGTTTCGTATCTTGTGTTCCTGGAAATTTGAGGCAGTTAAATAAGCCCAGTTTCAATTTAACATTACACACTCTTATGACCTATATTAGATGTTTGGTCTGTGTTGCTGGTTTGCCTGACCTGATGCCTACGCAGGTGTTAGGTTCATGAAAACCAGACAAGCGCTTGGTCTTCGATTCCTACCTCTCAGGATAGAATGTAGAACTCATCCTTCTCCAGCCAATCCTTCCAGCCTTCCCTGAACCAACGAATGGCTGAATATTGATAAAGAAGAAAGAACAAGGTCTAATTTGTCCGCAGTTTCGTACTAGTTTGTATACTGTTTGGACAGGAAAAGCACCCCTAGAACAAAATGAGTCCTCATTTTAGTTATTTTAGCGATGCTCATCTTTAATTGTTCAAACATAGGCAGTTTCTATATCTAATTGGGTAAATTTAGAAGGTGCTTATTCCTACTTTGTATAGTTTAAAGAGAGCTCATCTTTATTTGGTTAAGTTTAGAGAGTGCTCATCTATCTCAAGATTAGGGAATGTATCTCTTTAAATTATCAAACTTTTGGAAGTGCTTATCTTAACTTGATCAACTCGCGGGGATATTATCATGGTAAAGTTTAAGATGTACTCATCTTTACTTGCCCAAGATTAAGGAGTGCGTATCTTAACTTGGTCAACTTCAGGGAGTGCTTGCTTTGACTTGGGTAACTTTAGGTAGTGCGTATCTTTACTTTATCGTTTTAGTAAGTGCCTATCTTGTCAAGTTTAAGGAGTGCTTATCTTTGCTTAGTCAAATTTAATGAGTGCTTATAATTACTTAGAGTCAGGTTTAGGATTGCTTATCGTTATTTGGTTAAGCTTAGGGAATGCTTCTATTTACATGGCCAAGTTCGTGGAGTGCTATCTTTTCTTGCTCAAGTTTAGGGAGTTCTTATCTTTACTTTGTCAGATTTTGAGGCAGTTTATCTTTACTTTGCTAAATTTAGGGAGTGTTTATCTTTACTTGCCAATTTTGAATTTTTATCGTAACTTGCCAATTTTAGGGACTGCTTACCTGTATCCGGTGAAGTTTAGAGGACGCTTTCTTTGATTGATCAAATTCAGGAAGTAGTTATCTTTGCCAATTTGACGAATATCATCTTTACTAGTGTTGATTTGGAGTGCTTATCTTTACTTGATCCTACAATGTAAAGGTAACTTGGTTTATTTTTTTAAAAAAAAAAACCTTATTGTATGCAGGTTGCAGCCACTGAGATTCGGAACATATAACCATAGTAAGCTAAACACTTGCCAAAGGCAAATGAGAAAGAATTTTGATAATTCTCATCTTCCTTAATCATACAGGCGGGGAGGGAAGGTTACGTATAAAGCGTTAATGAGGTACAAGGTTACGTATAAAAGCGTTAGGGGGGGGGGCAAGGTTACGTATAAAATCGTTAGGGGGAGCAAAGTTACGTATAAAAGCGTTAGAGGGGCCAGGCTACGTATAAAAGCGTTAGGGGGGGGCAAGGTTACGTATAAAAGCACTAGGGGGGACAAAGTTACGAATAAAAGCGTTAGATGGGTAAGGTTACACATACAAGCATTAAGAGGGGGGAAAAGTTACGTATAAAAGCGTTAGAGAGGGCAAGGTTACGTATAAAAGCGTTAGGGGAGGGCAAGGTTACGTATAAAAGCGTTAGGAGGCAAGGTTACGCATAAAAACTTTAGGGGGGCAAGGTTACGTATAAAAGCGTTAGGGGAGGGCAAGGTTACGTATAAAAGCGTTAGGAGGCAAGGTTACGCATAAAAACTTTAGGGGGGCAAGGTTACGTATAAAAGCGTTAGAGGGGCAAGGTTACGTATAAAAGCGTTAAAGGGGCAAGGTTACATATAAAAGCGTTGCGGGGGGCAAGGTTACGTATAAAAGCATTAGGGGGGGCAAGGTTACATATAAAAGCGTTAGGGAGGGCAAGGTTACGTATAAAAGCGTTAGGAGGCAAGGTTACGTATAAAAGCGTTAGGGGGGCAAGGTTATGTATAAAAGCGTTAGAAGGCAAGGTTACGTATAAAAGCGTTAGGAGGCAAGGTTACGTATAAAAGCGTTAGGAGGCAAGGTTACGTATAAAAGCGTTAGAGGGGCAAGGTTACGTATAAAAGCGTTAGGGAGGGAAAGGTTACGTATAAAAGCGTTGCGGGGGGCAAGGTTACGTATAAAAGCATAAGGGGGGGCAAGGTTACATATAAAAGCGTTAGCAGCCAAGGTTACGTATAAAAGTGTTAGAAGGCAAGGTTACGTATAAAAGCGTTAAGGGGGCAAGGTTACGTATAAAAGCGTTGCGGGGGGCAAGGTTACGTATAAAAGCATTAAGGGGGGAAAGGTTACATATAAAATCGTTAGGGAGGGCAAGGTTACGTATAAAAGCGTTAGGAGGCAAGGTTACGTATAAAAGCGTTAGGGGGGCAAGGTTATGTATAAAAGCGTTAGAAGGCAAGGTTACGTATAAAAGCGTTAGGAGGCAAGGTTACGTATAAAAGCGTTAGGAGGCAAGGTTACATATAAAAGCGTTAGAGGGGCAAGGTTACGTATAAAAGCGTTAAGGAGGGAAAGGTTACGTATAAAAGCGTTGCGGGGGGCAAGGTTACGTATAAAAGCATAAGGGGGGGGCAAGGTTACATATAAAAGCGTTAGCAGCCAAGGTTACGTATAAAAGTGTTAGAAGGCAAGGTTACGTATAAAAGCGTTAGGAGGCAAGGTTACGTATAAAAGCGTTAGGAGGCAAGGTTACGTATAAAAGCGTTGCGGGGGGCAAGGTTACGTATAAAAGCATAAGGGGGGGCAAGGTTACGTATAAAAGCATAAGGGGGGGGCAAGGTTACGTATAAAAGCATAAGGTGAGGGGCAAGGTTACATATAAAAGCGTTAGCAGGCAAGGTTACGTATAAAAGCGTTAGGAGGCAAGGTTACGTATAAAAGCGTTAGGGGGGCAAGGTTACGTATATAAGCGTTAGGAGGCAAGGTTACGTATAAAAGCGTTAAGGGGGCAAGGTTACATATAAAAGCGTTAGAGGTGCAAGGTTACGTATAAAAGCGTTAGGGAGGGCAAGGTTACGTATAAAAGCGTTAGGAGGCAAGGTTACGTATAAAAGCATTAGAGGGGGGGCAAGGTAACATATAAAAGCGTTAGAGGTGCAAGATTACGTATAAAAGCGTTAGGGAGGGCAAGGTTACGTATAAAAGCGTTAGGGAGGGCAAGGTTACGTATAAAAGCGTTAGGGAGGGCAAGGTTACGTATAAAAGCGTTAGGAGGCAAGGTTACGTATAAAAGCATTAGACGGGGGGCAAGGTTACATATAAAAGCGTTAGAGGTGCAAGATTACGTATAAAAGCGTTAGAGAGGGCAAGGTTACGTATAAAAGCGTTAGGGAGGGCAAGGTTACGTATAAAAGCGTTAGGGAGGGCAAGGTTACGTATAAAAGCGTTACTTTTCTGCTGGTTTTACACTCAACTATTCTAGATGTTTGTGTTTAAATGGATTTCTCTATTCCATAAATTTCGGATGTGATTTTAAAGCTTGAATGCTCGATAAGGTTAGCTTGGAGGTCGCTGATCTTTTATTTAGCTTAATAAAGTATTTTTATGGTTCGTTTAGTCTGTGAATTTAAGGAGGTTTATCTTGAGGTCCGTCTTAAGGGTAATCTTGTGGTTCATATGGAAGGTCATCTTGTAGTTTGTCTTGAGGAGTTTTATCTGGAGGTTTAGTTTGGATTCACCTAGACTTCCATCTTGAGGTCTATCGTGAAGTTTATTTTGTGGGTAATCTTAAAGTTCATCTGGAGTTTCATCTTGCTATTCATCTGGAGGTTCATCTTGTGGGTCATATTTAGGGTTGTCTTGACGATCATCTGTAGGTTTATTGTAATTTTCATTTTGAGGTTTATCTGGAGTTACATCTTGAAGTTTATCTAGTTTCTTCTTAAAGTTTTTGTTGAGGAGAATCGGGAATCCTAATGGATAGCGTAGGAGGACAATGTCTGGAAGAACGGTTCCAGAATTCCTTTGACTGGACATACTCTAGCAGTTAACAGATATGTTGAAGCTGAAGGGGATTTGTGGGCCATTACACAAAGGAGGTTTTAATTTTACTTTTTGATTTTGTATTTAGTTTTTCTCAAAATTCTTCCTTTTTAGTATCTGTGTCCTTGGTTCAAACTGGTTCGAGCTAATAAGTTTTCTACTTCCGAAGTATTCCCCAATCCTTTTACTATTCTCTTTTTGCTTATTTATTTTTCATTCATCTTTCCCTCTTTCCGTCTTTGGTTGCATGAGTTCCTTTTTCGATTACAAATTTTCTTATGTGAGTTTCTGAAATGGGTCTTTTTTGGTTCCGTAGTATTTAGAATTCCTTGGGTTTAATACATCCAGTGATACAAATTGATCCGAGATCCTTATTACCAAGAATGTGCTTCAGTATATACTAGGGGCTTTCACTCCACGGTCCTAATATCATAAATAGGCTTGGTGAAGTTCTCGAAACTCCCATTTAGGGTGAACAACCAGACTGACCCATTGTGAGTCATTACTTCCTTTTGAAGCTATTATAACAGGTACGAGAGATCGTACGTACAAACCTACCTCCTCTCCTCTCCACATACAAGGTAGAACATAGGAGAAATCATGGGCGAGATAGAAAAATGGATTAGATCTGAAAGCGAGAAGTAGCAAATAAAAGAATTGAGACTGACTGAGATAAGAAAGAAACATAGTTCCTCGTCTCAAAATGACTGACAAATGGAAGGTTGAATGCGCTTTCAAAGTATCCAGGACGGAGCATATAAGCTGGAGACACGTCGCAAATGGCACGTGAATCCTCGCTCAACAACCTGCAAGTGTTTGTTTCTCAGAGTACTGGAAAATCCTTGCTTTAACTTGACACCACGAGATCCATCTAAAATGTGTTCATGGTCTAAAAATATGCTCAATTCCCGTAAAGATTTATCAAATTTATTAGCCTACAATCTCTTATTTATTTGAAGGCTGTGTTTTTTTGTTGTTTTTTTCGCCTGGATAGCCTCAGTTAGATTGAACTTCTATAATTTGATTACCTTTTTTGGAAATATAATTCAGGGTAAATCTTGGTCATACTAAGGCCACTCTGCCAGATAAACTCATATCGGTGACGAAATTTTTTTATTCCATTAGTTTTAAAGATAAAGAGGTTTTAGAGATTATAGAAGAATAAAAAATTAAATTTGATTAAAGCATATTAAAAGTTTTTATAGTTGAATAAGTAATATCAGTGGGCAAGGCCCACAAAGTAATTCATGTATTGACATGACTGTTCGAAGTTTTCTTTAGATTTATAGTGAAATCTTATAGGATTTTGAGAAATCTTGGCCTGTAAAAACAATACAGTCTAGTCAAGGTCATTCTGATAATTTAAATTATGGATGTCAGCGAAGTTTTTTAAAAAATTTATTTTATGTTCATTTGACAACCAGCGTTTAGGGGGAGGGAGCGATTTTTCATTTCTGCTGCAAATGTCGTATGGAGAGCTCTCGCCCATTACCTTTTTGGGGTTGGTAACGTAGGAAAAATGGCAATAATAAACATGACGTTCATTATTTGGAAAATTAAATTACTTTTAAAAATATTTAGAACACATCGAGGATCTTTTTAATCCGAAAACCAACGAGGTAATTCGGCCTCAAAGTTTGTAGAGAAAGTAATGAAGATGGATGAAGTGAAGATGTGTGGGATATTTATAACTGAAGATCCTCCTATAGGCATAAGGGCCAGGATGACACGCTATTTTTCAGATGTGAGCTGCATCAGGGTTGCTAGGGAGCTTGACCTCGTTCCGTACGAGAAGCAAGTTCAGAAGAGGTGCACGCCCTCCTCCGAGTTCTCAGCACCCCCCCGTATCTCCTCTTTTAGTGACTTAGGATATGGCCCTCCACAACATGTTTACTTACTATAACTTCACCAATTTCTCCATTTCACAAAAAAAGTCAAATAAAATTGATATTCAGAACATTTGTTTCTCCTTGACCTTACAAAAGGACATGGAAAGTGGGGTGGTAAAAGCGTCCCCTTTACCTACACTAAGACATTATTTTTGTAATTTAATTAAAATCTAAGACTAATTAATCGTTTATCGCTCTGAGTCTATAAATTTATCATGCAGCTTTGATCGCTTTGTAATAAAACATTTTATAAGTAATGCAGTGGTTTTGTTTTACCCCAAAGCCCCTAATTTAAGAAGAGTAAAATTTCCTGAATTTAAATAAAGGGTGAAATTTCCTGATTTAAAAAAATGTGAAATTTCTTTAATTTAATATGGGTGGACTTTTCTTAATTTAAAAAGACTGATTTTTGAAAATTTAAAAGAGCTGAAATTCCCTTAATTTAAAAAGGGTGTATTTTCCTTAATTTAAAAAAGTTGAAATTTCCTTAATTAAAAAAATGTGAAATTTCCTTAATTTAAGAAGGGTGGACTTTTCTTAATTTAAAAAGACTAATTTTTAAAAATTTAAAAGAGCCGAAATTCCCTTCATTTAAAAAGGGTGTATTTTCCTTAATTTAAAAGGAGGTCGAATCCCTTAAAAAGGGTAAAATTCCATTAATTTAAAATGGGGAAATTTGCTTATTTAAAAAGGGCGAAATTTATTTATTTAAAAAGGGTGAAATTTCCTTATTTTAAAAAATGCTAAATTTCCTTAATTTAATAAGAGTGGACTTTCTTTAATTTAAAAAGACTGATTTTTAAAAAATTAAAAGGGCTAAAATTCCCTTAATTTAAAAAAGAGTGAATCTTCCTTAATTTAAAAGGGTAAAATTTCATTAATTTAAAAAGGGTGAAATTTGCTTATTTAAGAAGGGGTTGAAATGCCTTTAATTCAAAAAGGGTGATATTTCTTTAATTTAGAAAGGGGGAAATTCTCTTACTTTAAAATGGGTAAAATCCATTCATTTAAAAAGTGTGATATTTGCTTACTGCAAAAGAAATCCTTCCAGGTATTGTATTAATTTAGATTCTCATTCTGACGATACTTGGCAATGATCCAATTTTGAATTGACAGTCGGTCAATTGATAACAATCCCGAGCTTAATATATTAAATCACCCTTTAGATGTGAATGTATTAAATTTCTGATTATATTTCAACAATATTGAGTTGCTAAGCATTTTATTTCCCATAAAATAATTAAAGAAATATATGGGGATCTATTAAAATGCATCATTTTGGATGCATTAGATAAATGCCTTGAATGTCTACTACCTGGCGAGGAACGATGCACGGCCTCCAGGCACTGAAGCAATTTAGGTTCGGTTATCGAATTTCGCTATACATTAAACGCAATATATATATATATATATATATATATATATATATATATATATATATATATATATATATTATAATAAAATTGATTTAACGGGAGATTAAATCTGGGCCAAACAAGATATTGCTGTTAATTAATAAAATGCTAAAACATTAATACGAAGTAGTTACGGAGGTATTGTATGTATGTAACCATGTCAGTTGTGCTATTTGTACATTCTCGTTTCTGAACGGTTTTATTTAATGCCTTTGGGTAGGGGGACACTCGTAGTAGTCCTCAACCTCTGATTTGGGGGTTGAATTGTATTCATTTTGGGGTGTCACTAGAATTATTTCCATGTTAGGGTTCCTTTCTTTTTTTACGTTTGATTTTTTCGTCCAATGAATCAAATAAACAAAATCAAAATAATACATTTGCTTTTTTAACTTGTGATGAGATTCAATTTTGAAAAGAAATTTGGTAATTGATCATTTTTAGTTTTTTTGTGCCTCTAATCTTTGATATTTTGCTTCATCAATACATTGCAATGCACTTTCTGCAACATCTCTTATTAAGTAACATGCGAGCGATTAATCAAACATGTACGACCCCCTAATTGGAATTCCAAGGCACCATGTAGGTCAATTAAACTTATATCATTCTCAAATCATAATTGGACACTACATAAATATTAAAGTTACTCTATTTAGAACCTTTTAATATTCCGCATAGTGTTTGAAACCATTGTCTTCAACCTCAAAAAATCATTGCTTCTAATTTTCTATTCCTACCTGCACTGTATCACGTGTGTAAAATGGCAAGCCTTGCTGCAAGTGGTGACTGTAAGATCGCGTGTTATCCCAATAGCAAAGCACGTATGGGTGAACTACCTTATTAAGGTTGAGCAGTTCTTAGGCTGTTGCGTGTCCTACCATTCTAAGTGTTTCAAGTAGTTTCCTCTTTAAACTTCTCGATTTATTTATCTTACATGCATTTTGACCTCTCCGAACTTCAGTTTCTTTAGGAACTTACAAACTTCCTGGTGGAGATGCCGGTATTTGTTTTAGATTATTAGTTTTAAGTAATAATAGTAATTAGGCTGGTATTTATGTGTAATATAGTCACCGTTGTAATAAAAATAATGGAGGAATATTGAACCTGTGAATATCATTAGGATTAAAAAAGGTGCTCGGGGAATTAATCCAAGATTTTAGAGTCTTGAGACTGTTCTAGTCAACATTTTTCCACCTAGAAGCCTCGAATAGTGCTAAAGCATTAGTAAAATTCAGGTAAATATTTTATTTTACCTGTTAAAAAAATTTGAACAATTTTGTTTACATGTGGCAGAAGGATTTGAGCTATTGTATAATATTGAGGTAATTCAGAAAAAAGAACAGTTTGAAAACAAATTATTTATAATTAAATAGAAATTTTATATAACTGTGATGTCTAATAAAATGAATGGTGTACACAGTGTACACAAGGTTCACATATTTGTTGATGCAATTCCCACCTTGTTTCTTATTCTTTCCTTTGTCATTTATGTACTTCGGTTTAAGATTGTAATTAAATAACATATAAAGCGAAAGGTATTGAAGGGCAATAGGACCAGTCGGTGAATTAAGAAGTGAGGTTCAAATCACTGAACACTCCTCAATGAGATAAGTGGACGGGAACCTCAGTCCACTCGGCTATCCTTGAGTTAAAATGACGTAGATCAAACCGGGCTTTAAACCTCTCAACCTTTCACTCGAAACCCTAGGCACATAGGTTTTTTATTGGCATTATTGATATTGCCCTTTGAAACTATGGAAGTTATAGCAATTTCTGGCAATTAGCGCTAAAATACCTACATACATTTTTACATACCCTAATTACACCGATTTAGGAATCTTGTTATGACATTATGCCATAGATTCCGCTCTTCGTACAATTTCTAAACATGAGTTTAGCCTTTAAGATGGGGTTATACTTGACTTTAACGGATAATCCCTCAAAAAGAGGGGGATACAGCTGTTGCTGAAATCTGGAATAGTGTGAACCATTCATGCCTCAACTCTCACAGGTAGACTTACGGCTATATATCTTCGTGCCCATTTTCATAACTTTCTCTACAGATTTCTCTTTACAAACTTTCTGCCGTAGATGTACTCGTTGGTTTTTGCTGCTTTAAAAAAAGAACCTTCTTTCATGGGTAGTCGATTTTCTATAGCTCAGAAGACAGGTTCCTTCGAGCAATTAATCCTTGCTTGACATCATTTTTTAGACGCGATTTCTTTGCGACTTGACTTTGATCATTTTGAGGCGATTCTACCCGTCCACAATTTTCCTAATAATGAGTACTATTGGGCACAATTGAAGTACTTTGTCGTAGGGATTTGCTTGAAAGATAATGTCAGAATCGCTTTAAAAATATTTCCGATCATGACATTAAAAAAATAAAAATTTTATTAAATAGAATTTGTATGGCGTCGAGAAAGTAGATTTTAATAATAGATGATATTCAACCTAACTTGTTTAATGGTATGGAATATAAATATCACTCTTCCAGTTTTCCAGAATATAACGGTATCAGCTTGTAGCGAAATTTCGCAAAATCGCCATCCGACCTTTCAAAAATAGTTCGATTTCAGTCTCATTAAATAACTCTCTTTTGTAAATTATTTGCACTGTTCTCGTACCGCTTTTCCAGCCCGCTGTACCCCTAAGACTAACTTTGAAAGCGGAATCTATACCACAGCCGCACAGATAATGGTAGGCACCAAAAAGAGCCTAGAATCACGCGTTTTACCTCTTTTTTTTCAAAGTGGAGATACCGCGTGCCCTTTGACTTTATGCAATCTATCTTATAACGAGTCACTTCGTTCCTGAAAAGGGCTTAGGGTGTGCTTAAATGCCAGCGCCCAGGCTATTTCTTCACGCGACTGCTTGCCCTTGAGCTCACACGGGTACGCAATGAAAGTACTCCGACAAAAAGTTGGGTCCAAGTGGACTCTGGCTCTGGCAAGGGTGGACGGCCAAGGTAAAATGAGACACCTGTTCTCTCTCATACACACATACGCACGATTTGATGGATTGACAAGTAAGGCCAAGTATTAAACGCAAAAGAGCAATCGCCTCCATTGCTTTCTTGAATTTCGGCCTCATATATTACAAAAAAAGTTCAAAGGGTGCATATAATGGTGGCACGAAGGGACTTCTACTGACATGTTCGTTAATTGGTTTATCGCCTGTGAAATAATAGGATAAACTATCGCTTGAAGTAATTGGTTTGATGGGGTTTTTAAAAGGTAATTTACCTGTGATTAATTGCGAGACAGGTTCCATTATTCGAAACACGCACGCTCTCTTTAGCTCTCTGTCTCACTCTCTCTATCTCTTTCTCTTTCTCTCTCAATGTTTCCTCTCTCTCTCTCCACAAAAGTGTTTGCAATACAAATATCATTCAATGATGACTAAACTGCAATAAATCATCCTAAAATCATTGTTGAAAATTAAATCATCCTAATATTCTGCAGGAAATAAAAGAAATACACAGATTTAATTAAAATTACAAAATATATAACTTTGAGAGCCCAATTTAATGCAATTTTAAATAAAACATTTCTCGTGACATTTAGAGCCCTCGATAATAAATCCAGAGCGTTGAAATAATGCTTTTTTTCCCCTGTCGGCGAACTTCATACTTTTTCTCGGGCCATTTTTCCGAACTTCTCTCCTTTAAGTTTCATGATAATCACTAAATTGTATGAATAATTATGAGTAAGATCGCAACTCTCTTTGCCAAATGAACTTAACGGATTTTAACACCTCTTTACTTATATCACCATGAATATGAATATAGGACAAGTTATCTACTATCTACAAAATGGACTAAAAAAGACCGTAAGCAGAATAGAAAGTTGCCAAAGGAAATTGATCAAGGCAAAAATATACCATGGTCTTCAACAAATTTGCATCCCAGAAAGACTGCTACCCATCTACATTAATATATATATATATATATATATATATATATATATATATATATATATATATATATATATATATATATATATATATATATATATTTATATAGTAGCGGCCATAATGATTCGGACACTTAGGTTTTCATCACAGAACTTACAGTAGCTTCAGGCCAAATAATAGCAAGTAATGCATAATAAATTACAGATATAAGTTGTACATATGTATATTAGGATGGATGAAACTGCAAGTTACTTGAAAAAAAAAGTATTTATATTCTATACCAAAATATTGTGGTAAAAATGACCGGAAAGGGTAAATCTATTATTTCTTCTATCTTTGCGAAACCAATTAATTTAGGATAGTAACTTACTTCAATAAATTCTTAGCACTTTCAATAATTACCTTGTCAAATTCCGAGCAGCAAACATGCTTAAGGACCCACTACACGTGCCTATATCCAGGAGCTAATTCTTAAGTTACGTCAAGAGGATCATATCTCAATCAGAGCCATAGCTGAAAGGGGTAAACGCCTCCAAAGTGTCTGACATAATATTATATCACAAAAAAAATACCACAGGCTCATGTATCAGTGGAATTTCTATCTCAAGGCTTATGAAAAATCTCAAAGGGAGATGACCAAGCCATCGTCCGTATCTCATAAAAGGACCGATACAAGACAGCAGCCAGGATTTCCCGAGAAATAAATGAAGCTATGGGCATTAGTGTTTCCAGTAAGACAGTATAATGCTGCCTGGTGGAGAGATCTTTAAAATCTAGATACTAGCAGTCAAGCCGTTGATTAACCCTAAGAACAAGAAAGCTCGATTATCATTCGCCAATAAGCACACTCTATGGAAAAAAGACCAATGGTCCAAAGTACACTTCAGTGATGAATCGAAGTACGATTTGTTTGGGTCAGATGGCAGGAGGAGGTTCGTCCGCCGAAGACCTAGCAAAGATTATCCGTGAAATGCGTGAAGAGCAGCGTCAAGTTTGGTGGAGGAAGCGGTATGGTGCGGGACATAATTTCGGCTGTAGTTACTGGCCCACTTGTCCGTTTGCAGGGCAGACTGAATGCTCAAGTGTATAAAGAAATTCAGCAACCACATGTTTTGCTTCATATAAAGAGCCGCCTATGCCCAACATGCCATTTTTATGCAGGATAATGCACTTTGCCACACAGCAAAGTTGGTGAAGAATTTCCTGGATCAGGAGGAAGTAAGTGTCATGGATTGGCCTGCTCAGAACCGGGACCTCAATCTGATTGAGAATTTGTGGAAGACGCTAGCAGAAAGATGTAAAGAGAGGAACCCAGCCATGGTCGAAGAACTTTGGGAATTATTACAGGATGAAAAGAGAAAAATAATACCATAAGAATGCCTTCGGTTAGTGCCATCCTGTGGCAGAAGATGTCATTGCGTAATTGATAGTAAAGGTTTACACACTAAGTACTAATATATTGTAACACCCTAAAATTATTTGTTGAGTAACTTATATCACTGTACTTTCTCATCAATCTCTGCTGTGTTATCTGTTCGGATCATTTTGACCCCCGTATTGTTAGAATAAAAATGCTCCCTTACATGTAACTTGTAGTTTCATCCATTCTAACATGTACAATGTACATGCACAACTTATAGCTTTATTTAGTTTATATCAGTAATTTATCATGAATTACTTACCATTATTTGTTTGAAGCGACCCTATGTTTTGTGATGGAAATCTCTATGTGTGTGTGTGTGTGTGCGTGTGTGTATGTGTGTGTGTGTAAAACTCACGAAGTATCGCCCGAGTAAGCAATACAAATTCTCCCTTACATGTAACTTGCAGTTTCATTCATTCTAAGGAAAGGAAAATAAAATGAAGATTCCAAGTACGTTCGAGCTTAGAATATATATATATATATATATATATATATATATATATATATATATATAGAAAGAGAGAGAGAGAGACAGACAGACAGACAGAGACAGAGAGAGAGGGAGAGAGAGAACAAAGAAATAACAAATACAGGTTCTGCGAGTAGTAAAAACTACTATAGATCTTTCGCACTCTTTAATTTTTGCATTTCAAAAACCTTTTGAAGGCAGGAAGAAAGATGCTTAATATAGACCCCAATATTACAAAAGAAAGAGCAATCTGACGTGAACGAGCACATGAGACAAGAAACCTGAGGTTTTTTTAAGGAAAGATAAAGGGACATTGAAGGACACAAAGCTTGTCCTCATTGTGCTGTCCTTTGCTCTCCTTGATCTTTGTCTTTCAATCACCCATCCCAGATATACCAACCATCAATGTCATTTGTGAATCCGAAATTTGTTTAAAATTTATCGTTTCAACCAATCAACTAATATTTTTAGTGTCAACCCAATCCCTAATAGATGTTTTCTTTAGTCCATAGTGATACTACCGATGATGAGCCGACAAACCTAATATTTCGGGACACTTTCTAAAATACATAAATCTTTTGATGTTACCCGTATATACTCGTGGAAACCATTTATATTCGGTCATTTTATTGCCAAGAATATGCGGGCAAATGCTTTATGTGGTTATTTAACCAAATTTAGATAATTTTCTGCTCTAACTAAAAGTATACCATCCATAAACATGGGTATGTAGTTGCAATATGCTCAGCTCTACATATCCAGGTGTTTCACCCATCTCTAATACTTTTAATTCTAACTTCATTAATATTTGATAGATTTTGATCAAATTCTTATACATTGATGTAAAAGGTTTTTGGTGATCGGTGAGACAGTCTCTATTTGGAGAGAAATGACTCATCAAGATAATTTAAAAGAATTCGCTCTTATTATATTCACGCTAGAATTGGAGGCCATCCCGGCCCCAACGCTGGAAACGCAGGCCCTCTGTGCTCAATACCTGTAGGAGGATCCTTCGCTCAATGCCTGAAGGAGCATCCGCCGCTCAATGCATGTATGAAGATCCGCCGCTCAATGCCTGTAGGAGAATCCGTCGCTCAATGCCAGAAGGAGGGTCCATCGCTCAATGCCTGGAGGAGGAACTGACGCTCAATGCCTGTATGAAGATCCACCTCTCAATGCCTGTAGGAGAATCCGTCGTTCAATGCCAGAAGGAGGATCCATCGCTCAATGCCAAGAGAAGGATCCTACGCTCAATGCCTGAAGGATGATCCGCCGCTCAACGCCCGAAGGAGGATTCGACGCTCAATGACTGAAGGAGGATCGATCGCTCAATGCCTGAAGGAGCATACGCTACTCAAAGCTGCGAGAGGATGCGCCGCTCAATGCCTGAAGGAGGATCCACCGCTCAATGCCTGCAGGAGGATTCGCCGATCAATGCGTGCAAGAGGATTCGCCGATCAATGCCTGAAGTAGAATCCGACGCTCAATGCCTGAGGAGTATCCGCAGATTTATGCCTGCAGGAAGATCTGCCGCTCAATGCCTGAAGGAGCATACGCTACTCAAAGCTGTGAGAGGATGCGCCGCTCAATGCCTGAAGGAGGATGCACCGCTCAATGCCTGCAGGAGGATTCGCCGATCAATGCCTGAAGTAGAATCCGACGCTCAATGCCTGAGGAGTATCCGCAGATTTATGCCTGCAGGAAGATCTTCCGCTCAATGACTGAAGGGGAATCCGACGCTCAATGCCTGAGGAGTATCCGCAGATTTATGCCTGCAGGAATATCTGCCGCTCAATGACTGAAGGGGAATCCGACGCTCAATGCCTGAAGGAGAAACCGTCGATCAATGCCTGAAGGAGGATCCGTCCATCAATGCTTGAAGCAGTATCATCCGCTCAACGCCTGAAGGTGGATCCGCCACTCAATGCCTGAAGGGGTATCTGCAGCTCAATCCCTGAAGGAGGATCCGCCGCTTAATGCCTGAAGGAGTATCCGACGCTCAATGCCTCAAGAAGTATCCGCAGCTCAATACTTGCATGAGGATCCGCCGCTCAATGACTGAAGGGGAATCCGCCGCTCAATGCCTGAAGGAGTATCCGACGCTCAATGCCTGAAGAAGTATCCGCAGCTCAATTCCCTGTAGGAGGATCCGCCGCTTAATGACTGAAGGGGAATCCGACGCTCAATGCCTGAAGGAGTATCGGCAGCTCAATGCCTGCAGGAGGATCCGCCACTCAATGACTGACAGGCAATCCGACGCTCAATGCCTGAAGGAAAATCCGCTACTCAATGCCTAAAGGAGTATCCGCCGATCAATGTCTGAAGGGGTATGCGCAGCTTAATGCCTAAAGGAGTATCCGCCGCTCAATATCTGAAGGAGGAGCCGCCACTTAATGCCTGGAAGAGGATCCGAAGCTCAATGCCTGAAGGAGGAACGCCGCTCAACGCCCGAAGGATGATTCGACGCTCAATGACTGAAGTGTGATCGACCGCTCAATGCCTGAAGGAGCATACGCTACTTAAAGCTGTAGAAGGATGCGCCACTCAATGCCTGAATGATGATCGACCGCCCAATGCCTGAAGGAACATACGCTACTCAAAGCTGTTGAAGGATGCGCCGCTCAATGCCTGAAGGAAGATCGGCTGTTCAATGCCTGCAGGAGGATCCGCTGTTCAATGCCTGAAGGAGAAACTGACGCTCAATGCCTGAAGGAGGATCCGCAGCTGAATGCCTGCCAGAGGATCCGCTGATCAATGACTTAAGGGCAATCCGACGATCAATGCCTGAAGGAGGAACCGTCGATCAATGCCTGAAGGAGGATCCGTCGATCAATGCCTGAAGGAGGACCCGCCACTCAATGCCTGAAGTTGTATCTGCAGCTCAATCCCTGAAGGAGTATCCGCCGCTCAATGCATGAAGGAGTATCGGCCGCTCAATGTCTGAAGGAGGATCCGCCGCTCAATGCCTGAATTGATATCCACAGCTCAATGCTTTTAGGAGAATCCGTCGATCAAGGCCTGAAGGATTATCCGCCGTTCAAAGCCTGAAGGGGGATCGGTCGATCAAGGCCTGAAGGAGGATCCTCGATCAATGCCTCAAGGAGTATCCCCTGCTCAATGCCTGAAGGAGGATCCGCCGCTCAATGCCTGAAGGAGGATCCGTCGACCAATGCCTGAAAGAGGATCCGCCGTTTATTGCCTGAAAGAATATCCGCCGCTATATATCATCCACACATTTTTTACTTCCTCCATCATCACCACTTTCCCTACAAAGCCGTGTCAACTTTCTGTGGCAGAGGCCCTCGTTGGTTTTCACTTTAAATAAGCAAAAAATATCGTGTTAAGACTAACATTCGAAACATTCGAGGTGGTGTTCAATGCATTTACCACACGAATATTTTCTGTCATTTGTAATATTGCCACTCATCGAGCACTAATATAACACTGCAGATAGATTGACCCTTGAAGGAGACCTACTTTGTTAGAGAATCAAGGACAGCTTCAGGAGGGCTGAGAGCCATGTGCCCCAAGAAGTTTCCTCTTATGGCTACTTGGGCTAAGTACCTTCTACTTTTTTTCATTCCTCCCAACTTTGCGACTTAGTGATCCTCTTCTCAAGAATATTGTACTTATTGTTACTATTAATTGTTATGTTCGTCTCGTGACAAGGAGTGAGTCGAGGCGAGCCCGGAACTGCACCGCGGAACGAGAAACCAAGAAAATGATTTGCAAAATTATTGTTTACGTGAGAAGGAAAAAATAAGCGTCACAATAGCAGCGGTGATAAAGGGAGTAGTAGCAGTAGTAGTATTTGGAGTAGTAGTATTAGTAGCAGTAGCCATAACAGTAACAGTAGTAGTAGCAGCAGTAACATTGACAGTAACATCAGCAGTGGTAGCAGTAACAGTAGTAGCAGCAGTAACACTAGTACTAGTATTAGCAGTAGTAGTAATAGCAGAAAGCAAGAAACTTCATCCATCCACGTCATCGCCCAAATAGCCATTCACAACACCGTTGTCCTTTCCCCTCCCCTCTTCGCACACACAACACATCTTATTTTGTACGGGTTTTAAGTTATAAGAATATCTTATTTTGTACGGGTTTTAAGCTATAAGAATATTTTATTTTGTACGAGTTTTGAGTTATAAGAATATTTTATTTTGTACGAGTTTTAAGTTATAAGAATATCTTATTTTGTACGAGTTTTGAGTTATAAGAATATTCTTTTTTTTACGGGTTTTAAGTTATAAGAATATCTTATTTTTTTACAATTTTATGTCCTAAAAATATTTCATAAGAATAGCTTATTTTGTATGGGGTAACGTCATAAGAATATTTTATTTTATAGGGGGGGGGGGGCTAATATCTTATTTAGTACTGTTTTTATCTTCAATTCGCGGTACATTTGTCGCTGGTGATCGGACCAATATGACTACTCACCCATTCACGGCTCGATATGTATATAACAGCTACTTCGAAATCACCCCCGTCATGCTCCCATCCAACAAGTAGTCATTCCCATTTTGGCTTAACCTCGCTTGAGTGGGATTGATGCTTCGACCAGACTATAACATATGAAAAACTTACTATTATTATATATTAGTATATACAATTGTAATTCGAATTATAAATCCGTCTCTCTATTCATTCATTGAAATAAACTTTAGTAATAAACTGTTACTTGACCTATTTTAGGTCTTTAAAGCTATGTATTTCTCTTGAGGGCATGTAGAGATGAAAAGATTTTGCCCTCAAAACTTCTAAAAGTGTTATTGATTATTTTATTTTTAAAGCCCATTTATAAGGCGTGTGCAAGTCATGCTAAAGGTAATATAATGCGATTAGAATCTTCTCTGAAAAGGTTTTGCCTGAAGTATGTCTGAAGTAAGCCTGAAGTACCTTTGAAGTACCCCTGAAGTACGAAACAACTAGATTTGACCTTTTTCCCAACAATGACCTGTTTATTTTTTAATCAATATTGACCAATTTATTAAACATCTTTACACCGGTTTAATATTTACAATCCCTTTATCGTGGATTCACACTCTTATTTTTTTTACACATGGTTTCTTTGTATTTTTTCCTTGTGGTTTATAATTGGATCCTAAAGCCTTTTTACGACTCGTGAGGTTTGTCATATGTCTGTCCATCTCTTCATCTATTCGCTATTATTTCTTTTCAATTAAAATTAATATATTTAGCTTATATTAGCACTTTATTCTAAGTTTTAGAAGCGATATATGTTGATAAAATACGGCAAAATATGTTGCTTACGGAATGCATTTATCCCTTCGGACGAAATTCCCGCTCATGTCCTGGTTTCCATGTATGAAATACCGTGTGGTCATTGCAGCGCAAAATATGTCGGGCAGTCTCTCGCGCGGCCAACTTCTCCGTCGATCTACGGGAGTAAAAATGCAAAGAATTCGTCTTTGATTCAACGGAATTTTATTTGAAACAAATAGTTTCGTTTTATACACGATACTTAGGAGATGTTTACAATTTCTAGTTCCCATCAGGCAGGGAATATTGACATGTTTTAGTTCTGATAGTGGAAGATAGTTCCAGGTTCTACTTTTGCTCCTTGGGAGAGAGTTAGCATACTATTTATGAGTATTGTTCTCGTATAAGTATCAATGGTTTTAGGATGGTATTTGTCTTTTATGTAAGAAATATTGGGTTATTTGCGATATTTATTTACGAGATCAGTATCATTAACTGATTTCCCTACCAGGTATGGATTGCGCGCATCACCACACTAGCGCCTGACTGGACGGGCTTCGCAACAGCCCGCACATTATCGTTATGATATATTTGTCTGGTACGAACAAAGCTTAGCGTGCGCAGTTTTATAGATCCGCGGCCCATATCCAGGTTTAGTCGTCTTTTACGGTTACTTATTATTTATTGGTTATTTAAAGGGTATTATAACGGTGTTTGTAATGAGTTCAGTGAGATGTGTTGTGTATTCAGAAATGAGAAAATTATATAATTTTTTTGAGGTGCTATTGACAGGTTTCCTCCAGGGTTGTGTACAGGGTGAGAAAAAAAATCTCCATGCAAATAATAGTAAAAAATAAAAAGGTCAAGAACTAATTCTCAATAAAGAGGTCGTGTTTGATTAAGGAGACCTGTTTCGTCTTAAATTGTAAATACGATGTGGATTTAAGAAAGAAATATCGAGATTTCCCAATTTTGAGATCTGTTTCTCTTCTTTACAGGTGCAAGCGTGAAGTGGAGGAGCCATTCTCTATGATGATCTTGAAGCGGTGACCCAATTTGTTTCTCTTCATGTTTCTCGTCTTCCCACATTGCCTCCTGCAAGCCTCTGTCAGTCCATTGCAGTCCCCGTACCACCCTAATTCCGGCGCACTTTCCGATGAAAATCTTCTCTCAAATAGCCGAGTCCGCAGACGGCGTTCATGCTTGGGTTCATGAAGACCTATTGGACTCTCGCTACTCTTCGTCAGAGTCTAAGGTCAGTATGGACGCCTTCGATACGCTTTTGCGAGACCTCCCTACACCGTCGTCCACCCTAGCCGAGCTGAAGCCGTTGGACCCCTTGGACTATCTCACCGCATCTCCAGATACGTCCGCCTCAGTCCGCCAAGACCCCTCTCCCACATCCTCCAGCTCTCCAAACCACTCCTACAGAAGCGCCATCACCAATAACAACACCTTTCTGGGTTACAGTGGAACACCGGAACCGGTTTCGACAACATCCTCCATGTCTTCCACTACCTCAATCCACCCGGTTAAACAAGAGCCCCCGAGCTACAGCATTCCTCACGACATCGATGACATAGCTTCTATCATCGGCTCGGCCATATCGGAAAACCCACTCAATAACACACTTATCGGGGGCATCGCCCTCCCCGATACATTTGATCCCTTAAACTCTGATCTCGACATTGAAGCCTGGATTGAAAGTATGAGTACGGTCAAATCCGAACCGATGGATGGCCTTATTCATTCATCCATGTCGCCTTCAAGTTTATCTCCTAATATGAGCGGCGCCACTCAAGTACCACACGCATCTACAACTACCCATCTGATTACAACGACAATCAATGACTATGAGCCCTCCGCGCCTTTACAGCATCCTCACCCGACCTCTAATCAGATTGTCACGTCTTCTCCTATGTTGCAATCCCTGCTAGCATCGGGGACAGTTACGAACAATAATTATTTACCGGGTTTGATCACTGAAGTAGCCTATCAGAAGCATGATGTCACCATGCCAATTCTTCAAGCCAGACTCACCCAGGGCCTGAAAGACATGGGAAGTGGAGGTGGAGGGCTTTTAAAGGCAGACCCCATGTTTAACCGATCCTCTTTTTATAGTAGTAAGGATTCTTTGCCACATAGCACGGATCCAGCAGCTTACACCGTTACCACAACGGATGATTTTCCCGTAACGAAATTCGACAGTCGTTCCTACCTGGATAAAACTCAGTTAGGATCTCCAGAATCAACCGACTTATCTTCCACCAAACTTGGACTAGATTTTACTGACTTTAAGGGCAAAAATCGCAACAAGATTAACAAGAGTACAAAACTTTCCATCCGAACGGAGGGCACAAAGGACAAGCCGGTGCATCATTGCACTGTATGCAATCGAGGCTTCCTTAACAAATCCAACATTAAAGTTCATTTACGAACACACACGGGTGAAAAACCTTTTAAGTGTGAAACCTGCAACAAGGCATTCCGACAAAAAGCACATCTTTTAAAGCACTATCAAATTCATAGACGAGGTACGTCACATTGTATGAACGTTTTTGATATTTAGCTAACGAGTAATGTGCCCCCATTTGTAAATCCCTGATCGCAACCGGCCATCTCAGAGACATTGAAGGAAAACAAAGATCATTTTAAAAGTGAAACACAAATCGGTCATTTTTGGATTCGGTATTAGATGCAATCGGAAGATTTCACATCCGATCAACTTCTTGAGACTAACAACTCTAACTAATAGGTAATTTATTCAAGTATGTATATCAATCTTGATCATTTTTTTTTTTAAACTAATCTATCCCTATATATTAAAACTAGCACTTTTTTTCTTCTTTCACCTTAGCAACCATCTTTCTCCAAATTTCACTTGAATGTTATTTGCACCTATTTGCACCCTGTCCTTTGCATCATAGCACATGCAAACAATTCTTCCCTATATGAGTTTTTCATATATTCAGCGATTGCTGTTTGTTATATAAAAAACCACACGAATTTTAGATACAACTACCTGGATGTGGAGTTTGAAAAGAGCCATGCCTTCTTCAGTGTTTTTCTTTTAATTTTAAGAGTGGAATAGGGAAAAAAGGTGTGGAAGAAGAGATAAAGAAAGATTGCCAGCTCTTTCCCCTCCCTACTCCGGTCATCTTGAGATGACCGGAGGGGAAGGGAAGGGAACTCGGCCCCCATCTGGCGACTGCTTATTAGGGCATAGGTATGGGGTTGGAAAATAGCAAAGCCCTCTTTCAGTAGCTATCGTAATAGGCGGTTAAGCCCGGATAGGGATTGCTGCTCTGGAAAGCCGCTGCCCAGAAACTTCTCCTCCCGTAACACCAAAGATTGTGGTGTTGATGCACGCCAACCCCACATTATGGATGGGCGATGAATTTAAATCTTATTTTAATTTTTTTTATATAAGGTTATAAAAAATTCGGGTAAGATAAACGGGGATAGTTTCTCTGTTGGGTCTGGAAAGTCGCGTGTTCTTTTCACTCCGAGTGCTTTGAGTAGTCTCCTCTTTAGATTTCTCATGCCAAATTTCTCACACACCTTTACACTCCATAATTTTTCCCCTTGGATAATCCTTCGTTGGTTTTCCTTTCTTTTGTAAAAATAAATAAAGTGCACGATGTCAAAAATGACTGAAGTTAATTTTCATCGGGTGTAGTTCGTCGTATGAGGACCCCAATTACAGAAGTTAAGGCACATGGGGCAATGTTAGTTGAGGAATGGGACTCCCGATTGGGGTCGATTTTGCAGCGATTAAGATGGAACGACCCTTAAGCTCAGATGTGTGTGGGACGGGGCTAATCGTAAATAACAGGTTTCCCTCATGACCAACGTGGATTTCCACTTTTTAGAGTGATTTTTTGAAAGCGCAATAACACCGAGGACATCTCTCTCAGGGAGTTTGTAAGGAGAGATCCTTAAAGAGGTGAAGTTATAGGAAGTGAAAGTGTGACTATGTTATATATCCGCAACTCTCCTTTATGTATTGGGGCAGGGGGCTGAGGGTACACAATCCTTAAAATGGCAGCTGCAGTATGGTCGCTCATGCTTGCCATGTCGTGCCTAATCGGGAAATGCTGGAGAATTGTGCACCATGTCCGGTCCCGTTATTGCGCGCCAACCACACCTCAAGGGAAAATAAAAGATGAAAAATCCTATAACCAGCGAGGGGGCCCCGAACTCCCTAACCATGAAGATTGTTTTATAAATGGGGGACATCTCCCACTAACCCCACTGGATCCATTGCCACCAAGTGCCACACCTGCCGATTCAAGACCCACGAGGTCCTGGGTTCGAATCCCGGAAGTGATTTGGGGCCTAGGGTGGGGGTGGGGGCTTTCTAACCCTGACATTGACAATGGAAAGATAAAAAAGACAAAAAAAATAAACAAATAAAGTTTAATAGCGGAGGGTGAAAACGGTGTCAGTGTGGGGAGGGTGTATGTAAGAAAGAGTGAGGGGGAGGGGGTGAAGTGTTGTGGAAGAAGTGGGTAAATGACCGGTTGATTGAAAGTAGGAAACTCATCGTGGAAATTGGGGTAGTGGGGGAGTGGTGGGGGTAGGGGAGGCATCAGTGAAAGCAGCGCTCGCGGCAAAAAGCGACAGAGAAATTTGCGCGCGAAGAGAAAACGCGCCTTTTTTGTTTCTTATTCTTCCTCTTTATTTATCCTCTTTCGCTTCTTCCTCTTGTCTTGTTTCTTTTCTACTTTATTTTCCTTCTTTTACTTGTGTACTTTATTTGCCCTCTTCTTTTCTTATCTTGTTTCTTCTGTAATTTAATTTTCCTTCCTTACCTTGTTTACTTTATAGACCCGCTTTTACTGCTTCCTCTTGCCTTGTTTCTTGTCTACTTTATTTTCCTTTTTTTATTTGTTTAGCTTATTTCCCTCTTCTCTTTGATTGCCTTGTTTCTTGCCTACTTTAATTTTCCTTCATTACTTTATCCTCTTAGGCTTCTTCCTCTTGTCTAGTTTATTTATTTCTATTTTTGTCTGTTTAGGTATCGACTTTCTTCCTTTTCTTTGCCTTGTTTCCTCTCTTTTCCTTGTCTAGTTTATTTATCTTCTCCCTTTTCTACGTCTTTTTTATTTCATACTTCTCCAACTTCCTCACTCCCGCAGCGTAGGGAAACACCTAATTCCTCTACCTTGTCACACTCAATTTAAAAGTGGACTATTCTCCCCCCCCCTACCCCACCCCCATCCATACACTCCTCTGAGTCCCTCTTCTTACGAGCTCCTCCCGGGTCGCCCTGATTCTAGGGGGAATTAGGCACACTTTTCCCCCAAGCCGAAGGGGAAGGGCGTTTGTGAAGAGAGAAATCGACCCACAAACTATTGAGGTCAGCCCCCCCCCCCATCCCCCGCCACAATCGGCCGCGGATCGGGAGGGAGGTAATAAAAGGGGGATGATCTTCCCTCACCCGGACGTGGCTCCCACATCTTTGCTTCTAGCTTGAGTTTCTTTACACACACGCACACACGCACACATACACACACCTGTATGATGCCACCTGAGGAATGTCAGAAGCGGCATCCGATATGTATCGTCTCTATCAGGCTTATATTTGTACGTGATTTATGGTTGTCTCTCTATCTGCCTTTCTGTTTATGTCTGTCAGTTTTTCTTTGTTGGCTTCCTTTTAATTTTCCTTTTAAGGAGAGTTGCGCACTTTCTATGGCTTCATGGCTCTAAATTAAATATTATAAGTATATATGGTTGTGTGTTTATTTTGTTCTTGCTTATCTATTATTCACGTACATATTTATCCTTTGTTTTCATTTCTCCTCTATTATCCCACCTTCCTGACTGTGTACCCATGACCCTGTGTGCGTTCGTGTCCGTGACTCGTGTCTCGAACCCGGAGAGTTGGAATCGTCGAGATAGCGCCAACTTCCTCGTCCTGAAACGGCGCTGAGCTCCGCATTGGAGAAACCCGCGCCGGATGACGCTATTCTGCCCGCCGTTGAGCCCGGTTGTGCGGGACGCGGGGCACCCGAAGGTAGAGACGGAGGCCAGGGAGGGGGGGGGGGGGAAGTGGTGGACGTGGGAATAAGGAAGCCGGTTGGTCCAAGTGGGACTCGTGGAATCAGTATGAGGAGAAAGAGAGAGGAGGGGGGGGCACCCGGATGAAGTGAATGAACCGGGTCGTATCCCAGGAAGAGTCCATTTCGGTTGGGAGGGAGGGGGGGAGGGGGCCTCAAGCCCTCCCTCAACCAGACTGCCAAATGGCATGGATCCAGAAAAAGGTACAAGGTATGGCGGGAGGATCGAAATGAGTACAAAAAAAATGAAACGATGCCGGAAATTAGCACAATAAACGGTAGGATGCCGAAAAGTAGCACAATAAATGGAATGAGGATGAAAATGAGTACAAGAACTGGCAGGAAGGTAAATTAGTAGCTACATGGAAATGCAGGAAGGTAGAAATGAGGTGAAGTAAGAAGAGGATGTTGGAAATGAGTACAACCAATGGCGTAAACGTGAAATGAGTACAATAAATAGCAGGATCCTGGAACTGAATATAAATAAATGACGTAGGTTAAATGAGTACAATAAATTATAGTTTATTTGAAATGAGTAACAATAAAAGACGTGAAATTATAATAAGTACAATAAATGCCAGGGGGTGGAAATGAATAAAAAGTAAGATAATGACAAAGATTACAAGAAATTTCATCATGGTGAGTTTGAGTATAATAAATGGCAAGATCGTGAAAATGTGTAGAAGAAACTGCAGAATGCTGAGAATGATTATAAGATATGGAATTAGGTTGGAATGAGTAAAATAAATGAAATGAGGGTGGAAATGAGTTCGCAAAATTGCACGACGGTGTGCACGAGTACAAGAAATGGCACGAGGGACGAAATGAGTAATAAAAAATAACAATATGGCGAAATGAGTACAATATATGGCTTGAAGTAAGAAATGAGTACAATAAATGTCCGGATGGCGAAATGAGTACAAGAAAAGGCATGGGGGCTGGAAATGAATACAGGAAAAGACACAATGTCTGAAAGAAGTTCCACGAAATGGCAGGATTCTTGAAATGAGCACATTAAATACATGAAAGGAGTACAAAAAATGATAAAAAGCGAAAAAGTAGAAAGTAGTGGAAACGATTAAAAGTTGCCATTTTTGCAAGCGCAGGACTTTGGAGAGGGGGGGGGGGCCTCTCACGCTAGCGGGTGGTGGGGGAGGGGTCCGTTCTATGCCCCTCTCATCGCCGGGATTCAAGTCCATAAACGAGACTATTTTAGAAAAGGGGCCAACAACCAACTCTGTACTTAGTGGGGGGAGGCTCATCTACTGGTGCGAGTTCGGGAGAGTTGCGGGCCACTCCGGCACTCTAGAACCACGATAATTTGAATCAAGTCTGGATGCTCAATTTCCTTTTCCTTGATTTCTCCCCTTCCCCACACACTTTCTTTACGAACTTCCCTTAAAAAAGAAAATCTCAGGCATAGATACCCTCGTTGGTTTCACTTTTAAATAATAAGGGAGGGTATAATAATCCTGGCACATAAATTTTCCAATTTGGGTTTCCGCGCCACCTAAAAAGGTAATAGGCCCCAGATAGGCACAAGAACATAAATAAATAAATAAATTTGGATGGAAGCGAGTTGAGTACATTTTTCATAGCCTAGTTAGGAGCACGCTATTTGACTAGTTCAAACACCAGTGGAACCTGAATTAAATATAAAAACTAACTTTTTCAGGAGGCTAATTCTTACATGTAGTATATGTACTAATGTAACTACAATAATAATCATAATAATTATAATGATAATAATAATAATATCCTGCCAACGTCCATCAAAATTGTTACTAAACGGTGAATAAACAAATAGCCAAAATGTGCGCTTTAACTTGTTTGTTTTCTTTGTTTTCTTTTAATTAGAGGCTAAAACTTGTTTGTTTGTCTTGTTTTCTTTTAATTATAGGCTTTAACTTGTTTGTTTGTCTTGGTTTTCTTTTAATTGGAGGCTTTAACTTGTTTCTTTGTCTTGTTTTCTTTTAATTATAGGCTTTAACTTGTTTGTTTGTCTTGGTTTTCTTTTAATTGGAGGCTTTAACTTGTTTCTTTGTCTTTGTTTTCTTTTAATTAAAGGCTTTGTCTGGAGACTTTTCTCCTGCTCATTCTGTTTTCCTAAAGGAGGAAAATGAAATGATCGAAGACGCGATGGAGATCTGCGACCCAATTTTCTAATGACCACATATGGACAAATTCCGAGACTATTAATAAAAGTACAGACCAACGAGCGTTTCTCCGACCACCCAAAATGTTATAGGAAGAATAAAGGGGTTAGTTTAGGGAAATGGAATTATGTCTAGCCTGAGTAGTGAATAGGGAAGACTAGTCGGATATGTTATAAGAAGAGCAACCACCTCGCAAGGGGGTGTCTGGTGTAGTATAGGCAACCAGTTTGCCGCCGACACACGTGCGATTGCATCCCCCTCCCCCCTTTGCATCCCTGACCAGCTCTGCTGGCGAGTAGTCTCTTCTTTGGCACACTCAGCCTTTATACCTTCCACATATTTTTACTTCGCCACATTTTTTACGAACCTATTCCCATAACCTCCATGGCTATGATACCTTGTTAGTTATCGCTTGCTTAAAAATAAAGCGAAACCAACGAGGGAGTCTTCCGTAGGAAGCTTGCAAGTTGAACTCTCTGAAGAAAGGGGTGAAGATGGATCAAGTTAAATAGTCGAAAGATATATTGCCCCATATTTAACTGTAAGCAATGTTCCAGGTGTTAGTTGCAGCATTCTAGCCCATGGCACCCGATTTTGGCTTGCATTTCGACAGTGCAATGAATTGTTAGTGAGATAAAGCAACTCTTGCACTAAATCTGTAGGTGTTACTGAACTATAAGAACCAGGCCGAAAAATCAGTAGCCAAGATCTTTTCCCATTCATTGAAAGAAAAGTTTGTCCACATGATATATCATAATGTTATCCTTTTATAGAGATTTGTATTACGTACAAAATCCATTTGAAATATCTTTTGTGACTGCCGTTCATTCACCAGGATTCGATGTAACGTCGAAAGTGAGAATTCCCATAACCAAACAAAGGCTGGAGGAATAAATATTTCTCTCTAATCAGAAGTCCCCTGAGGGAAAACGGAGCCAAGCTATCATAATCTACTTCCGATTCCACCCGTACAGATACGTACATCGCTGTTGGGTACGCTTTTAACGCCTTAAAACGTTCACGCCAGCAATATCTCCACCCTCCATCTAATTTGTAAGGAAGAAGTGAAGTGAAAACTGAGGCCAGATCTAAAGAAGTACATGGTGGTCCGAATGTCTTGTCACCCCCTACCGAAAAGTAATATGAATAATAGAGAAATGTTATAATAATATAAAACACATGTATTGGTTTTAGTTTATTTACTTACAATAGAGGAATAAAATATAATAATATCAAACGCATAAAAAATTGAAACAATATTTACAGGGGCCCACGAGACTCGCAACAGTCTAAAGTGAAGTTTTCCTTTCATTATTTGTTCACGTTGACGGCAGGTATGGGATCGAACTTTCAGGATTTCCATTAGACATATGTATCAGGGGATTAGTAGTATCAGGGGATTAGTAGTATCAGGGGATTAGTAGTATCAGGGGTGGTGTTTATACGATTAAGGAAAATAACATTTATTAAGAAATGAGATAAAGGGAAAAGAAAGGAAAACGAAGGGGAAATTAATAATCTTAACTCTAGTGGGGGGGATACAACCACAAAGGTTACCGAAACTAACTCTTATTATTATGTGGTTCTTGCGGTATAGTATTTTATCAATTGAAATAACTACTCGCAGAAAAACAGAAAACGCTAAACAAATCCAAATGTGGCCAATGAACCGATGATGAAGTGATATTGAGCGATGATGTTAGTAGCTACGTAATGAGAAACTAGTGAGTATTGAAGAGCACAAGGTCACTCGCAAGCTCAGCTATTACATAAAATAAGTCGTGTGAAAGATTATCTCATCCCGTCTCTCTAAGAAGGTAACTCGATAACAGAAGAAAGTCAAGAGGAAATAGCTGTACAATTTGCCTGAATTAAACAGTCAAATAGAAAAAAAAATAACGAAAATGATTGACCGAAGCCATCTGGTGGACAAGAAGAAATAATAATAATAATAATAAGAGGATTTGACAGAGGGGGTGGGGGCTACTATTCTCACCATCCAGGCACTGCTGCCAAAACATGTTTAAGTCGTGTTTAGCCAAAGAGTATCCTGTGTACTGAAAATTCCAAGAACAATAATTTTTACAAGTTTGATGACTCACAGGTAGGATTGCGAATTCGAGGCGTTCAAGGCTCACTGAGGCGAATATTTGTTAGAATTACTTTATGAAGCCGCTGGAGATAGCGAAATCCATAGTACATATCTTTGCAATTTGTCATGGTTTTATATATTTTTTTGTTTTTGAAAGACTCGAAATATTCGAAAATATTCTTTTTGCGCAATATTCGTGCTTAATCTTTTGTGAATATATACGAATATATGCGAATGGTTTTACTTATAATCGAAGCGTCGAGACCTCATTAATTCCATTCTTGTTTTAGAAATTCAGAGACTAGTGGAGGGGGGGGAGATTTAAGGTCAGGAGAGACTTATTGACATGTTTGTATTTGAATAAGGAGGGAATAAGGGAGGTGCTTGAAGCAGTCAATTATTGATGTTGCTTATGGGTGGCCTTTTCAGTCAAATTTAGCCTCGACCTTTGAACTCGTTGCCTTTAGTATATAACTACAGGATATAGCACGTGCCTATTCGCACTCTCTAGAGCGGTTGTTATTAGCCTTCTTTTCATACCTGCACCTCTTATAAGCACCAACTAGTTCTAATATCACTCTTCACAATGTTATAAATGGATATCAATAACAGATTTATTGTGGTTTTATTTTGGAAATAATTTATTTTGTTGTATTTATGGAATTGCATTATTATCAATGTGATTTCCATCATTTGGGATGCAAAGTTCGGTGCGCTTTGTGTGATTCACCCGATGAATCCGATGCGTTAATTCCTAATTTCCGTCAATTTAAGCACATTCATTTAGGATGCCCTGAGGATTCAGGCGTCTCGTATCATCGAGTGTACCTTATCTTTTCATACCCTGGTAAACAAGGAGACAAATAAGTACACCTGCTTTAGCATAGCCCAGAAAAAGAAGTCAAGAAGGGTAAGGTCTGGTAAACAAGGAGACCATTGAGTACACTTTTAGCATAGAGGAGATCATTGTGATATTTCCTGTGTCCAGACTTTAGGGACAGCCTGCAAATTAATCCTGGATATTACTTTTGACGAATTTTCACAAATATTTCATCTAGTTATACAGTGTGTCCCAAAAATTACCATACATGGAAAAGATAAATTAGAGATCCCACGGTATCTGTAAGTAATCTTTACATTTAGAAAATTAAATGGTCAAGAATCTATGAATATCACTAACCATCGAGACCATAGTCACATATCCACCAACTAAGAAACTGTCGTTTCTCTAGTTGAAATTATTAGTTATGTATTGCGACTTTTGGGACACCCTGTACGAGCAAAGACAGATGTCATTAAAAGTCGCCTAATTTTTGCGAGGCGTTGGAGCAAGTTTTCCTGTTTTTTATTATCATTTTTGAAAAAAAAATTCACTTACGTTTATGGAATCGCAATTCCAGGGTTCCTTTATTTTTAAATTAGGCAAAGATTCACGTTTTCCTATCCATTTCGCCTGTTCTAGATGAAAATACCCATACCTCCCTACCTATACCCACTCTAACATGTCCTTCCCCTTCCCTTGGGGGAACAATATTTTTGAGTGGGTTTACTAATCCCAGAAAATTATTATCTTTTTAACTTTTTTTTGATAGGCCAAAAATTTATATTATCTTCGTCGTAAAATTGAGTTTATTTCACGACAACGGCCACAAACTTAATCCATTCGTCTCAAAATTGTACCATACTGTATTGGCGGCTGTGCTCACGCAAGTGCCCGCCGGAGGAAGCGTTAAATGAGTACCATACTGTGGGTGTGCTACTGAACTTGCATCTTTGCTAGCACCTGCACCCCCTCGGCTTTTAGATTTAATACTACTTCCATTCTGGAACGAATGTAGATCTCACCCCGGAGGAATGAGACCCACCCCCCGACGAATTACCAGTATTTACGAACTTCAATTAAGTTCATTCTTGAGGTATTTCCAGAGAAAAGAATTAAAATTCGAAAGTACTTGTAATTCGTCGTTTTTTTCTCTTTTCTGCGAGTCAGAGCTACATTTGTTGTTCTCCTTATGAGCTACTTTGTGAGGTTATCAAATTCTGGAACAAAAGTTCCCATCCATCTCTTTGAAGGGGTGACCTACGAATATTTATCTAAGTATGAAGTCTTTTTAGTTCAAAGTTCATATATTTTGACCTTTTCATTTTCATTTTAAAAAAAAAACAACTATTGCATAAAACCTCATTTTGTTCAATCATTTTCTCTGTTGTTATCATTTTCCCTAAGTTGTTTTCCCTTCTGATGCTTTCAGATTAAATGTCATTTCTATTATTCAGGAGGGTGGCAATTTATCAGGCAAAGAGTTTTTTAGTAGCTTTTAAAACACCCTACTCTCCCAATGATTTAGATTAGTGATGGCATAAACCTAATTTTGTTCAATCATTTTCTTCGTTATTTATCCTTTTCCCTAACAAGTTCTTTCCCCTTCCGGTGCCCCTAAAGATTGTTTGTCTTTTCGCTTTTCCAGTGGGGTGGCAATTTCTCAGGTAATAATAATGTACAGTGTTTCCCAGGGACTTTTAAAGCGCTCTGCTCTCTCCATGAGTTAGTTTAGTGATGGCTGTTATGATTGGCCTTTGAATTTGAATAGTTGTAAGAGTCTAGGTGTGGGTAGGGGATAGAGATAGGGTGTGGGGACAGATAGCGGAAAATAGACAAGTGGTGAACAGAGAAAGAAGTGTGATAGGGCGCAAAGAGATGCTAAAAGCCCTTCCCCATCAGAACATCTCCTAAGTTTTCTTCCCTTTTAGTTAATCCATCTTCTGTCTACCCCCTCCCCCTCCCTTCCCTCGCACTCTCCCCTTCCGTCACCCTCCCCTTCCGTCACCCTCCCCTCCCTTCCCATCATCCCTCCTCCCCTCCCTTCCCCTCCTCTCGTCCCTTCCCCTCATCCTTCCTCCTCCCCTCTTCCATTCCCATGCCCTTTCTCTCCCCCTCCCTCTTCCCCCTCTCCCTCCCCATACCCCCACTTCATTCATTCCCACTCATGGCTAGTCCTACCTTCAGGTGAAAGAGGGCGTTAAACTAGAAAAATATATAGACCATTATCACAATCCCTTTAAAATTATTTTTTTTAGTATTATTAGTTACAGCTTAGAAGCGAAAACCAACGAGGGTATCTCACGTAAAAGAAGTGGTGACAAAGGGGGAAGTGAAACATGCCAAAATATAAAGCCCCAAAACCATCTGCCGGTGTTGTGGATATGGAAGGCATTTAATATATTTTATAAGGATTTCCTATGGTAAAATCGTATATTCAAGAAATTATAGTAAATAAACTATCAAAATAAAATATGTACACGTGCAAAATAAGGATTTTTTCAGGAAGGATTTTTCTTGAAATCATCTGGCAACATTTTGCTCAGTAGGTAACAGCTGTACAATCTCCATTGTTGTCGTACTCACTCTGCAAAGATGCCACCCCACCTGAAAATGACTCATGAGCTCCGTCAGAGAATTATTTGCTTGAAGACTTCGGGGAGGATTCTGCGATTTCAAGAGGTAGGAAGGTCCAAGATGGCGATTTCGCGCGTTCTCAAATTATGCGATGAAAATAAAACAGGAAATTTCCTGCAAATGTCGGTCACTCCCGCATAACCACCGCCCGAGAAGACAGCTATTAGGTCCTTCTCTATGATGGATCTCTTCGAGACTGCAGCAGGAAATTCTCGAAATTTAAGAGCGATAGTGGCAAAGAGGTGAGCCGTTCCACAGTATCCCGTCGCCTCAATGCATCTGGTTTAAAAGCTCTTTTCCCAGCAACAAAACCAATCATCAGTAAGAAGAAAGCGAAGGCGAGATTGGAATATGCTGAAGCTCATGTTGTTTGGAGGGATGAATATTGGGAAAGAATTCACTTCAGCAATGAAAATAGATTTAATTTAATTAGATCTGTTAGCATACGCTTTGTTAGATGCGCTGCAGGTGAGAGACTTTACTCTAAATGTGTTAAAAAGCTTGCCAAGGAGGAGACAGCATCATGGTATGGAAGATATTCTCGTCTGAAGGAGTGGCTCCGCTGGTTCAAGAAATTGGAACGGTATATCCGAATGTGTATCTAAACCTCATAGAAAAACATGTTATGCCTTCACTCCTAACATCTTCCAAACAGACAGTAGTATTTATACAGGACAACGCGCTATGCCATACTGCAAAGCGAGTAAAATATACTTGGAACGAGAAGATATCTAAATAATGAAGTAGCTTGTTCACAGCCCTGACCTGAACCCAATTGAGAACATCTGGAAGATCATTGGAAATAAAGTTGGAAACCAACAACCTTCAACGGTGACGGATTTATGGACGAAAATTGAGTAAGAATGGAACAAAATAACACCTTAATTTTGCAATAAACTGGTCCTGTGATCGTCGTTGCGTGCAAGTAATAGAAAATAAAGGCTTAAAAATAACTCATTAAAGTGTTTTATTTTTTCATCGTTGTGAAATCTTGCTTTGTTTCAAGTGTATTTGCTTGCTAGGCAATTCTGTGAATGATCGTTCGCTTATTTTGCACAAGTCAATATTTTATTCTGTTAGTTTATTTAGTATATTTTCTTGAATATACGATTTTATCATATGAAGTCTTCATAAAATATATTAAATGCATACCTTTATATACCTTAGTAATTTCGTTTACCTACTCATCATATTTTAATAAATATTTTAATAAAGGAAAATCGTTCTCTTATTTTTATCGGTAGTGTAAAGGCTTACTGGGATTCGCTGCTTGTGTGTATACGGCAACTGATGTACACTACTGGTATTTACAGGGTAACAGTGGTATGAACGTTGCAAATGATGGAAATGCTGCCCGCCTGCAAGAAGATCTTGGGAAGATTGGGGAGTGGTCGGACACGTGGCAAATGCCTTTTAAAATGAACAAATGCAAAGTGATGCATATCGGCCCAAGAAACCCCCAATCTCAGTATATCCTTAAGGGCACTGCTCTTGAATCGAGTGACACTGAGAAGTACTTGGGTAGTAACTATCACTAGCGACCTCAAGTTATCGAAACAGTGCATCAAGGCAGAGAAGAAAGCCCAAAGGATGTTAGGCTACATAAAGCGCCAGTTTGGATACCGTAACAAGGAGATAGTACTTTGTCTGTACAACTCCCTCGTTCGGCCGCACCTGGAGTATGCCGCACAATTTTGGAGTCCTTCGTTTCGAAAGGATATCTCAAGGTTGGAATGCGTACAAGCCAGGGCAACCAAGCTGATTCTCTCCATCTGACATAAAAGTTATGAGGATAGACTAAGGGAATTAAATCTGTTCTCGCTGGAAACCCGTAGACTGCGTGGTCAGCCCATCGAAGTTTTCAAAATACTTTGAGGGTTCGACAATGTTGACTACCGGGATATTTTCACACTGAGTGAGAACAGAACGCGCAATCACGGCTTTAAACTTGAAACTGAAGCGTTAGAACCGCAATCTGTGTGGAAATTTTTTCACCTACAGTGTCTGCGGTAAGTGGAACGCACTTCCAGTGGAAGTTGTCAACAGTGAATTTGTTGACCAGTTCAAGTCAAGACTAGACAAAGTCTTGAAAAGGGGCCGTTTAAGGACGCAAAACAATTGAGCAGCCATGTGCCTGCTCGATTGCTAGTCCAAAGGTACCCTCTTTGAATGGACCGTAAGGTCTCCTAGGGTACTTCCATTCCTTGTTACTCCTTGATACTCCTTGTTACTACTACTATCTTTATGATTATTTGGGTTCCTACTGGCGTCTATAGGGCTAAAGGTGTTAACTGCTGGTATCTATGAGCATACCAGGGTTCACTGCTGGTCTATATTTATAGGGCTAATAGGGTTCCCTCCTAGTATATATGAGATTACTGGGGTTCACTGCTGGTGCCTATAAAACTAATGGGGTTCACTGCTGGTATCAGTAGGTTACTGGGGTTCACTGCTGGTGCTTATAAAGCTAATGGAGTTTGCTGCTGGTATCAATAGGCTTACTGGGGTTCACTGTTGGTTTTTCTAGGGCTAATGGGTTAAATTATGGTAGTTATAGGATTAATGTGATTCACTGCTGCTCTTTTTAGGGCTACTGGAGTTCACTGCTGGTATTTCTATCGTTACTGTGGTTCACTGCTTGTGTCTATATGACTTAAGGGGTTCTATGCTGGTATATAAAGGGCTAATAGGCTTCAATTCTCGTATTTATTCGTTTACTGGTCTTCACTGCTGGTGTCTGTTGGACTAATGCGGTTAACTGTTAGTATATTTATGTGGTTATTGAGTTCTAGTGCTGATGTCTATAAGGCTAATGGAGTTCACTGCTGCTCTCTCTTTATGGCTAATGAAGTTCACTGCTGGGGTTTCTATAGTTACTGTGGTTCACTCTTGGTATTTATATGATTACCTGGTTTCACTACTAGTGTTTATAAGGCTAAAAGAGTTCACTGCCAATATGTATAGGGTTAGTGTGGTCCATGTTTATGTATATAAAGCTTATAAGGGTTCACTGCTGGTATCTTTAAGGTTACTGGGCTTCACTGCTGGTCTCTATATGCCTAATGGGGTTCACTGCTGCTCTTTCTTTGTGGCTAATGAAGTTCACTGCTGGTATTTCTATCGTTACTGTGGTTCACTCTTGGTAATTATATGATTACCTGGTTCTATAAGCCTAATGGGGTTCATGGTATCTATACGATTACTGGGGTTCATTGTTGATGTCTATAGGGCTAATGGGATTCCGTGCTGGTATCTATGGGATCACTGGTGGTCACTACTGGTGTATATTGGTCTAACATGATTCACTACTGGTATATAAAGCATTACTGGGGTTCACTGCTTACTATCTACAGGATTAGTGTTGTTCACTGCTGGTATCTAAAAGGATAAGGGGATTCACTGCTGGTGTCTATCGAACTATTTGTGTTCACTGCTGGTATCAATAGGTACTGGGGCTCACTGATCTGTCTATTGGCTTAATGGGCTTCACTTCTTGCATCTATAGAGCTACTGAGGCTCAGTGTTGGTATCCATAGGGCTAATGGGGTTCCGTTCTAGTATCTATAGGATTACTGGTGTTTACTGATGATGGCTATAGGGTTACTGGCGTTTACTACTGGCCTATTTAAGGTGAATGGGCTTGCCACCAGCAGTGTTCACTTCTAGGGTCTATATGGCTAATGGGATTCAGTGTTAGTGTATATATATATATATATATATATATATATATATATATATATATATATATATATATATATACTGGCGTTCACTGGTGGTGTCATATGGCTAAAGATGTTCCCTGTTGGCATCTATAGGGAAACTGGGGTTTACTGCATGTGTCTATATTGCTAACGAACTTCACTGCTGGTATCTATAGGGTTACTAGGTTCGCTGCTGATGTCTACAATACTACTGGGCTTCCCTGCTCGTATCTACCATAGAGTTACTGGGTTCACTGCTGGTGAATATAAGACTAGTGGGTTTCACTGCTAGTATCCATAGGGTTACTGGCTTTCACTGTGTGTGTTTAGGGATAATGTGGTTCACTGCTGGTATTTATATGGTTATTGGCTTTACTGATGGTTTCTAATGGGTTAGAACGCTTTATACCTGGTATCTATATCGGTACTGGTGTTCATTACTGGTCACTTTTAGACTGATGTGATTCAATGCTTGCATCTATAGGGTTCCTGGGGGTTCACAGCTAGAGACTTTAGGGTTAATGGGGTTTACTTCTGTTATCTAGAGAGCTAATGGAGTTCAGTGCTGGTATCTCTATGGTTACTGAGTTTCACTGGTGGCGTCTATAGGGATAATGGGCTTCACTGCTAAATTATATAAGGTTAGTGGGGTTGTTGCTGCTGTCTTTAGGGCCAATGGAGTTTACTGTTGGTATCTATAGGGTTACTGGGGTTCACTAGTGGCGTCTATATACACTGTTAGTCTTTCCATTCCTTCCACTGGTTATTCCCCCCCTGAACGCCGCACTTCCGTTCCCAGTCGTTTTCTTCAGCTCGCCCCTAAATCTGAGGGAGCGCTAATCAATAGGACCCAATTGAACGCTCAAAGGCCTCAAACTAAGGAAGGAAAATGTCCGGCAGAAGTTATTAAAATTAAGGGAAATTAGGATATGTCATCGGTACACTTTAACACAAATGTGAGACAGTATAGACAGAGAGGGCACGCACCTCTCCTAAAATTGCTTGCGTTTGACTAAGGGTAGGTTCTCTCCTGGATGGAGTAATGGGGGAGAATTGCCAAATGATAGGGTCATGATACGGTCAATGTAATCAATCCATATTGAGTCTTGATTCCAGGTCCTGTAACGGATGTTAAAAAATGCTCCAGCTAACACCTGTAAGTGATTATATATATATATATATATATATATATATATATATATATATATATATCAAACTTTCTACGCGAGATGCCCTCGATGGTTTTCGTTTTTAATTAAAACTTTTCGAATCCCGTTTGGGGGCTTTGAATCCCCCTTACAAACTCCTACAAAATGGACCCCGATATTCAGAATAAGCATTTGAATCTGAGTGTGGCTTTGGACGAGGCTTAATGCCCTATTTCCCCAATATTCTGTTGGGACAGTCTATAAAAAAATCTGAGAGGAAGAAGAAAAAAAGTAAATAACACAATAATAAAAAAGACCGACTATGGAAAGTACTGATATAGAAAGACACACAAGCGGCAGTACAAGGGCCAAGGTAGGAAGTATTTAAATCCATCAGGGAGATATATATATATATGTCACATTTTCCCTTCCTCTATCTTCGCCACTTTACAGATGTCTCCTAACAAACTTTCTACGCGAGATGCCCTCGATGGTTTGTGATATCCCAGATATCACAAAATGCGAATTTTAACCCCCTTTTGTCGCTAACGTTGCTAAAGACCCTCATTAAACCCAAGCTCAAATTTATTAATATTTTATAAATTATGACACATTTTAAATTTAAATAAGCATTTAAATTATTTAATATGAGAATTGTAAAAAAAATAGAGGCATATTAATAACATTATGCTTCCAATTAATCGCATAACCTGCAAATATGTGGGTAAAATTATACTCATTATTTTTTTTTACCTTTCAAATTGTCCTATTTATCAGACGATGTGTTTTAATGGGTTCAATAAAAATAGAAACAAATTACACTGACGCGAGAGTTTGGAAAGTGGGGCGAGGGGTAATTCTGCTTTTATATCGCCCATTAATTTTGAGAGACTCTATAAATTGGGTCACATACTCCTCTCGTTGTAAAGAGCGTTTCAATCTCAATTCACCTCCTTTGAGAACCTATTCTCCTCCACCTCTCTGCCCACACCTCAGCGACTCTTTCACGCTGGGTCCCATACACAGCCAATCGCTCTCGCACAGAGACACGTTTAACGCTTCTGTCCGTTCTCTGTCCTTTTGTAAGTCATTTCATTTTAACGACCGTCTGTATCTCATCCAACGTGTTTCTAACACGTTAGCGACTCGTTGAAGGGGAAATAACGTCGATGCCTGACGGCAAGCTCACTGAAGTTGGGGCCCCGTAGATTAGCCCTGAAATGAGGTCAGGGGAGCTGGAATGGGGACGAAGTAACTCAATTTTAAATGCCAATTTGATTCGCAAATTAGCCCCTTAAATACGTTATGACTATTTTTATCTCCAGTGATGCGGGATAAATATGTAACACATGAAATACTTTCATTAAGTACATTTTTATTATCTTAATGTGTGGGAGAAACAATGCTGTTAGCTGCACGTCGTTGAATACGACTAACTGTGACCATATCTATGCATGAAATGGATGAAGACCGCACTGGGAAATCTCTTATAATAAGCCTATGAATGCATTGAATGGGTTTGGTTCTGGGCAACCACCCACCCTGACCTAACTTTACCCTGCTGATTCTACCTATTACTCCCTTTTTCCAAATTGTACCCACCGCCGACCTTTTCTATCTCATGGTATTGCTCCATACTAATACCCACCTATTGGGCACTACAGATAATCTAAAGAAAAATACATTTATGTTTAAATCTTATCTAGGGTTAGTTTCTCTTCCCGAGTTTCTAATGCTCTATTTTCTCGACCCTAGAGGCTGTGAACAAACCCTGCGTGGTAGACTAGATATCAGCGCATCGGACCTTATGGCTGCCTTGAAACGTACCTGCCACGCGAGACTGACCGACGATGGCTGAAACGACACAGCTCCGAAGGGATCAGGGAAATTAAACGCAACGTTGGATCATAAATGGACACGCACTCGGATTCTTGATATTTCTATGATTACTGAATAATGTAGCTTTAGTTTTATTTATTTGTCATTTGTATTGTTTTGTAAATATATTTATTTGTATTTATGTAATGGTAAGAGTCTAAGAGGAAACTAATTTATTTTTATATATTTAGACCAGTGCCTTTTTTGACCTGTTATAATGATTTTGTATGGGACTAGTAGTACGTATTAGCGCACGAATATATATATATATATATATATATATATATATATATATATATATATATATATATATATATATATAATTCCATCTTCACTAGACAAATATTTTTATTTTTGTTGTTACAATGAAGTTATTTAAGGAACGGATTACGTGTAGTTCATATGATAGGTTCCTTTGCAATATTTGTAATGATCTTAACAGCTGTGACGGAGTGGAATTACCCAAGTGCAAGAGTGCTGTTGAGGTGCAAAACATTACTTGATCCCGTGTCAAGATGTACAAATCAGAAACGAAAGTCAGGCTTAGATTCGACCATAACTTAAATTGTCCTATTTTCATGCGTCGGTGCAGCGCCGAATGTGGCAATGTTTGGTTGAATGCCGATCTCACATTATTGATTGATCAGTGATCATATTTATGGCATTTTATGCCTTACCTGACCTTTTTGGGGGGGTGTTACCGTACGATTCGAGAAGTTTGCCACGCTTTGACGTCTCGAGACTGGTACGAAATTGTAACCTACTCGCAATCATCCTTGAGACTATCTGAATGCGAGAACTATTAGTCAGTAATATTATGGTCGGTTCTACTTGATCCGATTTATTTAGAGGTGAACAAAATATCTCTGTCTAACCCGAGTCGCAAGGTTAGAGAGAAAACCATAGGAGTAAATCTAATAGGTCATATTGTACTTATGAGAGGAAAGGAATTTATATGGAACGATAATTGGTGTAATTATTACGGAGGTAAAAGTGATGTGAGAATTTTGTGTTATTACGAAGCAATGGAGAAATTATTTGGAGTCTCTACTATAGCCAAATGCAGAATGGTATGGAAATGTAGATGCAAATAATGGGCAGAAGAAGTGTTTTTAACCATTACCAGACAATGGACATACCACATTGCAGCAAACCATCTACCATAAATATTATGCAGCTTTCAATAAACATTGAACAGTAGACTGTTTCAAACAGGCAGTAGAGAATGAACATCAGACACTAGACAGCCGAGACCAGAGAGTAGACATTCGATACAACTCAATAACCACAAACAGTAAATAACAAAATTTAGACCACTAACCGTAGACTTTAGTAATAAAATAGGCACGCGAACACCCAGCAGTGAGCCACAGATATATTTACAAATAAACTTTATAGCCGAACGTCGATGAATGACATCGCGGAAACACCGAAATTTAAGATCTTTCCCTTTTTTAAATATGAGGGTGCATTATTCAATTGTAAGCAAACTAGAGGCGTGGTTTCACCATTTTGTAAAATATGAGTTGTGAATTCTTGTAAAAAAAAGTGTTTTCTTCAATTTTGAAAAAGAAAAATGATCAACGTATGACAAAGCGGTACATCAACGGACAAGAAGCACCCTAAATGGAATAAATATTGATAGGAAAACCCCCTAACTCAAGCCACATTTTGACCATTGGATAAACAAGGACGCCAAAAACTGATAAAAAGGTCCAAGGGAAAGCTCACAAGAAACACCTAACATCAGTTTAATGGTTATACCCTTTGATTGTTGCGTTAGTTTTGTTTGCCATCATTTCTAATGCATTCCTATATCCCTAATTATAATTCGTACGCCACATTGGAACAGAATGTTAAGAAGATACACAAACCAACTCTCACCCTAGATAAGATACAATGGCACGACTATCAAAACAAACTGTTAAGCAAATACAGTTAACTGCATTTTCAAAATAACCAGTGATATCCTTCATTGACGGGAATCCTAAACAGGGTTGTGATAACCTATCCCAACGGGACTCTCTCAAGCAGACTATTTGATCAATTTCACAGCCTGAATAAGACTATTCGTAAACTCCCTTACAATATTCTGAAACAGACTGTTGATAAAATACAAAGGGACCTCAAACCTAGATAAAATACATCTGCAGGACCCTAAGACACGTAATAAAATACACCCCAGGCTTCTGAAAGAGACTGTTGATAAAATATACGTAATGGACATCGCAACACTGTTAATAAGGTACAGAACTTTGAAGAAGACTATTAAAAATACTGCCAATGCCTTTTATCAAACAGATATTGAAAAGATAAAGAAAACAAATTAAATGTTAATAAAATAGATTGGCATGATTCTGGAAGAGACTAATGATTAAGTACAAATACAGGACTGAAAGGGTATGTTGATAAAAGTCACCCGCCGGATCTTCATATAGACTGTTGTTAAAATACACGACCAAAAATCTGAAACAGACCTGTGCTATAAAACAAAGACAAACACGGAAACAGATTTTTGAGAAAATATATGCACATAACTTTGTGCAAGACTGTTGATGAAATGGAGCGACAAAAATTTGACACAGGCTATTGATAAGACACGCCGACAAGATTCTGAGACAGACTATTGAAAAACCTCCCAACTGGACTAATGACTCAGACTGGTAAGATTTACCGATAGGTCTCCAAAAGAGATTTTTGATTTAATAAAGAGACATAATTTATAAACAGACCCTTGACGAAATACATTGACAAATGCATTGGAGCTCTGGCTAGCCTATTGTATACGGTAAGGGATTTCCAGCGCCTAGGTTTCGGGGTCAATTCCCAGGGTGAGCTAACACAAAAAATTAGAACTTGTCGGGAGTTACTCGCTTATTGTCATGCGTGAAGTAATAACACACATGACTAATCCAAACACGACCTTTTATTCTAACCCCCCTCCCTTTATACACGCAACACATCACTCATTCGTATAGAAAACTTGCCGAAGGGGTTTATATATACAAATTGTCCTGAATTTCGCTGGTTGCCGTCAAAACGCAATAATTCCCCCCCCCCCCCATCTCTCACACAACGAGGAGAGGACCATCCCAGGTTTGCCAGCGATTATTATTCTGATCTTTATGTAAGATTTATTTTCAAGTTGGGGCAACTTTGTCGCCAATTGAGACGAGGGTACAAATAACTTAAATACTCATACAGCCTGTTGATAACATACACTGAGAGGAGTGTTAAATAATAAGCTAACCGGCAGAAGTTAAAAATACAAATAAAATATACCGATGGGAGATTCGAATAGACTGATGATAAATTACACCCCGATAACATTTAAATAGCCTCGGTTTAATTAATACACCTGACTGGTTTCTGAAACTGTCTGAAAATATAATACATGGACGAGACTTTAAAATAGACTGTTGGCTAAACTGACTGCAGATTAAATACATACACACGACTTTCAAATATAATGATGATAAAATACACCCCAATAACATTTAAATAGACTGGTTAAATTAATACTATACCCGACTGGTTTCTGAAATTGCCTGAAAATATAATACACGGGTGAGACTTTAAAATAGACTGTTGGCTAAACTGACTGTAGATTAAATATATAAACACAACTTTCAAATACACTGATGATAAAGAACTATGTTTAATTACTACACTTGACTGGTTGCTGAAACTGTCTGAAAATATAATATACGGACGAAACTTTAAAATAGACTGTTGGCCAAACTGACTGCAGATTAAATACATACACACAACTTTTAAATAGAATGATGATAAAATACACCACAATAACATTTAAATAGACTGGTTTAATTAATACTATACCCGACTAGTTTCTGAAATTGCCTGAAAATACAATACACGGACGAGACTTTAAAATAGACTGTTGGCTAAACTGACTGCAGATTAAATACATACACACAACTTTTAAATAGTCTAATGATAAAATACACCCCGATAAAATTTAAATAGACTCGGTTTAATTAATACCCCGACTAGTTTCTGAACTTGTTTGAAAATAAAATACACCGACGAGACTTTAAAATAGACTGTTGGCTAAACTGACTGTAGATTAAATACATACACACAATTTTTAAATAGAATGATAATAAAGTACACCACAATAACATTTAAATAGACTGGTTTAATTAATACACCCGACTGGTTTCTGACATTGTCTGAAAATAAAATACACCGCGAAACTTTAAAATAGACTGCTGGCTAAAAACAGACATAACTTCTAAATCTGTTGATTTAATACATCTGACAGGTCTCTGAAACTGACTGTAGATTAAATAAATACACACGCCTCTAAATTATTGATGATAAAAGACACTGATAGAACATTTAAATAGTCTTAGGAATTTTCAAATAGACTGTTGAGTAAATACGCGGACAGAAGTTTAAAAGAGACTTTTTTAATACACTTGAATGGACTTGTAAATAGCCAGTTGATAAAATACAACGTGATAAATTTTAAATAAACTTGACTTTATACATCCGATTGGTCTTGGAAATATACTGTTGATAGAATTAATGGCTGGGACTTTCGAATCGACTATTAACAAAACAGACCGACACCACTTTTAAATTGATTTAATTTAATATAACCCACGTCTCTGAAATAATCTATTGCTAAAATACGCCAACATAACATTTAAATAGACTATTTAATGCACCTGACTGGTTTCTGGACTAGTTTATTAATAAAATACACAGACGGGACTTTCAAATAGACGGTTGATAAAATATACCGTCAGAATCTCTTAATAGTCTTGGTTTAATAGACGCGAGCGTTTTCTGAAATAGATTGGTTTAAAAATAGACCTCTATAATTTACATACACAAAACCTGTTATTGAAACAACTGTTGAAAAAATTTATCGATGGGACTTTATAATATACTTGATTTAATATACTGGACTTGTTTCTTAAATTGGCTATAGATAAATTACACCGATGGGAGTTTTAATAAAATATGGATAAAAGACCGATAATTTTTCAATAGGCTTGATTTAATACACTACTGCTTTCTGAAAAAGATTGGGGATGAAACACACTTACAAAACTTTTAGATATACTCTATTTAATACGCCAGACTGGTTCCTGGTACAGTATGTTGAAAAATGCACCAACGGGACGTTTAAATAGACTGTCAATAAAATACATCGAAATAACTTTGATATAGAGTTGATTTAATGGAATAATACACTAACAGGTTTTCTTAAAATGTCGGTAGAATAGACTGATGGAACTTTAAATAGGCTTGATTTAGTACTCTTGACTACTATTGGAAATAGACTGTTGATAAAATACGCCGAAAGAAATTTTAAATATACTTTATTTCATATACCCTACTGGTCGATAAAGTAGTTTGTAGATAAAATACACCCATAAAACGTTTAAATCTACTTGATTTGATTGACTCGAATAGCCTCTGAAATAGGTTGTTGATAAAATACACTGACAAAACCTTTCCTAGACTTAATTTAATATACCCGACTGTTCGCTGAAATAGTTTGTATATAAAATACAACAAAACTTTTCAGAGAGGTGATTTAATTCACTTGACTGGTCTCTGATATAGACTATAGATAAAATACACAGGGCAGGACTTTTGAAATTGATTGTTGATTAAATAAACCGAAAGAACTTTAATATAGACTTGATTTAATACACCGACTGGTTTTTTGAATAAATTTGATAAAATACCCAGACTGGGCTTTAAAATAGACTGGTGATTAATTAGACTGGCAGAAAATTTAAATAAATTTTAATACACCTGTATGCTCTATAAAACAGTTTCGATAAAATGCCCCAAAAGTACGTTTAAATTATCTGTTGACAAAGTAGACTGACAGAACCTTTGACTAGACTTGATTTAATATACCCGACTAGTCTCTGTAATAAACTTGAAAAAATAGACAAGCGATACTTTCAAAAGATCTAATAAAATCACTCGACAGTACTTTTAAGTAGAAATAATTTAACACAACCGAAGGATCTCTGAAACAGATTGTTGATAAAATACACCGAAAAAAATATAAATAAAATGTTATCAAAATACACCTACAGTACTTTTAAATAGATTTGATTCAATAGACCCGATGCTCCCTTAAATAGATTAGATAAAATAGAGCGAGACCTTCAAATAGATTCGTGATAAAATACACCCTCAAGACTTTTAAATAGAGTCGATTTAATAGACCCGACTGGTTTATAAAATAGTTTGTGATAAAATACTTTATCAAAACCTTTCAATAAACTTAATTGAATACATCCGACTGCTCTTTGAAATAGGACTTTTTAAAATACAGACAGGACTTTCAAATAGACTGTTTATAATTACATTTGACAGAACTTTATATACTTGATTTAATACAACAAAATAGACTCTGAAATAGATTAGTGATAAAATACACTAACGAGACTTTCAAATAGATTGCTGATAAATACACTGACAAACCTTTTGAAAGAGTTCATTTAATACACCCTACTAGTTTTATAAATAAACTTGATAAAATACATCCACAAGACTGTCAAATAAACTGTTGGTAAAATACACTGACATAACTTTAAAAAGATTTAATTTAATATACTCGCCTCATCTCTCAAATATACTATTCGTAAAATACACCGACGGGTCTTTCGAATAGAATTTTTATCAAATACACCGAGAGAACTTTTAAATAAACTTAACTTAATTCATCGACGGTACTTTTAAATATTCTGTTGATAAAATACACCCACAGAACTTCTGATATAGACAAGATGTAATACACCAGAATAGTCTTTGGAATAGACTGTTAATAAAATACACCTACGGGTTTATCAACTACCTAGACTGTTTATAAAATACACAAACGGGGCTTTTTAATAGACTGTTGATAAAAAATCTGAGAGAACTTTTAAATATATTATATTTAATACATCCCACTGGTCTCGGAAATAGACTATTAATAAAATACACCGACGGAACTTTCAAATACACTTTTGATAAAATACACAGAAATACCTTTTAAATAGGCTTGATTTAATACACTCGACTAGGCTCAGAAATAGTCAGTTGATAAAATACATCGCCAGAACTTTAAAAAAAACGAGCAAATATATTTAGATTATGTTTAAATTTACTAAATTTAATACATCCGAATGGACTTCGAAAGAGACTGTTAATAAAATACTCCAATAAGTTCTGAAACACATTTAACCTAATACACCAACAGGTCAAACAGACTTGATGAAAAACGATGATAGGAGTATTAAGCAAACTATTAAAAAAATGCACAAACATGACTCTCTACCAGACTGTTAATTTAATACCTCTACCCGGCTGTACACAGGTCAAACCCACGAGTACACAGGTCAAACCCACGAAAATAATGAGAAGTAGTTGATAAATTGAATGGAAAAAACGCTATTATAAATAGAAAATTGACCTATAAGATTCATTTTCTCCCAATACAGAATAAATGAGTCATACGTCAATTAATTCCGTCCATACCATCAGTTTTCAACTGTGAATGCTTTGTTCAGTGTACAAAATTATGTAGGTCGCTTTGCTTTTCATTAGCTAACACATCCAGACAGATTTGATTACACACACTAAAAAACACTATGTATCCGTGTAAGTGCTCCACATACATAAAATTTATTTTCGTTGATTTGAAAAAAATGAAAAAAAAGTGAATTTGAGATATTAATTTATGTACAAGAATGTATGTATGTGTGCACGGAGAGAGAAAATTCTAATGTATGCAAATTCATTTTCTTATGTTACAAGGTTATGTTGGTTCTAGAAAATAAACTATTAGATATGAAGGACCATATATTCACATATGTGCTTTAATATACGTTTTAACATAAACCATCGATAAGTTCTAAAGTCAATCATGTACAGTGATACACAATCACTATTAAATTGTTCGTCACACCAGCACCCATAATATATTATGATAAGTACTCCGCAGCATTAATTAAACTTAATTCTGTTAAAGATTTTCTAGTTATTCCTTAATAATTTTTCATTTTTTTTCATTAAGAAATATTAAATAAGTGTTCATTGGTAAGTACTTTGATAAATTATCGAACATATACCATTACCAACTCCATGAACTGTTCAGTTCAGAAATCACATACATCCTATTGCATTAATGCAAGCTTTGCTTATATATATATATATATATATATATATATATATATATATATATATATATATATATATATATATATATATATATATAATATTAATAATTGCCTTGTCCCACCGTTTGAATAGTGTTGGTTTACGGTATGCTTCATATTTTAATCAACCTAAGGTTTTTATTATATACATATAGGTTCTATCACTTTGATTCAATCCATATTAATTATCTATTTATTATTTATTTAAATATCTCTCACTATTTATTTGTTGGAGCTAAATTAACTCGATAATTTATTGTCGTATCATTTTTTCTATTTATTTTTTTGTTCCAAAGTTAATTATTTAACAGAATGTCAGCAATAATAGGATCAGAATAAATACCTGACAATTTAAAGAAAATAAACGGATAAGTGAATTTGCTCTAAAAAAAGATTTATACATATCCTGATAAATAAGGTGGTATTTCTTCCCTTAATGTATATTAATACTCTGTGATACTTATATATATACCAGGGATCCAAATTTCTAACCTGACTGTGCCTTTCGTAAAAACCAGTAGTCCACTAATTAGTCGGTATTGACAAATTTTTCGAATATTCTGACATATTTTAAGCAACATATATTATCCGAATATGTGTTCTTTATTCTCTTATTTATATGTATATTTATTTCATTTAAGCTATTATAATTACAAATTTTCTCAAACTTGTTAACAGCCCAGTTAAAAAAATATATTGTATAGTTACTGTAATTAGTTGTTTCATATAAACAACTAAAACAATTAAAACTTGGCAAGGGTTTTATGTATATAAATTCCTGTTAATATTAAGTTTTAGTAGAAGTATGTTTTTTCTGTATTGTAAATGAACAGTTCACTCCTTATAAATAGATTTATGTCATATTTTACTTAACGAGACTGTCCTTTAACAAATGTAAATGCAGTTCTTATTCAACTATCTATTAAGTTCATGGACTTAGTTCTGTTTTTATTGATTTAAAAAAAAGATTTGATTTTTCGTTGACTTCAGAGTTTTTTTCTGGTAAAAACCTTTCCCCTTGAGCATTTTCACAAAAGGGAATTATTCATTTTTTATTTTAGAATCTCACTTAACTTTGAAAGTTCGTCAGCATTCAGTGCAGGAAATTCTAGATAGAAGATTTCTGAACCTCGCCAGAGGAATATCTTAACTTTTATTTTATTTGTATTTTTTGTATCAGATACAAGATATTACAAAAGTCCTGCTACACTCGTCAAAGGACGCAATGATAGCTTTTATGCAGTTAGACACGTTTTTATTGTTTTAACATATAAATATGTGTTTACATTGTAATATTAATTAATGTGGCCGCCTTCAGCGATGAGCACGCGCTTCCGGCGAGACCTGAATGCCCACACGCGGTTGACATTGCTGTGGCTGACGTTGGAGGCCTTGCCCTCGACATGCGCTCACACTCTGTAGTCGAGGGGATTAAGACCGGCCGACTGCGACTTCCAAAATATCTGCGACCAGAAGTTCATGTTCGACCAACAACTCTTCCACGGTCTTGGTCAAGTGGGACGGCGCACCGTCCTGCTGAAAGACATAGTACGCCTTCTTCGTTCTTTTTCTCACATAGGGCAGGACTTTCGTACCCAAGATGTCCCGGTAATTGGCCACAGTAAGCCTGTAACCGGCATCATCATCTCGCGATTCGAAGCCACGACGCCAAGTATCATCATGAAAACCGTGTGCTTGGTCTTGGACACGTAGGGAACTTCGTCCTGGCCGAATCTTACCACGCAGTCGTTCTGTTTGTTGATGACCGGATTGACCGTGAAGGTTTTTGATAAGAAAAAAAGAACATTCGATTGCCATAACCCTTCAAGTCGTTGAGGAGGAAAGGACAGCGATCCTGACGTTGTTCTCGCATAAGGTCAGTAAACAGAGGCCTTTCCACCCACCTCAAACTCCTGCCGCCATCCTCCTTGAGAGCCCTGGACACCGTGGCCACCCATATGTTCTTCGAGAGAGAGGCGCAGTCATTTCGTCCTTCATACCTTTTTAAAAGTCCTTTTTCACTGCCACAAGGCTGACAACTTGAGGTCTGCCTGAACGAGGTCGTCTTTGAGATCTTCCCCGTTTTGAGCCTCTTCGCGATTCTGTGAACGGGCATCCGGCTGACGGTGAGCCGCTTAGCGATGCTGGACTTGTTGTGGCCCGCGGGCAGGAAAGCAGAGATCTAGATTCTTTCCACTTCAATCTCGACACACCTGTACACAATGGAAATTTCCTTTTAATGATAGGGGCTAGAAAAGTAGAACTTGAAGTTTGTTTGACGGGGCTTTTTCAATCACACACGTAAACCTCTCGAAAGATACAAACACGAGCGTAGCAGAAATTTTGCAAAACCTAGTAATAGAAATAATGGGATAAACCACTAAAACAATAGGGCTACTATTGTAGATTATACTCAGAGGCATACGCAAGTTTAACAATCGAATATAATGGTCTGATTCTGTCGAAGTATTGATAATCTTTGTGTCATTATTGTTTAACAATTCATTTTTTTTCCATCTTATTTTGACGCATATAAGAGGCATGTAAAAATATGCTATAGCTCTTCTAATAAATTATCCGGTTTGATTTTTACGGATTTCTCAAAAATCACGTTATTTAATTAGAACTTTTTCAAAATAACGTTTTGACAGGTCTGGATAGGAGAAGGATTTTCATAATCCTTTGAGTGGGCGAAAAATGAAGCATATTTTCACAATGATTTCTTAAATGGTAAAGAGATGATGCGAATTTCCAATATAATCTTTTTAAAAGTCAAAATATAAAATGTATTTTCTGTATAATCTTTTAAAAGAGTTAATCTGGGAAGAAAGAAGGCAAGGGGGACACATCCTGAGAAAAAAGTGGCGTGGAAGGCCAGCCTTGGCGGGCCCCAACAGACTGAGGTACCCGCAGCCCCTGCAATGTTATGCAGCTGTTGATCGTTCTGGGCCTCCCCTGTCCAGCACCAAATGTGTTGCTTCAGGACCTACGTGCCCACTGGTGCACCATAAACTCCTCTTTGCGCTGGTTTTCTCTCTCTTGCTATCCCACCATTATTTTCTAACATGTCTAAATATCGACGGCGATGGGGTGCTAGGTGACGGACACAGGAATTGGATGGTTCTAGGTGCTCTTAGCCTGGCCACTGTACGTCGGCAGCACGGGGCTATTATGGTCGCTGGTGGTTGGGACCGGAGTGGCAGCCTACTTCAACAGATCCCTGTGTGCCTGAACAGACCTATTTAGGATTCATGCTCCTCGCCCAGGAACGGGGAAGGACCTAGAAAAGGTAGTGTAAGCCTCGTCTGCGCCACTCCTACCGGGACATCCCATATAGCGACCGCAATATCAAGAAAAAACAATTGCCTCTTAAAGTAGCCACTTGGAACGTCAGAACCCTGGTAGACTCAGATCAATCGTACAGACCACAGAGAAGAACAGCCCTCGTTGCATTTGAACTTAGAAAGGTATAAAATTGACATAGCAGCACTCAGTGAAACCCGCCTGTTAGATGAAGGATATGTATGTGAAATAGGGAGAATACACATTTTTCTGGTCAGCACTTGGATGGAGTTGGATATGTCATCCTAAAAAATGAAATCTTGAAAAACTAACAAATATCCCGGTCGGAATATTTGAAAGGCGGATGTCGTTTAGAGTTACGCTTACCACTAATACTTACGCCACCATAATAAGTGCATATGCACCAACCCTAAATGAACCTAAAGAAGACAAGGAGCGTTTTTACTCTGCTCTAGATGAAACCTTAACAAAATCAACAAGAAAGCTAAAATAATACTGCTGGGAGACTTCAAAGCAAGAGTTGACAGAGACAGTAATGTATAGAACAATGTCATTGGAAGTCATGGAGTGGGCAAGATGAATGACAATGGGCTCAAGTTGCTGACACTCTATACCACACATCAGCTAACCATCTCCACCACTATATTCCAACGAAAAGATGAATACAAGACTTTCTGGATACACCAACGCTCAAAAGATAGTTAAGAAAAAGGAACTTCAAGATGTCTTTCACACGCGAGCAATGAGGGGTACATTCTGTTGGACAGACCACAGGCTAATTAGATTTACTCTAAAACTCTCCATTGGCCCTCCTATGCATCAACAAAGATCAAATAAAAAGAGACTTAACACGAACAATCTTAAAAGGAAGAACTTAAGAAATAATTTGCGTAGTGCCATAGCTGTAGCACTGACTGAGAAGAAACCTTTAAGTGATATGACAAATCCATTACAAAACATCTGGGATGTTTTAGTGCTACGGTCTTAGAAGTAGTGAGTCACTTAAGATCTAAACCAAAAAGCACAAAGATTGGTTTGATGAGAATACAGAAGCAATTCTTCCACTACTTGACAGTATGTATAACGCCCACAATGCCTCTCTAAAACACCTAAACTCTCAAGCCCTGAAAATCCACTGGAGAAGCCAAGGAGTGAAGTGAAAAAAACATTGAGGAATCTACAGAATAACTGGTGGATAAGAAATTCAGGTATATGCAGGTTCTCATGATATGCACCAGTTCTACGATGCTGTGAAAAGACTTTAGGGTCCCCAAAATTGTTCATTTAGGCCAGTGAAAACAGCTGGTGGGACTACCCTGCTTAGAGAACAAAGTCAAATAATCCAAAGATGTGGCGAACACTTTTAAGACACAACCGATAACGCTGCCCGACTTAGATGAGCGTCCATTAACACACGAGATGTACCTTCCTCCTAGCTTCAATAATTCTCTGGGCAATTAAGTCACTTAAAGATAACAAATCCTCAGGCCATGACAACATGCTGCAGAAATTTTAAAGCAGGGGAATACTTCCCTAAACAGAACTTCTACAAATTCATTCTGGAGAAGCAAGTGCCCTAACAGTGAAGGGATGCTAATATCATAACAATATATAAAAACAAGGCCAGCAAAAATAATTGTGACAACAACAGAGGCATATCACTCCTTTCTATTGCCGGGAAAGTTCTTTTTAAAATTATGTTGCGGAGACTATCATCCTTGATCACAGATCTACTCCCGGAATCGCAATGTCGCTTTCACAAGGATCGAGGTACATTTGACATGATTTTCATAACCCGGCAACTGCAGGAAAAGTCTAGAGAACAAAACAAAGATCTGTTTATGGCTTTCATTGACCACACGAAGGCCTTTGGCAAAGTAAACAGGAACACTCTCTGTGAGAGTATGCGTATTTCTGGCTGCCAACCAAAATTCGCAAAGATTGTAAGACAGTTCCAAAGTGACAATGGGTAGTCTGGACTCAACTCCTTTCGCTGTTAACTCTAGGGTCAGACAAGGGTGTGTGATGGCCCCAGTTTTGTTCAGGATGCAACTAGTATGCGTCACTACAATACTTCACCGTGCTATCCGTGAAAGAAGGGGAATAACCATCAATTTCAGACTGGATGGCAACCGTTTTAACATTAAGAAATTTCAAGCAAAAACCAAACTCTTAATAGACCACATTGTGGATCTACAGTATGTAGACGACTGTTCTCTGGTGGCTAACTCTAAATATATTGGCATGACAACTACTACACTTTTGAGACGGTTAACTATGCATCTACAAAGCGGAGGGCCGAAGAACCATATGGAGAGTGTACATAATATTAACCTAATGAGAGATATGCTCGTTGATAACACCATTATTAAAAGAAAAGAGGTTAATAAAGCGAGGCTTAATATCTTAGAAGCCATATTAATAAATAAAGATAAGCCGGCCATCAACAGTCAAGCGACAAGCTGGAATCGCACATTTCCTCTAACGTTATGTTTAACCAAGGCGGAATAAATACCCCTTAAAAATCGTTTTCTTTATCTCGGCTAAGTTCTGGCGCCAAGTCAAGAACTTAAAGGGACTTACACCAAGACCAAAGGCTCGGATAAAGGAGAACGGAAACTACATAGAGGACCTGGTGGTTCTCAAAGACAAGTTCAGGAACTTTTGGCAAAACGTTTTCAGGATCACCCAAGAAGAAAACGACGAGTTCGACCAGGAATTCAAAGGCCAACTGATCGAAGAACTAAATCAGGAAATGCATCGCACGCACCCACAACATCGAGTCAACGAAGGCAGGGAAATGGCGGGCCACGGTCGTCCCATAACATCAAAGGAGGTCATGGCCACTGTAAAAGCCTTCCAACAAAAGGCACCAGGCTGGACGGGCATCACCAGAAACAACTTGGTTAATGCCCCACAGCAGATCATTCAGGAAATCGTTAACATCTATAACGCTTCCCTGAATACGGGCTACTTCCCGGAAGGTTTCAAGATTGCTAAGGTGATCTTCATACCCAAGGGAGGTAAACCCCCTGATCAACTGGTTAATTACAGGCCGATCGCCCTGCTGGAGATCGTTGCGAAAGTCTACGAGAGACTCCTAGCTGACAGAATTCAAAAACAACTAGCCGAGCTGGAAGCCCACAATCCTCAGCAGCACGGGTTCCGCAAGGGACGAGGAACGGAAACAGCCCTTGCCCTCCTTGCGGAAAAACTCGCTTGCAGTAAAGCTGGGTGGAGGTACGTAGACGTGGTGCTGCAAGGTGTAAAGAAGGCCTTCGATAAGGTTTGGCTGAGAGGGTTACAGTTCAAGATCCTCAATCTTCAGCTTAACCCACTCCTGGAAAGGGTCCTTTGCAACTAGGTCTCTGATAAGAGAGCCCAAATTGCGATCGAGGGCTGCAAGGGACCTGAATTCGAACTCGAGGCGGGAGTTCCACAAGGCAGCTGTCGTAGCCCTCTGCTGTACCTAGTGTACACGATTGACCTGCCTGCTCCAGTGAGGTACGATTCGATGTATCTGCAATACGCAGATGACATCACCCGAATCGTCCTGAGTCCATTCAGGAACTCTGGAAGTCAGGCGAGGGCGACAGCTGTTGAAATCGAGAATATCAACCGATATGAGAAGAAGTGGAAAATTAAAACCAACCGCCAGAAGTTCACCATTATTCCAATGAACCGCCGGAAAGTAGACGACGTCATCGTCAATAACGAACTCTATCCGTACTCCAAAGAGGGTAAATTCCTGGGCTTACAACTCTTCAAAACGGGATACAAGACCCATATAAATACCAAAGTCTCCCTAGCCAAAAGAAAGCTAAGGAAACTTTACTGTTTCCGAATCCTCAGCGTGCCAAACATCAAAAAGCTGTATATGGCCTTGGTACGCTCAGTCCTAGTGTACCCGGCCTGATCACGCAGATACCAAGCTGTACATCTCTCAGAATGATGCAGAGGGTACAGAATAAAGCCACTCTGCTGATCACTGGCATCAAAGGATCGACCGTATTCGGCAATCAACTCTACATCATAGATTCGGACTGAAGCCGGTTAATACGGAGATTCAAAGGATAGGGAGAAAGATATGGGACAAAGTAGACCGAGAAATACTCCCAACAATAAACCTTAACGTAAACATACGTGCAAACAGAAGACGCGTAATAGGTAGAATGGCTCTGTTCCCAAACAGTAGAATCTGCGCGAGAAAAGCTGTACCACCTATGTATACGTAGTATTACACAAGATTGAAATATATGTGATCATTCTGATAGTTCAAATTTAATAAATCTACATAAATAAAAAAGAGGCGAAGTGCCCATACTAAAGAACTCCCCCAAGTATAAATTAAAAACTTAATTAACTTTAAATATAAAAGAGGCGAAGTGCCCAAACTAAATAATTAAAAAACTAATTAAAATTTAAGAATAAAAAGAGGCGAAGTGCCCAAATAAAAGAAATAAATTACGACTCAGAACTTAATGAGATTCAGCATAAGAGATACCTTTGAAAGGTACGAATGCTTCGACGGTCCAATAAGTTTAATAAATGTATATATATATATATATATATATATATATATATATTAAACTGGCTGTCAACGACAGTCAGCACCTTTAATGATGGAGGGTTTTTTTTAATATTAAGAAGAAAAATGGGGAAGAATGCTAGTGATGCCCTAACACCAGGGCAAACTAGAAACCATTTTCACACCTTTATATACCTACCACACAATTTCATCACTTTCACTAAATTGTAATTGTAATTCTTTCACTTTAGTAGAGTACAGACTTGGAAGAAAATGTGGATATTTTTACGCTCAAAAAGAAGTCACAGCCGGCAAAGGCGGTAAAGTCAAGGGTAAATCTTGAAAACGCCGACCAACTTTGCCCTATCCTCACGGTGAAGATAATAACAAATTTATTTGGAGCCACATATAGACGACACATGTCTGGATAAGCCCGATTGCAGTCCACTCCCCTCCCCGGAGCATGGGGTCCGAAGGGAACTGAACTGCCACTCATCAATCTCGCCCCAACTATGTCTGTCCACTTTGATAGACATAATTGGAGACGTAGAGGAAAGCAGGTGTGAGGATTAGCCCACTGTGCAACTCTACGGAAGAGAACGTTTTGTTACGAGGCGATGCTGAAAGCTTTGGGAAAGAGTACGCTCTGATCTCGGAGGGTAGTTTCCGGCCAAGACCACAGGGGGACATATAACCGTCCCTGTGTAAGTTGGAAGCAGCATCGATAACCAAACCCCAGACGGGGCGGCACCCCCCGGGTGGTGGTAGTTGATTCAATCACCACCCATCATTAAGTCCGCCACATATCATCCGTCTGAGGGGCCTCCCCGGGTCCACCCACCATTCATCCACCCCATCCCGCTGTTCATGTTCACTGAAGTCCTCTTGCAAAGGGGAGGGAGGGGGTTGCCCACAATAAACAACTCCATAAAAAAGTTAACCAGTTTTACCAAGAAGGAAGGATCATCATTAAGGACTCAAAGAACTACAAGATACTCCTAAAACACAAGAGGAAATACAACCCAGGGGGGCTTCCACTAAGGGGATAATGGAGCCCAATGGGACCACCAAAATCCCGCTGCGCACCATCAGTGGTAGCGTTAGGCCAACCCGTGAGAAGTTGTTTGAAGTAGTCGTGGGAAACTGAAGATTGCTATGCTCCGTCTGCTCTAGGTCCCGACAGGATATGTGGCGGTCTGCGAGAAGGAGAAAGACGTGGAGGGAATTACGAAGGAGGAGGCAGTAGAGACTCTGCGCGAGATAGGCCTGTAACCTGCAATCCCGCCCCAAATCCAAACGCATAGGAGCATTGTATGCAGAAAGCTGGATCCTTGGATTGGAGAACATTCCAAGGAACAAATAAAGGACGATATCAATAAAAACCAGCCATGGGCCAAAGTTTCGGAAGTAATCAAGTTTTGGAACCGAAAAGAAAACGCTGAATGCTCGCATGTGTTCAAAGTGGTCTTCACGGACACAGCGATGGCTCAAAAAGCAAAAGAGAATGGTCTTTTGCTTTTTAACGCAAAAATCAGCGGAGAGCAGATAGAAAGAGAAGAATTTACTCCCGTTCAGTTCTGCTTCCGCTGCTACAAAATGGAGAGCCACGCGACGAAAGACTGTCCCGAACCACAGAAGATATGCTCAAGGTGCAGCGAGGCGGGACACCACTGGAAGAACTGCAGCAGCCCGAGGGAAAAGTGCGCCAACTGCGGCCTAGGACATCACTCCATGGCTATGGCCTGCCCTCTTAAAAAAGAAATAATCAAGAAGAAGGTACTACAAAAGAAAGAGGAGCAAACCAGGAAGCAGAACATCACGTACGCACAAGCAGCGAAGGCAGTCATCACAGAAACAGAGGCAAATAAAACCTATCTAAGGCTGGAGAAATAGAATTCCACAAAAATCCTGACATGCATCTTATACGTGCATGTCAGAAACCTAGCTAATCCAGGAACCTTTGCAAAGGAGCTGAACCAGATGCTGGCAAAAAACGGTATGAGCGAGATGTGATTTCCCGAAAACCCACCATCTGGAGACGTACTTCAGTTGCAAATGGTCCCCAAGGAAGCAGTTAGCAAAATTCAAGAGACAGAGAAGAGAAACAGTAAGGAGGTTAGACGGCCAGATCCCAGGATCGAAGCCAAAAAAAGAGAGAGGCAGCCACGAGGACAGTCCAACCACAACCACAGAGTGCGGAAAAAGAGAAGGAACCGGAGAGAGGCAGCCGCCAAGACAGTCCGACCAAAACCACAGAGTGAGAAAAAAGAGAAGGAACCGGAGTCATCCGACACCATGGACACCTTGGACTCAGAGGGCTCCGTATGTGAAGCGAAGCCCAAAAAGGTGAAGAAGGCGAAAAATAAGAAAATTGACGCCGACAGAATCAACCTATATATTTACGCCTCGGAACAATTCCCCTTCCCGAAGGACTGGGACACAAACAAAATATGTGTGGGGATCAAAAAAAATATTACAAATGGGACTTCGATGCCCAATGCGACGAAGAAACGGTGGAGGAAGCTTTTTATAACCAAAGTATCGCCTTCCACCGTGAAACCTTTGTTGAACTGTCCCCAACAGAATACAAAAAGAGAAGAAACGGGAAAAGGAAATCAACTACCCGAAAACACTAGGACATCCACACAAGCCAGAACAGAGAATGGAAAACCAAAACAACAGGTTAAAGATCTTAACACTCAACAGTAACGGATGGGAGGGGAAAGCCACAAAATACGGCAACATATTTCGTGTGCTAGATCCCGACATCATACTGATTACGGAGCATGGTATTGATACGACCAATAAGCAGTTGAAGATACCAGGTTACAGAGTGATCTCAAAAAAAAACATTCTCAGGAGAGGTACGGCGATACTGCCGTTGCCGTGAGAAGGAACCTATCGTTCAAACGCCTTCCAGATATGGACGAGTCCTTCGTAGCGGTAGAGCTGCATACTTTAGTAGGCAAGCTCATAGTAGCGGCGGCATACCAACTAACTCGACGATAGTATCTCCCTCTCCCAAACTTTTCCACCCTGTTTGGCCACGGCACAATGGTATTCCTTGGGGGCGACCTCAATGCCAGATGCCGAACGGCTGGCTATGGTAACACAAACGAAAGAGGTCATAACTTGGAAATGATTATGACAAGGAAAAACATTCAGCGTATAGGTCCGGATTTTCCGACCTATTTCACCGTAATGTACGCAACGAAACCCGACATAATCATGACAAGTGATGGCTTCCCTTTCAATTACCGCAGTGAGCCAGGCCCGACAGTCCCCAGCGACCACATACCGATCTTGACGCCCATTTCTTTCGCGCCAATTCAGCTCCCAATCCCTCTTCGAAAAAGCTACGCTTCGGCCAACTGGGAACGCTACAAGACATCCTTGCTAGATATGAACCAGTGGACCTGAACGGGGCAAGTCTGGAGAGGATTGATGAGGAGCTGAAAGCGATAACTGCCCGCATCATCGAAGCAGATCGTGAGAGTGTGCCGATGAAGAGGTACAAAACTCTCCCTCAACCCAGATGGACCGAAGAAATGAGAGAGATCGCCAGAGTGCACAGGGAGGTGTATGAGGAAACCAGGAGAGAGGGTACAAATCGGGAAAGAACAACGCTGCTAAGACGCCTGAGTGAACAACTTAAGCAGGCTATCAACCAGCAACAGGCTGAAGTCTGGGACAGCCTGATTGAAAAGGTTGACAGCGAGGTGCAACCCGATGTGTTCTGGCGACTTGTGAACAAGTTAAAAGGTTTTACACGTAAAGAAAAGACCCGCATTAAGGAGTGCAATGACTACTTGAAAGACCCGGCGGTTTTGGAAAAAGATTCCGCATGTTCTGGAAAAATATCTTCAAGATAACACCAGAAGAAAATGCGGAATTCGACAGGGAATTCGAAGACCAACTGATTGAAGATCTGAATCAGAATGTGCACCGCACGCTCTCACACGCCTAGGTCGATAAAGGGGCGAATTTGGCAGACCATGGCCGATAAACTACACCGGAAGAGGTCATGGCAGTCATAAACACCTTCAAACAGAAGGCACCAGGCTAGACGGGCATCACCAGAAATAACTTGATACATGCCCTCCGGCAGATCATTCAGGGAATCATGAACATCTACAATGCCTGCCTGAATACGGGCTACTTCCCAGATGGTTTAAAGATTGCTAAAATCATTTTTTCACCTAAAGGAAGGAAGCCTGATCAACTGGTGGACTACAGACCAATATCCTTCCTGGAGATTATTGGTAAAGTTTACGAAAAGCTTCTTGCTAACAGGTTACAAGATCAACTGACCGAGCTAGAAGCCCACAGCCCTCAGCAACATGGGTTCCGCAAGAGAAGGGGGACGGAAACAGCCCTTGCCCTTTTCACCGAAAAGCTCGCCCGATGTAAAGCTGAGATCAAATACGTAGACGTGGTGATGCGAGATGTGCAAAAGGCCTTCGATAAGGTTTGGCTAAGAGGCTTACAATACAAGATCTTAGGCCTCCAGCTGAACCCAATCCTGCAAAGGGTCCTCTGCGACGACATCATGCGCAGAAAAGCCCGACGTTTGATCGAGGGCTACAGAGAACCCGAGTTTGAACTTGAGGCGGGTGTTCCACAAGGTGGCTTTCTGAGTCCGCTGCTGTACCTTCTGTACACACTGGACTTACCTAATCCAGTAGGAAAGGAACTGATGTACCTGCAGTTTGCAGATGACATCACGCAAATCGTCCCCAGTTACTACAAACATGCTGGATATCAGGCACGGCAGACAGCAATCGAAATCGACAACATCAATCGATATGAACGAAAGTGGCAAATCAAGACCAACCGCCGAAAGTTCCAGATCCTTCCAATTAACCGCCGAAGACGTGTGGATGTCACAGTGAATGGCGATATTTACTCATATGTTAACAAAGGAAAAGTCCTAGGTCTGCAATTTACCTCCAAAGGGTACAAAGTTCACATTAGTGATAGTATCTCCCTAGCCAAAATACAGCTTGGCAAACTGTATAGGTTTAAAAACCTCAGCTCCAAAAACCTAAAAAAAGTTGTACACTGCTCTGGTACGCTCAACCTTAGTGTACCCGGCAGTGGTCATGCAGGCTACGAGTTCCACTTCTCTCAGACAAATGCAGAGAGTGCAGAACAAAGCAGCCCTGCTTATAGCTGGAGTGAGAAGGACGGATTATATTCAGCAGACAGTACTGCACGCAAGAACAGGACTAACCCCTCTGAATAGAGAACTCCAAAGGCTAGGGAGAAAGACCTGGGACAAAATAGAAGATGAAATACTCCCGAATACGAATCACAACCTAGACATACCGAGAGCAGTCAGGGGACGTGTCAGCAGGAAATCCCTATTCCCGAGTGGAAGAAACTGCTCCCGAGAAAACCAAGTTGGAATATATACTTAAACAGGCGAAGTACAAAAACCAAAGTGCAAAGAAGAAATAAAGAAGAAACCACAACAAAAAGAAAAAGAGGCCTAGTGCCCAATGCAAAAACTAATTGAAGTAACAAGGATTAAAACCTAAACCCCTGCAAATATAGAAATTAGCTAATAAGATAGAAATAAAATAGAAGATATATATAGCAAATAAGAAACTTGAAAGGCTTGAATGCCACGATGGAGGAAATAACAAATATATTTATTTATTTACTTTATGTTAAAATATATATATATATATATATATATATATATATATATATATATATATATATATATATATATATATATAAACATAAAATTTTAATTTCAAATTTCTTTCACTTTACTTTCTGCCAGATCCTCACTCCACTCACTACATTGGTAAAGGAGGGAAGGAATTCCATAGCGCTCCGAAGATGATCAAATATGATCGCACGTGAATAATCTCACGAATCCGGGGTCGTCCGCGAAGACACTAAATCTCATGCTCAAGAAAAACGGCATGTCTGAGATGTGGTTTCCGGACGACCCACCATCAGGAGACGTGCTGCAGCTGCAGTTCCAGGCGAAAGATGCAACCGAGGCACCCGCGACTCCATCATCCAAAGAAAACAGAGTGACGGAGCCCGCAAAAGAAGCTAAGCCCGCGACTGCGAAAGCTAACCTCTCAAGGACTGACCCGAGACTAGAGGCGCAGAAGCGCCGGGAGAAGAGGGAAAGAAGGGCAGCCAGAAAGGTAAAGGAAGCTGAAGGCAACCTGACGAGCCAGACGTCTTCGGAGTCTGAAGCTGAGTAGGTCGAGGACATGGCGACCAAAAGCCCCGTAAGCTCGAGAAGTACGTCAAAAACCTTGAAACGTACGTACAAGTACGACGGAGAGGAGATTGACCTGAAAATAATCACGAACGAGCTGAACCCATACCCTCAGAAACTCTCCCCAAGGAGATATTTCAGGGTTTCCATTATAAGACCTATAAATGGACCTACTCAGCAACAGATAAAGAGACCGACTTTGAGGAAGCAATGCTGGAGGGCGCCGTAAAATTACACAAGGACTCCTGCATCACCCTAAGTAATGCAGAATTCAATAAAGTAAGAAACGGCAAAAGCAACTAAACATAAGACAGAATAAATACCAGAACACAACTACAAGAAAACATGGAAAACAGAAACAACACTCTAAAGATACTCACACTGAATGTGAATGGATGGAAGGGAAAGTATCTTCTTTACGGGAACATCTTCCGGAAAGAAGACCCAGACATCATTCTCATATCAGAACACGGAATCAACACAAACACTGACACTATAAAAATACACAACTACACAGTCATACAGAAAAAACACACACAAACAAGATTAGATGGCTGCGCCATCGCAATTAAGAAAAACTAAAAGTTTAAAACACTTCCTGACTTAAAGGAATCATTCGTGGCTGTCAAAATCCCAACCCTGGTTGGAGATCTAACGGTGGCGGCAGCCTATCAGCCGCCCAGGAGACAATACCTGCCGATTAACAACTTTTTCACCCTCTTCGGGCACAAAAGGCTAGCATTGTTAGGCGGGGATCTAAACGCCTGTTGCCGCGCTTCTGGCTACACGCGCGTAGATCCAAGGAGACGAAATCTGGAGCTACTATTTGAAAGAAATAAGCTCCAGAGAGTTGGTCCAGACTTTCCAACTTTCCTAACACGGTGTGCGGCGACAAAACCGGATATCGTCCCGAGCGATCACATCCCAATTATCACCACCATTTCGCTTGCACCCATCGCACTTAGGAAAAGTTATGCGAAAGCTAACTGAGAGCAGTACAGAGAAATGCTCAGCACCTACCAACCAGCTGACCTGGGCGAAGCTAATCTCGAGGAAATTGATGAGGAGATTGAAAAGATCACTAATCTCCTCATTCAAGCCGACGAAAGATTCGTACCCAAAATCTCGCACAAAATGCTCCCGCAACCTAGGTGGACGGACGAAATGAGGCATATCGCCAGGAAACACAGGGAGATTTATAAGGAAGTCGGCAGGACAGGCCCGAACAGGGAAAGGGCAGCCCGAATGAGATAGCTGAGTGAGGAAATGAAAAACATAATCCTCGAGAAACAGAAAGAAATCTGAGACGATATCATAGGCAAACTAGACAGGGAGATAAATCCTGTAAGTTTTTGGAACAGCGTCCGAAGACTTAGGGGATTGCCTCCCAGGCCAGGAATAAAGATCACGGATGGCGAAATCATCATAAAAGATCCGGACACTCTTGAAGAGAGATTCAGAAGACATTGAGAACAGGTCTTTGCAATCTCACCTGAGGAAAACGATGATTTCGACCAGGATTTCGAAGACCGACTGCTCGACGACCTCGGAACGATGTTACATAGGACCCACCCATAACCTCAAGTATATAGAGAAAGAGAGATGGTTGACCACGGGCGCCCGATCACAGTTGAAGAGACTTTGAACACCATTAAGTCCTTCAAGCAAAGGGCCCCCGGCTGGTCTGGGCTCACCAAAAACGACTTGGTAAATGCCCCAAGGCAAATTATTCAGGGCATGGTGAACATCATGAATGCATCTCTGAATACAGGCTACATCCCCGACGGGTATAAGGTGGCTAAAATCATCTTTATCCCGAAGGGGAACAAGCCCGTAGACCAAGTGGCCAACTATCGCCCAATCTATCTCCTAGAATTCTCCGGCAAGATCTTTGAGAAGATTATAGCCAACAGGCTACAAAATCAACTCGACGAGTTAGGAGCGCATAACCCCCAACAACATCGGTTCATACCTAAAAGGGGCACGGAAACGGCCCTGGCGCTCCTAACCTAAAAGATCGTGCACTGCCGTGCAAAGGGTCAATATTTTGACATCGTGATGAGGAACGTGCAGGAGGCCTTCGACAAGGTTTAGCTAAGTGGACTACAGTACAAAATACTGGGTCTCCAGCTAAACCCGGTCCTAGAAAGGATCCTTTGTGACTTCATCATGGACAGAAGGGCGCGTATCATGATAGAAGAGCACAAAGGACCTGAGTTCGAGCTCAAAGCGGGCGTTCCCCAGGGTAGCTGCCTGAGTCCCTTGCTTTACCTGGTCTTCACCATCGACCTCCCTACTCCTAAACACCGGGACACGATGTATCTGCAATACGCAGATGACGTCACGCAGATCGTCCCCAGTAAGGTCAGGAAAGCGAGATATCAGGCAAACAACACAATTGCAGAGATCTGCAACATCAACCAATACGAGAAAAAATGGAAGTTGCGGACAAATAGAGAGAAATTTAATATCCCCCCGTTAAGCCGAGAGTCAACGTGGCCCATCATGATAGATGGGAGGAGATACGGCTACTCCGCCGAAGGCACTATCCTGGGCATAAAGATCTTCGACCACGGGTACTCGAATCACTACAAGGAGAGGCAGATTATGGCGAGGAGAGAAATCCCCAAGCTATATAGGTTCCGTGATCTTAGCTCGGCGAACATCAGGAAGTTATACCTGATGTTCATCCGAGCTAAGCTCATCTACCCTGCAGTAGTGACTCAAGTGGCCAACAAGAACACAATGAAGAGGCTCCAGCGAGTGCAGAACTCCGCATCCTTCTGCATCAACAAGACCAGAAGAAGGAAGCAAATTCGGCAGAGGGTGCTGCACCGTAGACAGCGTCTGGAGCCCATCAATGTTGAGACGCAAAAAACTGGCCAAAAAAGTCTGGTTTACAATGGCCAATGATATCATCCCAGAACTAAGAAGAACTGGCTCGCCAGATTACGCGGGAATGTCGCCCGAAATCGACGCTTCCCAAGCACAAGCCACTGCTCCGAGGAGAACATAGAACACATATACCATGAACACAAAAACCACAACACACAAAAGCAAGAGACAGACTCCAAAACTACAATCAAACAAGAAATACAAACAAAGCAGAACACAAACGCAAAGTACATAACTAACATCGAGCACTAACAAAGCTCGAATGCTCGAAATCACAACTACATATAGAACTCAATACAAAAAAGACAAACACTAAGAAGAACACTTAAGAGATACGAATACAAAGACATACAAAAGACAATAACAAAACAGAAGGAAATATAAATTACTACAAAAAGTAAAAACGCATGTGATGCCCATAAAACAAGGGCAACCCTATCCTATCTTTCATCATCTATTGTCTTCCACTATACAAATTTCCAAGGAGTGATTATACCATCAAATCAGTCAGAATCTGAAAATTTATTGTTATTTTAATAAGAAAAATTAGATTCCTTGTTCACCATTTTAAAAGCTTATTCCGGCTATAATATACAGGAATAAAGAATCCAGATATAAATATATATTTTTCCTTCATCCCGTAAGGAAGCTGATGATCACTTAAACCCAGCCTGCAAAACTAGAAAAAGACTACCATAACGGACTCAGACCCTATAACTGGATGGTTTAAAATTGTGGAGGCGCAATTCCACATTTCGACGATACAGCGAGAGGAGACGAAATTTTACCATATTCTGGCTGCGTTACCTCCCGTGACGGTCGAGCGCCTCCCAACTGCAATACTCTCGTCACAGAATTATTCGCTCCTACGAACGGAAATCGTGGGGCTTTTTGAGAGGACAAAACCAAAGCTCTTCGAGAAGTTAATTGCGTCTTCTACGCAAACCGGACGACCTTCGGTGAATCTTGAAGAGCTATGGAGGACAGCGCTGCAAGTTAGAGTGGGAGCGGACCTGGTGCGACACAATTTCATCCAGTCCTTACCTCCCAACATCGCCCCTATTATCGCCACGCAGAAGGACTTGACACTTGCCCAGTTGAGAAAACTCGCGGATGAACTCATGCCGTTTTACAAGGCACAGTGCTATAACGTAAATATGAGTCAAACCAGTGATGATTATGCGCTCCCCGATATAGGTGCTCTTAGTGTTAACCCGCCGGTAAATCAAGCGAAATTTAGAAATTCTCATTCTGTGCCCGTCGGTGTATATCCTAGGGGTGATGAACTTAGGTTTGTATGCCGTTTTACAAGGCACAGTGCTATAACGTAAATATGAGTCAAACCAGTGATGATTGTGCACTCCCCGATATAGGTGCTCTTAGTGTTAACCCGCCGGTAAATCAAGCGAAATTTAGAAATTCTCATTCTGTGCCCGTTGGTGTATATCCTAGGGGTGATGAACCTAGGTTTGTGCATAAGAAGTATAATAATAGTGATAGTAATTATTCTAAAGGTGTACCGTTTAGTGTACGCCCTTTCCGTCGGAACCAGAAACCGATGGTATGCCGTACACACTTATACTATGGGTGTAGTGCGAGGTACTGCAAACCGTGGTGCTCTTGGCCAAAGCGAGGTGAGAACCTTCAGATGCAGCCATCGTCTAGGCCGTCTTCCCCGACCCACTCGGAAAACGAGATCGGCAGGCCGCAGTTAATGCGACGACCGGCGTGCCGACTCTTCTCACTGTCGCTGCACGTATTAATGAGAGGAAGTGCGAATTCCTAATAGACACTGGTGCGAGCGTGCCCCTAATTCCATATAATTTAGTGCGATTATGTGTGATGCGCAAATCGGGTGTTAACATTGCGACGGCTAATGGAGGGAAGATAAAAGTGCACGGTGAAGTTCAATTGGAAATAGGCATCCCTACCCTGCGACGTTCATTTAGATGGACGTTCGCAGTAGCAGACATTACGTCGCCATTATTAGGCGCCGATTTTCTTGCTCATTATAACCTATTAGTAGACTGTGCTCGTGGTGTCCTAGTTTCAAAAGTGAAGCATTCAAGCGAACCGGTGATCTCGTTGATAATTACTGACCTCTCGCATATCCCACCTAAGTGCAGGACAGTTCTCCGAAAATATGAGGATATTTATAACCCGAAGTGTGTTGACGTTTGTTCACCACCAGCTAATTCGGTTGTTCACACAATTGAGACGGGTAGCGCCCCGCCAGCCTTCGCTTTCCCCAGACGACTTCCAATGGAGAAACTTCAATTTGCAAAAGCAACTTTAGAGACTCTGTTGAAAGAAGGTGTGGTGCGGCCGTCGAAATCTTCATGGTCTTTACCCATTCACATGGTGCATAAGAAGACCCCAGGCGAGTATAGAGTTGTGGGTGACTTTCGGTCCCTCAATGCGAAGACCAAAGCGGACAGATATCCCTTGCCAAGGATTCAGAGCATGGTAGACCATCCCCATGGCAAGAAAGTCTTCTCTCGCCTAGGTTTAGTACGAGCCTACCACCAGATTCCAATCAATTCAGCGGACATCAAGAAGACTGCTATCTCAACTCCCTTTGGGCTGTGGGAATTTTTAAGGCTACCGTTTGGTCTAAAGAATGCTAGTTTCACCTTCCAACGCCACATGGACAATTTATTTCGAGGCTTGGCGTTCGTTTTTGTGTATGTTGACGACATCTTGATATTTTTGGAGAATATAGACGAGCATGTGGAACATATAGAGCAAGTTTTCAAAATATTGGCAGAGAAAAACCTTCGGATTTCTATGGAAAAGTGCAAGTTCATGAAGGGAGAGATCGATTACCTGGGCCACCATGTCTCAGCTGCAGGTTTGAGCCCTCCAGCTAGGAAGGTCTCAGAGATCACCGAAATACCCTTACCATCTTATTTCAAAGAACTTCGTCGATATTAGGGCATGTTAGGATTTTACAGACGTATGATGCCTAACTTCGCTGCAATTGCTGCCCATCTGACTGAACTCGTACTGCTTCAACCTAAGGCTCGGCAACTAGTTTGGAATGATGCTGCTCGGAAAGCATTTGAAGCTACTAAGGAGGCCCTGGCAAACTCCGTTAAGTTACGCCACCCATTACCCAATGACTCTCCGTACCAATTGGTGACGGACAGCTCCCAATTCGCAGTTGGTGCTGCGCTCCATCAGATGGTGAATGGGTCTCCCCAGCCAGTGGCATTCTTCTCCGCGAAGTTGAGTAAGACGCAGCAAGCGTACTCCACTTATGACAGGGAACTCCTGGCTGCATATCTTGCTGTGCTTTACTTCAGGCATATGATCGAAGGTCGCCAAGTGACTTTATGCACGGACCATAAGCCACGAGTCTCTGCCTTCTCCTCGCCACTACGTGCAAAAACGGACAGGCAACAACGGAACTGGACCTCAATCTTGGAATATGTCAATGACATAGCTTATGTACGTGGTGAGGACAATGTGGCTGCTGACTGCCTATCTCGGAATATAAATTCGGTCCAAGTGGACTCATTTGATCTCCGTTCTTTGGCAGCAGCACAAGAGCAAGACGAAGAAATGAAGTCATCTCGATCTGGACTGAAGGCATTTCCTTTTACCAGTGATTCCTAACTCTGCTGTGAGGTAACATCTAAATACCCCAAACCGTTTGTTCCTTCACCCTGCAGATCAGTTATTTTCAAACAACTGCATAACATTTCACACCCAGGGATTAAGTCATCACTTTGGTTGGTGAAAGCGAGATATTTCTGGCCCAATATGGACAGAGATATACGTTCCTGGACTCGTGAATGCCTCTCCTGCCAATCTGCTAAAGTGAATCGCCACACGAAGTCCCCAGTCCTGCGTATTAATATACCCTCTTCGAGATTTGAGATGGTTCACATAAATATAGTTGGTCCACTCCCGCCGTGTACACTGCCTGGGCAAACATACCCATCTCATAACCAGTACCTGCTGTCATGTATAGACAGAGCCACCAGGTGGATTGAAGCAATACCGTTTCCAGACATAAGTGCTGCAACGGTTGCTTTAGCCTTCTTAGGCGGCTGGATATCCAGGTTTGTCGTTCCCTTATACGTAACCACCGACATAGGAGCGCAATTTGAGTCTGAACTCTTCAAAGAATTATCGGCCTTAGTTGGTTTCCATCGTTGGCGAACCACGGCATACAGACCTACCACTAACGGGATCGTGGAAAGGTCGCATCGGACTTTAAAGAGCTCTATAATGGCTCGCCGACAAGGTTGGTTGATGGCCCTACCAATCGTTCTTCTGGGCATCCGGTCCTTGCCCAATGATTCAGGGTTTTCACCCTTTACAGCGGTCACAGGGACGACCCTTCTCTGCCCAAAGCCCTTCGTCACCTCTTCTTCATTCAAAGCCGATTCGAAATTCACCTCTGAACTGGCGAAGACTATGTCGCAGATATATTTCGCACAGACCTCTGAAGGCCACCTGCACTCGGTAGCCAAAACGTTTGTACCCAAGAAATTAAGGGACGCCACGCATGTGTGGGTCCGTGTTGATCGCGTTCGGAAGTCACTAGAAGCGCCTTATGCAGGCCCGTTCCGTGTTGTTGAACGCGACGACAAAGTTTTTAAATTAGAATTCCCGGATGGCCATCTGAACACGGTGTCTATAGATAGAGTAAAACCGGATGTATTGCCTAAGGTACATAATGAGAGGAATATAAACCCGTTGTAAATAATCCTTTAGAATTAGATACCCCGCAAGAAAATCAGGAAGTATCATCGGGGGGTAATGGCAAAAATTACAGTTACGTGGAATCTGTTCCAAATACCCAGGATAATGGTAGTGAATCGAGCGTTTATATTCGTTCCGGTAGACGCGTAAAATTTGCGAGAAATCCCTCATACCATTATTTTTGAGTACGTCATAGCATATTAAAATATGTTTATATACGTATATGTTTTTAATTGTGAGGCCTAGATATTATTTATGTATTAAAACTACTCCACGGTCTCGCAATGAATTCCTGTGGTGCTGGAACTATAGCATGGAATCGAATATGACTCAAAAATACCTCAAAGATGAGCATTTTGAAATCTTAGGAAATTCTACACTTGGTTCTCAGTAAACCAAACCATATATATATATATATATATATATATATATATATATATATATATATATATATATATATATATATATATATATATATATATATATATATATATTGTTTATAATTGTAAGACGTAGATACTATTTATGTATTCAACACTCCGTTTTCTCGGGTCGTAGTACTGTGGGGGCTGAAGATCGAACCTAGTAAACATTTGTGTGGAAAATTTAAACGGTTCACACATTGAACCTTATAAATGGGAAGATAAACTTCCCGCTGTTAATAGCTCTCTTTTGTAAATAGGAAGATAAACTTCCCTTTTGCAGTATTTCTCCTTCGCAAACAGGAAGTTAGACTCCCCAGTACGCAGTACGATATCTTGTGTCGGCAATACGTAGCTCCGTACAAAAAATGATCTTGTTCATGAAGTCCCGCGGAGAAAAGGTGAAAATCGATGGCGTTCTTGAAAATCCTTGCCTCGACTTTTCCTCCTTTGCCGGCTGTGAACTTTTCTGTGAGCTGAAATTTTTGTTGAACTTTTTCAAGTCTAAAAATTCGGAAATTGATTGATTTGATTTGATGGAATAAGTGGTGAAAATGTGTAGTAGTTGCTGATAGTGTTAAAGGAGATTTGTTATTGCCTTGGAGCAGAGGGGATCCCAGGCATGTTTCTTTTTTCAAGTTTTGTTTTCTTCCTCCATTTTCGTTGGGTCAGCGTTAGCTGACCTTCCTGTAGTAGTTAACTACTCTTGCCTTGTTTTGTTTTGTGTTTGCTTTTTCTTATATATATATATATATATATATATATATATATATATATATATATATATATATATATATATATATATATATCTTTATATGTATAAATAATCTCTATATATAAAGCTTTTTACTCCGTCGTTATGTTAGGCATTCAAGCCTTTCAAATATAATTTTATAATTTTGCTAACTCGTTAGCTTTACCTTATTTATTTTTTATTTATATTTTGTTTCGCCTTTGTGGGCATTTCGCTACATTTGCTTGCCTTGTTTTATTTAATTTCTTTTTATTATGTTACGTTGGGCACTACGCCTCTTTTTTATATTCTTATTTAATTTATGTTTGTGTTTTGGGCACTTCGCCTCTTTTGTTTTCTTTCTTGGTCTTCATTTAATTGTTTGGGATTGGGCACTACGCCTCTTTTATTTTAATGTATTTAACATCTGTAGTTGGGCACTTTGCCTCTTTTATATTTCCTATTTCTTAACTTGGCTTATTTGTGGAGTCAAATCTAGTAGTGGTCTGGCGAACTGTTCCTTGCGTCCGGTTAGGTAAGTACTTCTCGCTATCTGAACAAGGCTACTTGGTTTTCCTAGGAGCACATTCTTCCACTGGGGAATAGTGCTCTCCTTGTAGCTCGTCCAATAGCTTGCTGCGGTATTTCAAGGTCCGAATCTATCTGAGGGAGGATATCGTGTTCGATTTTTTCCCAGGTCTTTCTCCCTAGCCTCTGTAGGACTATATTCAGTGGCTCGAGTCCTGCTCTTGCGTGCAGTTCCGTCTGTCGAATATAGTCCAATCTCCTCGCGCCAGTTATAAGCAGGGTAGCCTTGTTCTGGACTCTCTGCATAAGTTTGAGAGAGGATGAACTGGCTGCCTGCATAACCACCGTGGGGTACACCAGAACTGGTCACACCAGAATGTTGTACAGTTTCCTGATGTTTTTGAAGCTGAGATTCATGAACCTGTACAGTTTTCCAAGTTCTCTTTTAGCTAGGGAGACTCGGCTGTTGATATGCGCCTTATACCCCGTTGAGGTGAGGCGCAAACCCAGGACTTTACCCTCGTTGGGTACGGGTAAAGCTCGTCTCTGACAATGACGTCGTCCCTTTTCCGGCGGTTCATTGGGAGGATTTGAAACTTTCGGCAGTTTGTTTTTATTTTCCACATTCTTTCGAATCGGTTGATGTTTTCGATTTCGGTAGCTGTCTCCCTTGCTTGTATTCTAGGGTTCCTATATGAACCGGGGATGATTTGAGTGATGTCGTCTGCAAACTGCAGATACATCACATCCTCCCCGACTGGAGCAGATAAGTCCAACGTGTACACAAGGTACAGCAGCGGACTCAGACAGCTACCTTGTGGAACCCCCGCCTCTAGTTCAAATATGGGTCCTCTATTGCCCTCGATCGAGATTTGGGCTTTCCTCTCTATGATGTAGCCACAGAGGACCCCTTCCAGGACCGGGTTTAGCTGGAGGCATAAGATCTTGAATCGTAGACCTCTTAGCCAAACCTTGTCGAAGTCATTCTGTACATCACGCGACACCACGTCTACGTACTTACCATCAGCTTTACAGCGGGCTAGCTTTTCGGGTAGGAGGGCAAGGGCTGTATCAGTCCCCCGCCTCCTGCGAAACCCGTGTTGCTGAGGGTTGTGAGCTTCTAACTCGGTCAGCTGATCTTGTAGCCTATTGGCTAGAAGCTTCTCGTAGATTTTGCATACAAACTCCAGGAGGGATATTAGCCTGTAGTCCACCAGTAGATATGGGGGTTTGTTCCCTTTAGGGATAAAAATGATTTTAGCCATTTTTAGCCCATCAGGGAAGTAGCCCGTATTCAGGGAAGCGTTGAAGATGTTAGTGATTCCCTGAATGATCTGCCAGGGTGCATGCACCAGATTGTTCTTAGTAATGCCCGTCCAGCTTTGCGCCTTTTGTTTAAAGGTTTTTATGACTTCCATGAACTCTACCGTTGTTATTGGTCAGCCATAGTCCGCCATTGCTCTCCTTTCGTCGACGTAGGCTTGTGGGTGCGTTCGATGTATGATCTGGTTGAGCTCTTCAATCAGATGGTCTTCGAATTCCTGGTCAAATTCCGCATCGTCCTCTGGTGTTATTGAGAAGATTTCCTTATAGAACGTGCGGAATCTTTCCTCCAAAGACCGCCGGATCCTCCAAGTAGTCATCGCCCTCCTTGATGCGGGTCTTTTCTCTACTTGGTAGGCCTTTTAGCTTTTTCACCAGGTGCCAGAATTTATCAGGGGCCATCTCGCTGTCCAACCTGGCTATTAGGCTGTTCCAGATCTCAGCCTGTTGTTGGTTAATAGCCAGCTTTAGCTCGTCGCGTAGGCGACGGAGTAGCGTACTTCGCTCCCGATTTGTACCCGCTCTTCTTATCTCCTCATACACCTTCCTGGGCTCCCTGACGATCTCTTCCATCTCTTCGGTCCAACGAGGTTGTTGAAGAGTCTTGTACCCTGTCATATCTACGCACTCGAGATCAGCCTCGATGATGAGGGCTGTTATCCTCTCCAGCTCCCCGTCAATCTCCTCTAGAGTGGCCTCGCCTAGGTCGGCTGGTTCATAAACGCCTAGGATTTCTCCGTTGCGTTCCCAGTCGGCCGAGGCGTAGCTTTTGCGGAGAGGGACCGGAATCTGATCGGAGTGAGTGAGATGGTCGTTAAGATCGCGATATGGTGGCTGGGCACTGCTGGTCCTGGCTCGCTATAGTAATTAAATGGGAAGCCATCGCTTGTCATGATTATGTCGGGCTTGGTTGCTGCCCGTGAGGTGATATAGGTCGGAAATACCGGTCGTGTTTAAGTGTAAACGGTTGGAGCGTTAGGAATACTTTAAATCTATCCTGGCCCTGATTGATTGAAATGTTATAGAGTTAAGTTTAGATGAAATTACTATTTATATAGGTGAATTTTGTGTAAAAATCAGTCAGAATCTGAAAATTTATTGTAATTTTAATAAGAAAAATTATATTCCTTGTTCACCATTTTAAAAGCTTATTCCCGCCCCTTCCTATGCAACCATTGCTCGCTGGAATAGGGAGTTCCGCCATGGTCGTGAGTTCCTTGAAGATGACCCCCGTCCAGGACGCCTGTCAGACGTGACCAACGAGGACAATGTGGCCCGTGTGGAGAGATGATCCTCGAAAATCAACGGGTGAAAGTCGAAGAAATCGAGCGAGAACTTGGAAGTGTTATCAACATCATCCATGACAATTTGGCCATGACCAATGTCTGTGCCCGTTGGGTCCGTAGAAACCTCACGCCCCATGATCGACTTCAACTTTGTCAAAGTCCACAAGGCCAGAGTTGCACAAGCTGCCCCGAGTGAGTGTGGATTCGAGGAGCTCAACCATCCGCCCTACAGTCCAGATCTGGCCCCTAGCGACTACCTTTTATTCCGCCAGCTCAAGGTTGCACTGCGTGGACGCCGGTTTGGGGACGATGAAGATCTCCAGCTCGCTGTCCAGGAGTGGATTGAACAGCAGTGGGGAGATTTCTGGTTGTCGGGAATTCGAAGCCTCAGGGACAAGTGGCGCAAGTGCATTGAAGTCGAGAGTAGTTATATTGAAAAATAATATAACACGTTTCCTCATATCTCGTTTCCTTATATCCGAATTGCAAAACTTATTGACCGTCCCTCGAATATATATATATATATATATATATATATATATATATATATATATATATATATATATATATATATATATGTATATATATATATATATATATATATATATATATATATATATATATATATATATATATATGTATATATATATATATATATATATATATATATATATATATATATATATATATATATATATATATATATATATATATATATATATATATATGTCAATTTGGGCAGTATATTTTTATTATAGCATGTTTTATTAAAAGAGACCGCTAGTTTCAAATTAATAATTCTTTTTTCAATCTTCCCGATTTGTCTTATATTCGCCTTTTCTTCATTATTTAACCTGAGGATAAGCGTACCGAAGTTCATTGGCGACTGATGTTTATTATTTTGTCAAAGGTATAAGTAAATTAATGTAATTTAGCAGTTTCTTTAATTTAACTGACGCGTTTCGATACATCGATTATCATCTTCAGAGTTACAATGGGGAATTATTACAAAGTATTCAGTTTATATATGTTACAAAATGTATTAACAAAATTACGAACGAAGCTATACAAGTATAGGCAGGTTGGATCCAGGTAATAAAAGGTCGGAAGAGTAGGTAGCCAGAGGGGAGGGGGATTAAGCTGCTTGCCCGAGGGGATTAGTGGCTAGGGGCAGCTCTGAATACACCTGTACCTCTGTTTGCTCTTCTTGCGCTGGGAAGAACTTCATTGAAGTTAAACTGTATGTTTAAATTCGGTTGTTTCTCTTGGATATATATATATATATATATATATATATATATATATATATATATATATATATATATATATATATATATATATATATATATATATATATATATATATATATATATATATATATATATAGCTTCAAGGAAGAGCAGTTGACGCCTGTTAGGAGCATAGTCTAAAATTTTGGTGCTTTCTTCTATCATTTTTCGGTTGAGGCATGATCCGTGTACTTCCTGTGTATGTTTTTTACGTGCACATCGTATAACATTTGTGCCGTACTCTATGTGGTACCAACACAAATCCGAAGGTTGATGATGAGAAGAAAAGGAAGAGGCAGAGGATAAGGACGAGGACGAGAAGGCCGATGTTGAGTAATGACATGCTACTTACAGTATGCAGCTTTATCGCCGTAATTCATTTGGTATTAACACGGGCCCGACGATTGAGATTGAAAATACGGAGGGGGAAGAAAAATGTGAGAATAATGTGAAAAAGAATGCTGTTGTACCCCACCTCGATTGATGGGCTCTAACACTGTTACATTCAGGTTGGTAGCCTGGAAGCTCCGTTGAGACCTGGACTTGCGAATAATAAGCAAAATTAGAACTGCGTCAATGATATCAGAGGCGGCACCTACTTGAAGTAGGAACTATTGTATAATTCGTCGGGTAGTTTTGCCATTTCTTCCAAATTTCCCGATCCCACAACCTTCATGAGGAGACGAATATGGTCAGGCATCGCATGCATAAAAATCTCCGTCAAGAGCAGGTCGAAGAGCTCGACTGTACACTTTCAGCTAGGACCAGCTTCTTCAGGTAATCTAAAAAGTGGGATAGGGTGGCATAATTTCTCTACCTCTGACCTATATTACAAGAGGAAGGCATTCCTTAAATCTCCCCACACGCCCGGCCCTTGATTTTTATGGAGTATCCCCTTGAACAATTTAAAAGTATTTATGGGGATATTCTGTGTTAAGAACAAGATCTTCTGGTGTTCCTCCATGTTGGCCTAGGTCATGACAAGGTCGCAGAAATCAACCATTCGGTTGGATTTTCCAAGCGAAAAGCGGGAGTCGGATGGAGGTAACGATCGAATATTGTGGTTCAATCATGAAACCGACGGCCATTGGGATATTGTGAGGATCGAGGTTGATAAGGTGGTTATCGTGGGTGTAGTTCAAGTGATTGTTGTGGAGGCTAGAGGCGGGGCTCGTGTTACACATAAATAAATTATTCATGTCCTAATATGTAGAATCTTTTGAAAAATTACTCTTCTATAAAAAAAGGAAAATAAAACTATAAGGGTTAAGATATAAATGCTAAATTCTAAGAGTAAACGAAAGGCTAACACAAAAAAAAGAAAGGAAAATATGACGCATTTGACTTGCGCGAGTGCCCAAGAGTAGAAGAATTCAAACTCAGGCGAGGCTGAACGAACTTACGACGAAGGAATTCGTTTTCTATGGCGAAAGTTTGGAAAAAATGGAGACAAGATGACTGCCAATGAGAATGGCGGCTGAATGGAAGAAGAGAAACTATTAATCTTCAACTCGACAAATTATGTACATATTTAATTAGATATGAGCACCAATTTCTAGGGAACACTGTGGATAGTTATGTTTCAAACGCCCCCTACAAATGTAAATCTACAGGTATGAAGTTAAGATTAAAGAACTAAATAATTAACTATGTAACACAATTTTTGTTCCTGGCCAGTGAGTATTATTTCCCAACTCCTTTTATTGCATGCAGAGGAGTTGCAACGTAAAGCCTCTCGGAGGGCCAGGCAGACTTATACATTAAAGTCCCCTCCCTTGTGGAGAAAGCCGGAAAGGCGAGCCCCATGAGGAGACTCGTGGGAACGGTAGCCGGCGAATAACAGTAACTGCCTACCCTGTTTGATCTGTCCGCCGCATATGTAGTTGGAGCGACAATCTGTGTTAAGGAAACCACCAAAGGCCCTTAAACGACGCTCAAAAGATCCAATTACTTACGAGATCCGTAGGCCCGTGGTTATATCACCAAAAAGCAGTGCCAATCAAAAGGCACGCCAAGGAGGGTGGTGGTTTTAGGTCTCTCTAATTAACAAGTCGACTTGGGCACCTCATTGCCAACCTCTGCACTCCTCGCTCTACCAGATGCGACCTCACCACTCGCGCTTCCCTCTGCGGCCTCGCCCCTTCTCCTTTAGATGGGGCAGTGGTCCGCCTATAAATAAGCCCCTGAAGGAAAGAGCAAGGATTATTATTATTCGGTGAGAATGACATAGGATCAGTTCGTGAAGATCGATCCTTCACCAGTCAAGATTATTATTCGGTGAGAACGACATAGGATCAGTTCGTGATGATCGATCCTCTAGCCAGTCAAGATTATTATTCGGTGAGAACGACATAAGATCAGTTCGTGAAGATCGATCATTCAGCCAGTCAAGATTATTCGGTGAGAACGACATAGGATCAGTTCGTGAAGATCGATCATTCAGCCAGTCAAGATTATTATTCGGTGAGAACGATATAGGATCAGTTCGCGAAGATCGATCCTTCAGCCAGTCAATATTATTCGAGGAGAGACGTAAAAGGATCAGATTGAGAAGCTCTATCCTTCCCCCCCAGTGCCGAATTAACATAAAACGTCAAGTTTTGTATCGGTGCCATACCGAAGAATCCTTTACAGACTTAGAAGAAGTCTGACTGGAGAAAAAAAACCCACTCACACTCGAGTGACTCTCACAGCTAAAACTCCGTAAGAGTGAGAGGAGAAGAACCAAGCCCCAACGAGGTTCCATTTGTTAATTACGGTAGAAATCCCCTCGTATACAAAAAAAAACTAGTTGGGCACCCAGCGTTAAAGAATAAGACACAAAGAGGCTTCAAGATTATCTAGAAGAGCACTCTTTGAGCGAGGAGCACCGTAACTCTCTCCGTCTTCTTAACGTAACCGGAGGCAAAGTTGCAATAAGAAGTTGACATCGCCCAACCTCTCTTCCTCCATCCCATCTCGACGAAATTCTACCATCAGGCAACCCCTGATCCTTTCTGTTATGCAATTTAGAAAGAACATTTGTATTCATATTGCGATAGTATGAGTTTATTACGTTTCACGATTTAACGGAAGTATAAACAATTGTGGGTGAACCCCTGTCATATTTTATTTACTAGTAGAAGAGAGTAATTTAATCTAAGGTTTAACGCTAATCTAAAAGTGGCGCGATAAAATAACTAATCGGCATTTGGTGTGTTAACGTGTAGCCTATTTGTTTATTTTTGTCTTTGAGAGATATTGTAATAGGCCCAGTTGCCAACCAGTTTAGCCTCGGTTAGCTTAGGAGGAGGATATAAATGTGTTTACTGTTTTTTGTCATAGTTAATTGTTAAATTTAAAATATATGTTTATTTTGGGATAATTCCTGTGCGTTTCTTTATATACTTACGTGTTGAAGCGGCTCTTCATTAAAAACAACGAAAAATAGCATTCTTAGACAAAAGCATACTTCCCCAAAAAATATATCTCGACAAAAGGTATCCTGCGACATTGCAAAACAATACAAAATAGCCATTATTTGTTTTAAACTTGGTTTTTGTGGCTTATATGAAATATTTACTAAAAATAGTCAAGTTTTTTTTATCCATTTTATGGCTAAAAACAAAAAAAGGAGTTAAATTTATACGATTTTATTGAAACTTCCACAAGAAATATATAAAAAAGTAAAAAAAGTTGGAAGTGAACAGTTTTACTCGATTTTCATCTGTAATGTAAATCACTTTCCCGTACAAGCCGCCAAATGTAGTCTTCCATCATATTTCCATTGTATACTCCTTGGTATCTTTATTTAAAGTTCAGTATATCTTAATCGCATTGCTCCTCTTCGTATGCTCCTATATTCTCCTGGAACTTGACAAGATGGGCATTAAGGATGTGCACATCCAGGGACATCCTGCAACCCATTTGGCCCTAGCTTTTCATTAAGTTATCAACCAGTTCCACCTAACTATCAGCCTTGTGGTTACCCCCCAAACCGACACACAGATACAAACCTCTTCAGGCTTCTTTTTCCCTTTTATTAATCATTTAAGGAAATTCTGAATACAGTGATTTTCCTGATTTGTGGCCCAACAAAGACACCAACTTTCATCTTTGCCTCAGAAAATTTGGGAAAGAAAATTTTTTTAAGTGCTTGAAAGCTACAGACTTTGGTAAGAACTCTAACAAACTGCTTCATGTCACCTAGTTTTAAATGCAATGGAGGGAACAACATCCCTTTTGAGGGTCTATCATTTGCACATGCTTGACATTATGCCTTCCCTCAGAGAACTCGGTCCTTTAGCAACTGCTTCTTGTGGTAATGTGCATGGTAAAACTTCCCTGGAAACCTATCAAAAATGCTACCATTTTGAAGTCTCCAATCACTTCCCAGCCCTCCAGCCAAAGGAAGGGATAGATACTTACTCCAATTATAGAAAAGTACAGCTTTAATGCTTCTTAAGGAACTGTAAATGGAGAGACTCCACTCATCTGGATTACATGTAATTCCATATAGCCCAACTTGATAAGTAAAGAATCTTGAGAAATGTTTATGACGTTTCCTTTGGCTTGTCACTTCCACATTTCCATCCAGCAAATCCCACTCTTTTAGCGTGGAAATCAAAAGCTCAGAGCATTTGATTTTTACAAGTCAAGCTCTCTGACAAGGTCATTGACGTCTCTTTGGTTTGGATAGCATTGATTCCTCTCAACGCCATATTTCTGACACTGTAGTCTACATCTTCACTGATCTTTTCTGCTTTCTTCTGAGGGTGGTTTATTCCTTTTCTGAGGGGTAGGTACGGGAAGATCAGCACTGTATAGTACTGCTGCATAGATAATGAAAGTTCGGGATAGGAAATAACGTACATTTTTGCCACTTTGACGTTGGGAAGGGGCCACCATGCAGAAGTAGCAGTTGCTTGAGTTAATGGGTGCACGCCAAATCCTGGGAATGGCAAATTTCATGGCTTTTCTTTCCCCCTATACCATTCTGTAAAAGTAAAAAATATATACTTTATTACCTTTTGCTTACAAACAAATATAATAGCTTAAATACTTATGACATTTAATAATTTACCTTTTAAAACAAACAATTTTCTTACCTTCCAAAGTTATCTTGCAGTGTTTACATTAAAATGGGATGCCTAGGATTTGTCTTGGTCTTCAACTGGCATGACAAAGTATGCTAGGTAAGCTTCAGATGGTGTAACTAATATTCAATTTGATCAGTTGATATTTTCTCTCACTAAACCCCCTCAAAATTTACCTAGCGCGTCTTGAAATATTTTGGCTATGTGTGAGGTTGATTCATCTTGTTAAAGGATTACACCGAAATTTTATACGGTCACATTCACCCAGGGGATAACTTATCCTTTGCTATCTACGAATACAAATGTTGTTTCATCTTTAACCTCCTCCCCCTCAATGAAGATGAGAGGTGTTTTTTGTCTCGTTGATGTTACGCCCGTCCACACCATCACCGAAACTGGCTTATACCACCTGAAAGAGATCCGCTGTTCAACCAAAATATCTTATTTTGTGCCCAAACACGAGCATTTAGTGTGTTGTGAGCGGTGTGCTCAGTAAGCAACTTCTTACTTGCCCAGAGAACTGGAGGCTTCGAGTCATCAATGAGCCGTTGGAAGAGAAGCTTTGCTTTTTCGACTCTTCTTTTTAGGGGGATTGGAAAAACAGATCTCTTTTTAGCTATCATAAATGGACGAAGTTTCAGATAATTTTAACAGCAATTATTTCATGGTCAAATTGTTCACTTTGTTCTCCAAAGCAAGATGTCTGGCACTCCTAAATTGGATTTAGCCTGATCTTGTTCATCGTGTTCTCGATGAGGGTTGGGGTACTCCCTGGTCAAAGAGGGGTGGTCCTCACGTTTGCAAGAGAACTGATTGCCTCTTTAAGCCGTTTGATAATTAAAAAAAACCCAGATCTGCTCACAGTAGAGTTCAGCATCTTGAAAATATCGTCCGCTGTTTCCCGCATCCATACAAATACACGAGTACTTAACATTTCAGTCATATTTGCAAAGGGATGTTTTTTATGAATTTACACTTTGATTCACAAAATGAAATAAATCCTAAAACAACTTGCAAAAAAGTAATTAACGATATGTAAACATATTTAAAATTGATTAATATAGGAAGTATAAATAATGATAATCTAAAGCAAAAATTACAAAGGACTATTTGAAGTAAACAAAGGACCACTTTGGGACTTTGCAATTTGGCTTAAGGAAAGGAATGAGAGTTAATATTTTATAAATTAATTCTGTGGGACGACGAATTAAAGTGAAGCAAATAATTAATATAGAAGCAAATAAGTATAATTTAATATAATGAAAAATAAGCCATTTGTATGGGCGACATGACTAAGGAATGACTAAAGGAAAATTCGATGTTGGAAAAAGCAGGGAGATAAATATGCGAGTATATGAATTTTGAAACTTATCTAATACATGTAATTTAGATAATTGAAATAAATAAATGAATATTATTATAATGTAACGGGGAATAGCTGATATGAATGTCTGTAACGAATTAGTACATTATAATTAATAAGATACACGGATAAAGATAAGCACAAATTTTAAACGAACCTCTTCTAATAAGTAAGGCGGCGCTAATGGAAAACGTGGATTTGAGGCGAACCCGCGAGATTGGCCGAAAGTCAAATGAGAAACTATATTATTCAAATATTATACATATATATACACACACATACATATCCTTATGCAACGAGACATTATTGAGGAGAAAACTATTTATGGTTACAGTAGCAAACTAAGTTTCATCAGCAGGAAAACATTGTAATACGAATGGGGAGGTGTGTGGCCAAAAGGAACAACCGATAAATTTATGATGCGTTGGCGATCGACAAGAGGAACAACAACAGGAGCTCCCTAGTGTACTGAAGCACTTTGCCTCAGCAAGCTGACACTAGTCGATGCCACCTTGCCCGTATTCCCCCAGCATAGTTCAGATGAACCATGCTTGAGACATGCTACGTGGCTGCCTTACAGAGTCCTTCTGAAAGGCAATTGCCTCTAAAATTCAGGCCTCCTTACTCAACGACCTCTGGCAGTGGGACCGCGGCGTGACGAGTAAGTCCGCTTCCTCCTGCTCGCCTGTCGTCAGGGATGGCGACTTATTATTTTTTTAAGGAGGTGTGCCTACTCTGAGGCTAGCCTTCCTATTTTCTTCTATCTCTAATTCCTCATCGACTACCACACGTATACATACATACATGGGGATATATAACTACCTATTCTCCAGAGAAGAGCTATGATACTATTTCATAATATCGATCCACTGCTCTTAGCCATGATGTAATTCCCTGCTGCTTCCTCCAACACATCCAAGTATCGGCGTTTCACTTCCTCCGAAATTTTAATTACTGGATTTGGATTAAAAATACTATCCTCATCGGCTCTTCCATTAGCTTTAGGTATCTTCCAATAAGGTGTTCATATTCTGCTCTGTACCTTAACACATTGGGCTACCTGGCAAGAAAGCGTCTGACTAATCTGCTCGGTCAACCGCTAACCAGTGCCCCTTCCATTCACTAATCTTTCACATGTGAAGATCAATTAATACATAATAGCTTGGCGCCTGGCAAACTCCATCTCTCACTAAACTTCCGCACATTAAACACATCCACATCTCCTGGGCCTGATCTTTCCATCACTCTCGCCATAGAGACCAAGTGATAGCAAACCTCAGCCTGGCACCAAGCTCTCTCACTGCCACCTATTTATTTTTCGCGTTCTTCCTTTCACTTCTAACCCTCGCTATACCAGACTCGCTGTCACAAGTGTTCGTGGATATTGCTCCTGTATTCTTGCCCCGTCGCAGCCTTCTTTTTTTGTTTTTGTCTTCACTCAGAGCACTTGCATTTAGTCCTCCTGATCAAAGGCCCTCAAGTTCTTCGTAAAGAATATTTTCGCCTTTGTCTCTGCTACTCGTCTTTTCTCTATATGATACCGTTGTACTTGTGTTATTCTCCCAGTTTCGGTAACTCTGAAGATTAACGAATCCACCATTTTTGCAAAATAATGAGTTTGAATCTATTCTGTAGTTCTATTTGTATTGTCTGTCACCATTTATTCGGCGCGGAAAGCACTCATTTTCGAGTTTATATCACCTGAAATTAGTATTTTCCTAGTTAGTAATACGGCATCAGAACCTAAGTTTGACGCACGCGATCTATTTTCAAATCATAACCGTTAAATAGATTGCTAGAATAAACCTTTGGGGATATTAACGAGAAGCATTTTAAAACGCAAAATTCCATTCCGGAGGGATTTGCGTTTAAAAACTTTGGTGCGTGTATAGTCTATATCGGCTGAGTGCTAATTGTTTTGTTTACTCTCGTGAAACTTGGAATTATACAATAGGGAGGCAGGAATCATTTAAATAAAATATCTAAAAAGTAAGCCCGTTTAAATAACCTTTTACATCGTAGTTAAATTAACGTGTTAACTCAGTGTGATGCTAATCATCATCGTGAGGAATGAGTATTTCTTAAATCGGGGCGATCAATCTATCTTTGACAGAGGGTTATGCCGTTATACCGACAGGACTAGCAGCGGCAAATAACAGCAGCTATAAATGAAAAGATGGCTGCGAAACCTTATTTGTATAACAGTATAGATTTCCGAAGTATAACAAGTAAAGAAGCGATATAATATATATCTATTATACAGGGTGTCCCTGAATTAACTATCTATTTCAATGGAATCGGGGAAATGTTTAGAAAACTTACAAAATTTTATGTTTATTACATAATTATGAAACAAAAACAAATAGACCGTAGATTCACGACTTTGTTGGGGCCGGCATGCTTCCCCCTCTTCCCCGTTCCAGGTCTAAATTCGGCCTCAATGGCGTTTGCTCTAGGTTATAGGTCCATTGATTCTCCGGTTAAGATCTCAGATACATGGAGATGATGGTTATTTGGAGCCTCCTGAAGATGTAGAGATGGTATCGAAAGTACGCCGTTCTAGATGGCAGGGTCTTCTCTGGAACGAACAATGACTCGGTGTGACACTTTCCTAAGCCAGAGTCCTCCCCTGTTCAAGATCCTCATGAGGTGGCAATGCTCCCGATGAGTCACGAAAAGAGGAGGGGCCTCATCCCTCGGGTCGGGCCCCATTTTCTGCTAGATTCTTCCCCAGTTCGAAGGAAGATAGGGCTGAGGCTGTCTCGTTCGGCCTTGGAGCCCTTTTCGGGTGGGCTGGGAAGATTATTTATTCCTTTCCTTTTCACTTAAGGGTAAAAAAACAAAGATAAAAAACTGACAAATCCTGCCCTGTGGCACCTTCGGGCGGGAAGGTAAGACATAAAAGAATTAATTTTCAGGTGAGTTGAGTGGATCCTAGGACGTCTTAGATCATCATCCAGAGACAACCTTGCGTTTTCGAGCCCGCCGGCTTTAAACAATTCATCTTTTTCAAGTCCACCGATGACATTATATTGACTTAAGTCCACAGGTTATACCAGAGAGTGGCTCTAGCAGGGTAATAAATAGTGAACCCAAGGTCATCCGTTCCTCGGACGGGACCCTTCTGTTGAATGCGGCGAACCCTACCCTGCCTTGTTTATTCATTATTAATAGGTTTCTGAAAGCGAATCAAAGTGAAATTAGAAAACAGATTATGAAAAAGTCTAAAATTATAGACAAAATTAAAAAGTTATAAAATTTTAACGTATATTAAACATAAATAAAAGTGAGTGCAAATAAATGTTATATTTCACTGAAATAGTTAACTCAGCGGCAATTTCTATATTATATTTTATGGCATTTACGTATTTTTTAGAACAAAATGCCTTCGATTGCAATGGAGGTATTAATTTGTGTAATTACCACACTCTTTGATCAGTAAGGTTGCGTTGTGATCTTAGTGTTTTTTAGTTAATTTTATTGTGTAACTATAATTACTCCATTGTGTTTAATTCTTTTCAACTAGTTAGTGCTGTGCTCCGCATTCACTGGTAGTCTCGCTTGCAAGTATCAAATTTTATTTGTAATTCATTACTCATTTCGACTTCAATATTAACTTCCCTCTCACTCCATTGATTCATTTGTTGTCACATGCTGCTCTGTGTTTTCCTTCTCGGCTAACCCTCCCCCATTCCCACGCCTTGCATGGGTGAGCCCTCCCCCACTTTCTATGAGTCAAGTTAGGGTTAAGTTTTCCCGTCTTCTGCGCTATCATAATTCTCGCCTTTGCTCCCTTCTTTCTCCCCTCACTATGTATGATAGGGACTCAATCGTCTCACTCAACTCTTTAAATTATCGTCTTTCTCCAGCCACATACGCGGAGATAAATGGGGCTGGTATCCCCCGAACTTGCCCAACTAGGAGGAGGCCGAGACTTTCGGCGTCCCTTAGGAACCTCTTTTGCCCTGCTATTCTTCCTTTACCCAGCACCTCTAAATCTCCCCCCTCCCTCCTGTGCTCATCAGCAGGCGCTGTCGGCGTTTCTTCTGAACATTAGGAGCCTGACCAATAAGTCAGAGTATGTCCATGACCTCGTTGTTCGCACTCGAGTTTCCTTTCTTAGCCTTGCAGAAACCGAGCTCGAGTCTGATTCTGGTTCATGCACTGCCCTTGCAACCCATCCGGGTCATTTTTTTCTGCATGTTCCTCGGAACCACCGTAGAGGGGGAGTTGCACTAATTTCCAAATAATCCTTCTCCCTGAATCTTCTCCCCTCCCCCTCTCTATCCTCATTTGAGGTTCTTATTGCTCTCTCACGTGCTGTGCCCGCGTTGACTATTGTGGTCCTTTACCGTCACCCCAGCTCGTCTCCGGCCTTATTTCTCGAGTAGTTCGGTAACCTACTCTCCGACCTATCCTCTACCGGTTTTCTACTTATTCTTGGTGACTTCAATCTTCCTAGCCACAATGAGACTTTTTGCGCATTAATTGACATCATGTGTCATCCCCAACACATATACATGGTAATACCCTTGATTTAGTCATCACGAACCTCCATATATCTAATATAACAGTAACTGACCTTTCTAATACGATTTCCGACCACTTATTGGTTAATTTTAAATTCTATATTCCCGACCACCTACCTACTTGTGCGTCCCGAGATCCTACTCCTTTCCAGCGACTATCGTCAATTTATACTACTTCTCTCTTTAACAATGTTGTTTCTACCCTAACTCCTATTGATACTACTGCTTCACCCAACCAAACCTTAAACTTACTGGATCCATCATTACTCGCCTGCCTTGACGTGCACGACCCACTTATCACTCCTTCTTCGAATCGCCATCACCGCTCCCCTTGGTTTACCCTGGAACCCCTTCGTTCAAGGAAGTCCTTACGTGCCCATGAACGTGCCCTTCGTAAAGCATGCTCCCGTGGGCATGACACGACTTCCCTCTCACTTGCCAACTTTCTCAAACTTAAACACGATAAAACTGAAGTTCTCCTTGTTGGTACCGCTTCGATGGTGGAGAAATCTGAAGCTCTCTTCCCCTCCCTTAACCTTGAGAAAACCAATGTCGCCTTCTCTGTTACTGTCAGTAATCTTGGTGTTATTTTCGATGAGCAACTCTCGTTTAAGCCGCACATCCATCATATCCGTAAGTCTTCCCTCGGTTTCCTCCGCAACTTTTCACGTGTTCGATCCCATTTTGATCGACGAAACCTTGAGACTGCTAATCATGCCTTCGTCACCTCACGCTTAGACTACTGCAATTCTCTTCTAGTGAATCTTCCCTCTTCGTCACTTCGCCCCCTACAACTAGTTCAAAACTATGCTGCCAGGCTCCTCCTTCGCCGCTCCGGGTTCTCTCTTTCGATGACTCTGTTACAGGAGCTACACTAGTTACCTATTCGCTTCCGTACCCACTATAAAATTCTTCTCATCACCTACAAGGCCCTAAACCTCGAGGCTCCACCTTATCTCTCGTCTGCCCTCTCCCGTCGTCAAACTCTTCGGGCACTCCAGTCTAACCTCACCCCCATCCGGAACACTCCTCGTTCTGTCTTCTGCTCGGTGGGTGGCGATTCCTTCTCAGTTTATGTTCCTAGACTCTAGAATGCTCTTCCTCCCGAAGTCCGACCCCCTCCCCCCCTCCCTTGCTACTTTTAAACGTCTCCTGAAGACTCATCTCTTCAGAATTGCCTTCTCTTCCCTCTAAACTTTCTCTACATCCGCTACACAACCTGCGCTCTGTGAGGGCTAACAGCCCTGAAGGGCGCATTATAAATACTTATTTTTATTATTATCTCCCAACCACATCTTTTTTCTTCCTTCATCTTGGTAATAATCAGCTTCGCTGCATCACTTGGGTCAATCAGTATCGCCCCTCCTCCCCCACTAAAAAAAAATCTTGTGTCCATTAAAATAAATGGGGCGATTAAAAGGTGGACATTATACTCTCTTATAAAGGAAGAAGCAACCAAACCCCTGGTTGTTTTAGATCCCTTGTATACCCCCAAATAGTTTCTTTAATAATAAAAATATAAGGAATAAAAAAATAAAGTAGTAACTAAAATAGGTATTCATTGGCGACTTCAATACAAATGGTGGAAAACAAAGACAATCGGTAAATACATCCATAGCAAATGAAGCAAATGAAAATGAAGACAAAAGAAGAAAACCTTTATATTTTTTTTCTGTTTCCAAATTAGATAAAATGAAAGATGGACAAACAATATCAATTACATACTCATCAAGGGATGATACTTTTACAAAGAGCATAACAGTTATTAGTTTTTCCAATATGACTACAAACTACTTGGGGGGGAAATATTAAACCATATCTAAAATAAGTATCAGCCAAAACTTATTCAGAAAAATAAATGTTTTCTAAATTACATTCGTAACGAATATAATTATCAAGGGACTTTATCCTCATTAGAAAACTGAGACACAAATACAATATCGAAAAGCGGTTATCCAACGCAATTTTTACATAAGAGCCGAATGGTGGTGAAACGGGATGATATCATTAGAGAAAGAAACGTTTGTACTGAACTCAACAAACCTATTATAAAAACACCTCTGAGAATAGATAATACATACTTAGTGTAACACTCGACCTTACAAAAGCTGAGACAACGTATTTCCTACATACCTGCTATTATGTTTATAAATGTGTACACAAATTATTTGAATGGTTTAGTCCAAAGCTTCAGGTACATTTTTCAAATAAGACGACAGAAAATTAAATATATATATTGTTTAATCTCTCTCTTAACACTAAAAACCAACAAATTCTAATAAAAGATCGTCCTTAATCCGCTCTTAGATCAAGCAGGATTCAGAAGTATCTACATGACATATGGTGATCTTCAGGCTGTTCGATTTTTGTTGCATCGATCTAATGAATACAAAATGCTCCTCGCTATGGCGTCTGTAGGCTAGAGAAAATCAGCCTATCCAGTCAGCACCAATTCAGCTCTATATTTTTTTCTCGATATTCCTCAAAAGCCCGAAAAATTTAATGACGTCAAAACGCCATACCTTACCACAAATGTACACATGTATGAAGTCTTTTTAATAGAATCATACTAAACAAGCGACTCTATTGCACGGACCATAAACTAATCCCTTTGTACTGGTATAATTAAACATTTCGTTGCAAGTCAGTTATTAAGGATCGAACTTCACTAAGTCGGGGACTTATTGTGTCTTTTGAAGTGGATAATTCTCCAGTCTGGGATGGAATATGTGTCTGCTAATTATTTCTGCATAGAACCAAATATAACATAAGACCTTAAAGGAAAATACTTTACAAGTTGGCTTTTCTTCTACAACATTTTGTGCAATATGCTCATCTTTACTATAATACATGCTAAAAATAAAAAAAATATAATGGATAAAAGTATGATCACAACAGAAACGAAATTATAGCATAAATATGAGGCAGTTGGGAGCGTGAGACAGATGCAACCATGAAACAAGTGGCCGAAGAATGTTTTTTTTTTAACTTGGTTCAACTCAGACGTGCCATTTCCACGGTTTGCCCACAACTTGGATGGTGTCCGCCTCCAAGGAACGAAACATGAACAGTGATCAACTACGATGAAAAGAGGAGACGCCATCTCCACATCAAATGAAATTTCAGCGAATAAGGAAGAGGCCATCGTCATTAATTCATAATTGCCTCTGACGGAATTAAGCCACGCCCTGTCTTCGATGAGTACGTAGGTGCTGAGAGCCGTCCGATCAGCTATCCTACAGTCAAGAGCCATCGACGATAGAGGAACTCCGAGGGAGTCTCAAAGACAAGTCAACTTGATAACTTTATACAATGGCTATTCATGGATCCCCTGCTACGAAGTTGCACTGGAGATGACTATCATGTTTGTTTGAAACGTTAAAAAAATTGTGGTAATAAGCAATTTTGCACTCCTTTTCCGAATCTGTCTTTGTTTGTCTTTCGCTTTATCTCCCTCTAAATAAATGTCGCATTTTCAAGTCGAGAGTTTATAATTGTTGTACACATAAATTAGGTTTAAGGTTGAAGTGTATGTTTGTAGGGAGTTATAACTGTTGTTCTGGTTAGTTTAAGTCTCATTTTTATTTTGATGACAAATTATAATTTAAAGTGTCATATTTGGCATTGAATTCTTTACGAATTTCGTAAAGACATCAAAATAACGCGTTCAATGATGAAAGTAATACAGAACTTGATGGATCTAATGTTCATAATGTCAGACGTGGTTTAAGTAAGTTTATGAAAGATGATTTCGATCTCACCATTAGGAATTATAAGGAAGTCTTTTTGTTCTTGATAACAACACAAAAATCTGCAATTTGAAGAAGATCCTCGATTTAATCCCCCTCTGCCCGCTATTCTAGAGCATATGGATCAAGAAAATTAGAAAGGAGTATAAGGATTGGAATTATGTCTTTCATGAGTAGTCTCCAGATGATAAACTTTGGTATTCAGTTGGCAACAGTTTGCTGCTAATCATGAATTAAAAAAAACAAAACCTGCTTACCTTTAGGTGACTTCAACACTTTACCAGCGGGAAAGTCAGAACTAATGGAGAAAATGAGATACCAATTAAATGGTTATCTTTTAAACAATCAGGAGAGGTGAGGGAGTAACCGTGGAATTAGGCAACTTGTTTTACGATGGAAAAAATGTCATTAATTTTATTACCCTTGTTAGTTTTGATGTTCTCTGTTTACAAAAGTGCCGGTTGAAGATCTTTTGACCCTTCCTTGTTAAAAAATCACATCAAGCAAATCATGCTCTGTTCGAAAATATTTTGACTGACTGCATCATCTCTCTAGGTAGAACGAATTGCAAGTTTTCATTTAATGACAAATTTTATCTTCAAAACTTTGTTTTACCCATGCGAAATTTTTTATCGCCTATCTTCTTATTAATGTTTAGTTTTTGAGACTAGAGACTCTCATAACATTCTTGATTTCCTTATAGTTTGGTTGAGATACATAGATGACGTCATTTGTTTCTGGCCTAACTCTAAGGATACCTTTAGTTTTTTCACTAACTTTAATTCTTTGGTTCCTTTTATTATATTTACCCTAGTACTTGAGTTTGTTAGGACCTTCCCGTTTCTTGATCATTTAATTCACAGGTCTCTCCACGCCTTTAATTTTTTGGTTTATCGTAAACCTCTACTGATTATAGTTAATATATTCACTATTATTCTGGTCATAATCAGAAACATAAACGTTCTGCTTTCACATCCATGTTTATATGTGTATTACATGTCTGCCAAGAAATAGCGAGTTTTCCAAAATCTTTGAAATAAGTCACAATCTTTGTTACGTTTACTACATTAATGTCTCATCTCTAAATTTCTGCTAAAATATATTTTGTACCACAGGGACATCGGCTCCCCCCCCCCTCCCTCTCAACTATCTTAATTATATTAATTCTCAACTTCTACAATTTTTTGGCGCCTTTACGTCTTCTGAGACGTTTAAATATTTTAAGTCCTTTTTAAATCTGAGTCAACTCTACATAGAATGTGGTTCATAATAATACCCAAAATAAAGGTGTCGTCTATGCTGTCGATTGTCCTGTTTGCCTTAAGCAGTAATTTGGGCTTGGGAAAATCTTCATCTGTCAGCTTGAATCAACACAAATACAATGTAAGAAGGGATGGACATAATGGGGCTTTCTGTGTACATTTTTCGGCACATAATTATCCTATTAATTGGTTTCGGGCAAGAGTTATTCATCGCTCAAAAGAATTTATCAAGCGAAATGTCGTTGACTGCTCCTACAATACTTCCTTTAAATATCAATATTTCTCCCGGTCTCTTCAAACTCGATAGTACAATTACAAAGCCTATTGTTCTTCTCTGTTAAACTTCCAGTTTTTAGTATTAAAATTCTACTTTTTATAGGGAATAAACAGAAAGCTTTAAGTTTGTATGTTATGTTTAATCTAAGAATTCTTCATACATTTATGACATCGTCAGAGAATTTGATATTGATATATATATATATATATATATATATATATATATATATATATATATATATATATATATATATATATATATATAATGAGGCCATGCTCACAAACACAGAAGAAAAAACAATGGGGGGGGGGGGAAGCAACGTTTAATTTCAGTCTCTAAGAAGTTCACATATCAAAAGAAACCCCTCAATTTATTAATAATTGACCAAACCTGCCTCAATCGCTTTAATATAAGAACCTGCTGGCCATTATCGACCCTAAATGTTCGCAACTCTATTCAATGGTGATGATCATGGTGAGAGGTTTTATCGAAGCAGCAAACAGGTATAGGGCATTTGCCTCTTTTTTCACAGATTTTAAATCCCTCTGCACATACAGGTCTCGCGAACTCCATACAGTCTTCATCCAAATCTCCTGAACCCTCAAGTTCAGAATCATCAGGGATCTCATCTATTTCTAACATGTTATCCCCTGAGTATGGGTAGGGAAAGCACAGATCCGAATCATCACAAAGATAAAGTTCACCCCTGTAGTCCACGAAATTAGTTGTTGGATCTCCGGCAAGGACCTCTGGTTGATCGATATGTTCAGTAAGGACCTTCTGAGGGTTTACGCGATCAGTGGCAATCCCCAGCTGCTCTTCTTTGTGATCCGCCGTTGTTGACCGGGTTTCTTCCATATGAGAAGAGGGTTCAGTAACTATTCCATTCTTGCTGATGCTCCCATAAACAGGCTGGAAATGAAAAGAAAAAAAAATGATCAACAATCGAACATTGTCTGTTTATAAGAGGGGTTCTCAAAATGTCCGTTTATACGAGGGGTTCTCAAAATGTCCATTTATACGAGGGGTTCTCAAAATGTGCATTTATACGAGGGACTTTCAAAATGTTTGTTTATATTTGGGGTCCTCATAATGTCCATTTAAACGAAGGGTTTCCAAAATGTCTGTTTATATGAGGGCTCCTCAAAATGTCCGTTTATACGAGGGGTCCTCATAATGTCTGTTTATAGAAAGGGTTCTCAAAATGTCCGTTTATACGAAGGGTTCTCAAAATGTCCGTTTATACGAGAGGTCCTCAAAATGTCCTTTTAAACGGGGGCGTCGTCAAAATGTCTGGTTATACTAGAGGGTTATCGAAATATCCTTTTATTGGAGTGGTTCTTAAAATTTCCGTTTATATGAGTGGTTCTCAAAATGTCTGATTATACTAGGGGTCCTCAAAGTATTCGTAGAAGCTGCGAATTTATTCAAAACTAATCCACAAATTTTAATTCTTGCCCAGGAAGATAAACTTCTGCGATAATGTTAGGACGTGTTTTCCAAGGAAGTGATTTAATGGAATAGCGTGGAGGTAACCAATTTATAAAGGCTCCCAATTTGAGCAACATGACTCCTGTTTTGAAGCAAGAATAAATATAAAATTCTTGACTCTTTGGTGGAAAAAGTGAAATCATTGATGTTTTATGAAATATTTAACGGTACCTAAGCATTGTTGATTTCCCTATTCATCAACTACAAATTCACTATGTATTCAATGTATGTGCTTGTTTTCATCTTAACAAAGGCCATGTTGCTCAATTAGGGGATCTATCTTGGTAATCCATTAAATTAATCCTGCTTATTCCCATTTCCTCGAACATTTTAAACCCCACCTCAACCATAGATAAAAAAAAAACAAGAATATAAACAAGACTTTGGTAGCAGAGATTATTAGACCTGATTGTGCGAACAAATATGAGGAAATTAATGGCCTGCTTTCTTTACCCTCCTGCTCAAATGGACCTTTGTTTATGGTAAGGTGCCAAGTACAGGTGAGTCTCGTGCCTTAACAAACTCTAGTCTTCCTCTTTTGCTACCCTCACTTTGTACCTTACAGATATTTGAACATCCTCTAATTACGTCAATTTCTTTACGAATCTTTGAAAAAAAACTTTCCAGCAGAGATGCGCCACATTGATTTTCGTCCAATTTTTAAAATGAATAGATAAAAATTATTTCTGAATCCTGTTTTTCTTTCCGTCTGAATAAAGTCACGTATATATAATTTATTTTGGGTTGAAAACCACAAGGAAAATACTTAGCTTCTTTGATTTATTCCTTTAAAGGAATATTTGTTAAGTACCTTCAAACCAAGTGGCCCCAGATAATACAGGATTGTATACAAAGTTTGGCCCTAGCGAAAACGCAGATATTATTGTAATTATAAGGTCTATGGATGCCGAATTTGGTCTATTTATATAATGCTCTGCGGCGTAGTCTATGTGGTTTATATGGTTACGGAAATTCGGTTGATTTATTTAAAGATATGCGCAGGCTAGGCACTACATGGCACCTAACCTACGCAACCATCAGTCATCGTCAGTTTCTCTTCATTAATATTTTGCGTTTATGGGACAAAATCTGTATCCATCCGGTAATAACTCATTTATGATACTTTTCTTTTAAAAGGAATTTATTATATGAATTGTAGAGATTTAATGAGGGAATTTTGAAACAATTATCCAGGATTTTTTTACAATGCGTAGCTATTAGATTCATTAATGTATATTGATCTATTTCTTTATATTAAAAACTGATATTTTTGCTTAACTTATAGAATATTTCATTTTTCCAATTAATCAAGAATGTTAAATTAAAATTCCTTTATTTTTTGAACTCTTTTTTCCTCGTATACTCGTGCTTTTCCATAATGTAGGGGTAATTGATTATAAGGAAGTTATGACTGTGTAATTTACTACCTTGTCCGGAAAGTTCCGAGGCGAAGGGACAAAATATAAATAGATACATTCCAGTTTATTTTAATTATCCTTTCAAAATAATCTGATTAATACACGTTTTCCATCGTTTATCCAAGTTAGGAAGCACATGTTATACGCATAATCCGAAATACCTCTATTAATGATTGCTCGATTTCCGAAATATCAGAATGACATTTATATTTAAGGACATGCTTGAGCCATGGAAACAAGGAGATAAATCTAGGGAATATGGAGGGTGTTGACAGTAAAGCGCCTTTTTTTCGACAATTAATAAAGGACGCTAAGAGCTGTATGCGGAGGTGCATTATTGTGGAGAAGAATCCATTTTATAGTGTTCTATAACTCAGGTCGCTTTCGTCTAATGTTCTTTAGAATGCAAATGTTTGAGAACATTCAAGTTAAATTCTTGATTGACCGTTTAATTTGTGGGGAAAAATTTCTTGTCAACAACTCCTCTGCATTAAAATTGCAATCAACATCACCTTTTTTCTCGGTTGTAGGACATGCGACTCTCTTTTTAGAGATTCACTGGAGCCTCTCCACTCAGCGCTGTCTTCTCGTTTGTGTATCATATTGAAGACACTTTGTGCCATCCGTAGTAATGAGAGATCTGCAGAACCTTTCATCGTATTTGCGTTTTCGATAGGAGCAGCGCAAATAGCAGAACGCTGCTTTGCATTCAATTTATTTTGTTAATGGCTTCTCGCAAAATTTCATTATGTCGCGCTAATTTCTGTTTTTTTCAGATTACATTCTGACAATGACTTGGTTGGCGATTAGTTTGAAGATGTCTTTATTTGGTCAATGTTTTTAGCAATGCAGGTGGCAACAGGAGGACCTGGTCTTCCGTCATCCTCAGTTGTTTCTCAACTATCGAAAAAATGTTTATGCCACTCAAAGACACGTGTGATATCAAAGTCACTTGTCCATATGTATCCTGTATCCTAGAGGGGTTAGGTACGATTTATCGCCGCCAACTAATCGCTGCCAACTCATCGCCGTCTACTCATTGCCAGCTAACTCATCGCTAGAGTTATATTTTATATTATAGAAATGGTGCTTAAAGTATAAAGAATCAAAAGAAAAACAAGGCAAAATAAAATAATATGTATTTATTTATTAAAAATTATATATTATATATGGAAAAATAAAAAATAAAGTTATTATTTAATTATTTTATTGCTTTGATAGATTTAATCTCACGATTGCAAAATGATTCTTCAAAATGATTTTTGATAATAATATGGAACTAGTTTTGAATATCTTCTAGTTATTTATTTATTTCTATGTAGTCGTTTCGTAATTATAATAATAAAATTTTCAAAGTGTAAGTAATATAATATCTCCGAGCTATGAATACTAATATAGAGTCTTGTGATAAATGGCGAACCACTATATATTTTATTTTAGTGGTAATTTTTATATATAAATTTATTGTGCTAAATTATTTATAGATATTGTGGATAGTAATGTCATTAATATATGTTTGAGGTTCTACGAAATTCATCATATTTGATGTTTAAATTGGGTTTGTCTTTAATTAGAATTGCTTCTGCTAGCTTACGTCTTGTTCGCTGTTGGATTTATCAATAATTTTAAAGTTTATGGATTTTTGGTAGGCCATATAAGTGATCATATAATTCAATAAAAGATACCATTACGATAAATTATATAGTGGTACACTTTGGAAATATTATTAGTATAATAAGTAACGCCTAGAAAAAAAATAAAAATGAATAACTAAAAGATTAAAAAAACAGTTCCATAATTTTATTAAAGATAATTTCGCAATCTTGAGAGAAAATCTTAAAAGCAAATAGAATAATAAAGTAATAAATTTTCCATATATAATATATGCTTTTTTTAAATAAATAAATGCATATTTTTTGTCTTGTTTTCTTTTTGATTCTTTATACTTTAAGTACCCTTTCTATGATATAAAATAGAAATCTAGCGATGAGTTGGCTGGCGATGTGTTGGCTGGCGACAAGTTGGCGACGATGAATTGTCCCCTCCACTCCTAGAGTACGCATTTGATGTTTTTTTCCAAGTTTAATGCAGAACTTTGTATTAGTTCTTTGTTATTTCATTTTTTAAGAAATGGAATCATTAAAAAGCACAGATTTAAGAGAATGTCGTAACAAAAACAACATTGATATTTTTTTAATAACTGAAACCTGTCCTAAAGGGAATTATACTCAAATAACTACTATTCTTTCTTCTTATAATTGAGACCATGAATTTCAGTACCTTAATATTGATTAGATGGTGCAATACTTTACTGATAGCTTAAAAAACCTACCACAATGTTACATACCTTTCAGAGCATCTACTCCCGCGCGCCTTCCTGGCATGGGAGGATTCTCTTCCGTCTTAAGAAACAAAAGTCCAAAGCTTGCTCTAATTACTTAATCTCTACACCTACCTATGGCCGGAGATCCCAAACAACTCTTGAAAACTACTCCTTTTCAATTTAGCTAACTAACTTGAAAAAGGTGTCTACAAGACTCAATGTAACTATGAGCTCAATCTCATTAACCAACGCTCCACCAAACCAAAGTTCTTCCATTATTATATTAAACATAAGAAGATAGCCAGACCTGTTGTTGCCCCACTCCGTTTAAATAATCGACTTACTGATGATTCCCTTTCCATGTCAAACCAGTTTGTAAGTGCCTTTACCTCAGTATTCATGACTGATGATCTGATCCATGCATGATCCCATCAGCTTAACTGTTACCCTGTCTCTACAATTGATCTTACAGTAACTAATATTGAGAAACAGCTCCTATTAATGCTAATATTGCAACAGGTCTAGACAATCTTCATCCCCTCCCCCTTATGAAATGTGCTGCATCCCTAGCATACACTCTTTACCTCATCTTTAAAGCCTCAATTAATATTGATACTGTCACCAGCTTGTGCAAACACTCATTGCTTACTCCCATCGTAAAGAAGGGATTCCTCTCTGATCCCCTCAATTACCGTCCCATTAGTTTAACCCCGATTATTTGCAAATCCCTAGAGAGAATTATAACCAAGACCCTATACAATTATTTTGATGATCGCTGCATTCTTGATGATAGTAATTTTGGTTCTAAAGCTGGTAGATCTGTCACTGATCAACTGCTCCTGACCTTTAACACCATCACTCTTTGATATGATATCGGTCTTACAGTCGATCTTAATCTATTTGCCTTTGTCAAGGCATTTGACCGAGTTCATCACCAAACACTTTTAGATAAACTACAAGCCATAGCTATTACTGGCAACTTTTTTTCTTGGATCTCCAGATTCCTGACCAATAGAACTATGAATGTTTGCATAGTTGGTGTGACAGTTAATGTCCTTCCCATTGGCAATGGGGTTCCGCAGGGTTTTGTGTTGGGAGCCGTATTTTTCCTGGTTTTATCAAATATATGGGCTCTGAATTAGCTTGCTGCTAGAAAATGTTTTGGGATGATTTATAACTCTATTCACCAAACTGTTGATTCCTCTTCTCGAAATGTTATCAATAATGTTTCTTCTCATAAGAAATATGGCGTACTTGTTGACACCAGGCCCAGGTTCCAATCTCACATTAGAATGCCCGTTAACAGTGCTAGTGGTGCTGCCACTAATTTGCTTAAGCTGACAATGTGTCGTTTCTCCTAGTTTATGACCATATTCCAGACCAACATAAGACCACATTTGGACTTTGCATCTTCAGTTGGTTCACTGGATTTTAGGGTGATCTTAGATTGTTGGAGTCAGTCCAACGCCGTTGGACAAACTTAGTCATAAAACTTTCACATTTGCCATATTCGGAAAGATTGTCCAAATTGAACCCTTTTTGTATTAAAGGAAGACCTATAAAATCTTCCATGGTTTTTCTTTCAAAAAACCATCAGATCTATTCACCTTAGCTCTATATTCCAGAAAGAGAGGTTATCCATTTAAGATTTAGGTTTCCAGAGCAGAGAAAGAAGCAAGGAAACGTTTCTTTTCATGTCGTATCGTTCACCACTGGAACTCTCTCACGGAATCCGTGATGGACGCACTATCTCTCAACAAATGTTCTGTCCTATCTAACTATCCCTATTTACGCCGCCCACAGTCATATTCTCATCTCAAAGTGTTTATGCCATGCCCGATACACTCTACCGGTCGCTTGTTGTGCTTAACATGCAAACTCATTGTTATTGTGAGCGGCGTGTCATATTTTCCAATTGGGACACTTGATCGTGACGCTTTGCTTCCTATCGCGAGCCCTACCAGATGAATAATGAAGGGTGGTTTACGTTGGTGAGAAGAGAAGAACATAAGTTGCCGCATATCAATTGCACTTAAAGTTATTTATTAACTAAACATGTTCCAATAACATTACAGCCTCAATGGCGTTTCGAATGCTATATTTATCTTATTGCCTGATTGCCGGAACTTTCCAGACAGAGGTATTTTGAAATATTATGAAAATGCGTCAATATATTCGTATTTCTTCCCGTTTAGTTAGTAGGTAAGTTGTTAATTTAAAAGTTTAAAGGTTCACAAATTCAAAAGATAAAAATAAAAAGACAATGCATATAGTCGATAAACATTTTTTTAACATATATTATTAATATTTTAATTAGGTTTGGGGACAGTGCCTATCACTGCTGGTATGTTGCCAATAATATCAATAAATGACGTGTTGTGATTGTATTTTTTATATTTAAAGCTATAAAGGGTTTGGAATGTTAAGTTGTGTTTTTCCTTAAATGAACTTTTATTACACTATGGTCTATTTTAAAGCCAAAGAAGAGGCTCTATCAATATCCTATTTGTGATGTGAGCAAATTGCAGTAAACAAATAAAGACAACAGTGGTATTAGTTAGTATTTTAATGCTTCTGAGCAGCATTGCCCTTTTAACCACATTTCCTTTAAAATTTACTTGGGTAGATAAACTAACTAGTAATTATGAAAGATTTAGTAGAGATGACATTGTTGGTTTCCTCCCAATAGGCTATAAAATTAATAATTATAGACAGGCTTTGGCATGGTAATAAAGCTACCAAAGAGAAATTATCTTTGCCTACGGGTTAGGTTAGGTTAGGTTAGGGTCAGTTGAGTTCGGTTAGGTTAGAGTCGAACGCGTTATTTTAGTGTCAGGTGAATTTGGTTAGGGTCGAATGAGTTCTGGTAGGGTCGGGTGAGTTTGGTTAGTGTTGGTTGATTTACGTTAGGGTTGGTGAGTACGGTTAAAGTTTTGTGAGTTTGGCTTGGTTGATATAGGTTAGGTTTCAATGAATTAGATTTGGGTTGAGTGGAATAGGTTAAGGTTGGGTGAGTTCGGTTAGACTGGGTACCGGAAAAGGTCAGGCAGTACTTCCATCTCTAATCGTTTTTTCTAATCCTTCTACCCCTCCCCCCCACTCATTTCTAGGGCTTTCCATTTTGTGGGGTGATGAAAACTCAAAATCTTTGGTTGGAATGAATCCTAATCTTTTTATGTATTTACTGACAAAAACTGGAATTAAAAAGTTATCCTCAGTTCCTATAATATATTCAAAGCGGAAATTAAAAGAAGTTGGTTTATTTGGAAATAGAGGAAAACCTGATCTTGCTTTGCGATGAACATAAACTAGAAGATGACCATCGAGTGTCGCCTAGTTCTTCTCTCAGTGCAATAATATGTAAGGTTCTATACCTATCTTAAGTGTCTAGATCAAATCCATCTGAACCACCCCGATACCTAAGGCATCTTCACGTCAAAATGAGTCTCAGGAACCTCCCCGATTGTTTTGCCGTGATATCGACCCCGAACCCCAGCCGGGGTATCGACCCCGAACCCCTACCGGGATGTGACCACGACACGTAGATACCGACAGAGACGGAAAAGGATGCAGAAGGATTTCTGCAGTAATGACTTGGTGGATCTGCCAAATAAATATGGCAAGTCATCTACAGCAGTGGTAGATCTCTAGATTCTTAGAACTGAAAACTCTAGGGATCAACCCCTCTTTCCTACAGCAAGAGGCTAGTTAAGAAAAACTGACTTAGGCTTGGAACTAGCAACTATAAAAAATATATATGGAGAGTCACAAGTAGCCACAAGGAATAGTAGTACTTCAAAGAACGTTACTGACTATACCGAGGAGGTACTATTTTGTGGAAGCCTTGAAAAATCATGAGAAAAAGCATAGCGCAAATGAAGGCTCTCCCGACCCACTTCTCGCCCCCGCTTTTGCCAGTACAGAAAGAGGAAAAGTTGCCTGATTGTGCTTTGAAAAGAGGAAACAACAAGAATTTTAATAGAAAAGCTGAAACCTAACTTACTTCTATGCTCTACTCGACACTACGTTTTGTTCAAATTCATGGATTACATTATCCATTCTAGATTTGAATTGTAGTACGAATGTTTTGTGGATGTAAATAAAGAGAGCCAGTGCGATATTAAGACGCTAGGTTACCTCTTTCTGATTGTTGAAGTGAAGGAAAGGGCCATGGATGCTTGGGGAATGGCAGAAACTAGCTTGGCATTCAGAGCGTATAGAGTGTGAGTTGGTGTGAAAGGTCGGGTGGTCACCACCTTTTCTATGACCTAGCGTGACCAGCTGGTCATGATTCCGTAATAATATGGCTCGTAACACGGTTCCACTTCTGGCTTGAAGATGAGGAGGACAAGAGTCTCTGTGCCAAGTTTAGGAGAAGACGCCACCCTGCTAGATTCTGATTAAAAGGTCTTGAAGTAAGGTGGATAAACATGAAGGTATTGAAGTAGGCAATGTGTAATTATGTTGAGTGCGATTGGAGTAAGCGACACGAAGAGAGAGATCATATCGCAACTTATCTATTGCGAATAGTTAGGTGCATTTCTCGCCTATTTATGAGTGAAAGGGAGGGGGGGGAGGGCGACGATTATTTCGAGGTTTAGTACTCGTATAGAAATGAATCACTATCTATGGTAACGGACTGACGCGATGGGGTGGTCATTCGTGCTACACCTTGCACCTGCGTCAAATATCATTCCAAACATGCCTAACAGTCTATCATGCGCACATACCACCTCTGTCGAAAGACATAGAGATAAGGGGGAAAAAGGCCTGTGAGAGAAACATGGAGATGATCGTAAACAAATCCTCTAAGGATTGGTTCTTGGATACAAGAAAGGGGTAAGTCAAGAAATGCAACCGGAAGGCTAAACATAGCTAAGTTGAACTAGTATTTGAAAAAGAAAAGGATTTCACTATAAGATAGATGAGGGTAGTTGTGAGATAAAGCAAACGACGCTATCCCCGCTGTTTTGGTCATTCGGAAAGACAAATGGACAGTGTTCAATAAGATTTTCTTGGCGGTCAGGATAAAAAGAAGGGCGGGGTCATATACGCTAGAGTGAACTACTGGCCAGAGAAAAAGACAGCTACCGTATGAACGTTGGTACAGATAGGAGAAGAACGGGACCTAGGGAAAGCAGATGAAAGCAAAACAAATGGGGATTCTAAGCATATTAGTGTGAATCAAGATTAATTCCTCAAGACATGTGTACGAAGGCATCATAATTGAAGTACGGCCTTCCAAATTAGCCAATAGGCCCACTTTCGCTGGGGTATTTTTTCTTTCTCTTCCTCCTTCGTTTCTCTTTTTCCTTCTCTTCTCTTTCTATTTTAATTTTCTTTTCTTTATCTCTTTTTCTTTCTATTTATCTCTCTCTTTTCTTTCTCTTTCTCGTTAGAGAGGCGAAAGAAGTGTTAAGGTCGAAAGGATCAGATTAGGATGGTGTCGTCAGGAGGGCAGAAGAGGCTGTCCGTGACACGAGGTACACGGGTAGGGTGGCACTGGAATAACTGTTCATAGAAGGGGAGTAATGGGATTTCAGGGAGGAAGGGGGGAGGTGACGTCAGGGATGGAGGGTGGGTATAATAGTAATGGCCAACGAGGGCATCTCCACCTGGGAGTTTGTAAAGAGAGATCATAAAGAAAGTGGTGAAGATGAGGACGTGAAAATAGGTGGAAGATATATAGTCACACAGTCACCCGGGGATGTTGGGGTTGGGAGGGCAAGCAAACCTATAGATGTCAGCTGCAGCATTATATATCATGTTACACCCGACCCTCCGTTGCGGTATGAGAGGGGAAGGGAAAATGAGGCTGGCGACTGCTGGGGTGCTGTCCGAATGGAAGGGGCTTGGGGGAAAGGGTGGAGAAAAGGTGCTGTCCTAAAGAGCGCCCCCTCCCCCATAAGGCTACTGAGGCAGGGCAATGAGAGTAGAGTTGTCCGCGAGTGAGCCAACGGGGCACAGTTGTTCTGGGTATGTTGCTTAACGGGGCGATGCCTTGAGAGGGCGATGAGGAAGGGGGGAGGTCCCTGGGTAGGGGCAAACCGGGAGCCACATAAGCAGAGGTCACCGGGGCCAATGTGAGAGGGGCTACCCCAAAGTGGAAAGGTATCGAAAGCGTTTGAGAAGGGTATGGGTGGGGTAGCGTCTAGAGCCGCAGGGTGAGTGAGGAACACTGGGGGGAGGGTATGTGGGTAGCGAATAGGGAGACGATGCTGGAGTAGGGAGCTTGCTAGGGGCAGGGCCGGAGGGCAGGCAGTCCCGTTACTCTTGAGCACTAGGAAAGGTAGAATGTTGGGTCAGCTGGGTACGTGGGGTTTTGATGGGCATGTGAGGGAGTGGAAAGCTTATATGAGCTGGTGACAGAGGGGTCTTACATGCCCAAATGTATTTCAATGGATGCCCATACTCGAACGGAGAAACAAGAAAAGTGAGAGGTAGGAGGAGCACGGCGGTGGGGACCCTCCTTTGCGATACTCATAATGCACCAATGATAAATAGTGTGGAATGTGTGTTTGAAATGGTTAGGAATGGGGGTTGTGAAATGGGTAGGAATTGCTGTTGTGAAATGGGTAGGAATTGGTGTTGTGAAATGGATAGAAATGGTTGTTGTGAAATTTTTAGGAATGGTTGTTGTGAAATTGTTAGAATGGGTTTTGTGAAATGGTTAGCAATGTGTGTTGTGAATGGTTAGGAATGGGTGTTATCAAATGGTTAGGAATGTTTGTTGTGAAATGGTTGGGAATGGTTGTTGTAAAATGGTTAGGAATTGCTGTTGTTGAAATGGTTAGGAATGTGTTTCGTGAAATGGTTAGGAATTGGTGCCGTGAAATGGTTAAAAATGGGGGCTGTGAAATGGGTAGGAATTGCTTTGTGAAATTGTTAGGAATTGGTGTTGTGAAATGGATAGAAATGGTTGTTGTAAAATTTTTAGAAATAGTTGTTGTGAAATTGTTAGAATCTGTTTTGTGAAATGGTTAACAATGTGTGTTGTAAATGGTTAGGAATGGGTGTTATCAAATGGTTAGGAATGTTTGTTGTGAAATGGTTGGGAATGGTTGTTGTAAAATGGTTAGGAATTGCTGTTGTTGAAATGGTTAAGAATGTGTTTTGTGAAATAAATAGGAATTGTTGTTTTGAAATGGTTAGGAATGACTGTTGTGAAATTTTAAGAGTGGTTGTTGTTAAATTTTTAGGAATATGTTTTGTGAAATGGTTTGAAATGTGTGTTGTGAAATGATTTGGAATGGGTGCTGTGACATTGTTAGGAATCTGTGTTGTGAAAGGGTTTAGAATATGTGTTGTGAAATGGTTAGTAATAGTTGTTGTGAAATGGTTAAGACTAGTTGGTGTGAAATGGATAGGAATGGGTGTTGTGAAATGCATAGGAAAGGGTGTTGTGAAGTGCTTAGGAATGGGTGTTTCGAAATTGTTAGGAATGGTTGTTGTGAAATGGTTTAGAATATGTGTTGTGAAATGGTTAAGAATAGTTGTTGTGAAATGGTTTGGAATATGTGTTGTAAAATAGTTAGAAATGGTTGTTGTGAAATGGTTAGGACTGGTTGAGTGAAACTGATAGGAATGGGTGTTGTGAAATGCATGGGAATGGTTGTTGTGAAATGCTTAGGAATTGGTGTTTCGAAATTGTTAGAAATGGTTGTTGTGAAATGGTTTGGAATATGTGTTGTGAAATGGTTAAGAATGGTTGTTGTGAAATGGTTAGGACTGGTTGTTGTGAAATGGATAAGAATGAGTGTTTTCAAATGGTTAGGAATAGTTGTTGTGAAATGGTATTAATGGTTGTTGTGAAATGGATAGGAATTGGTGGTGTGAAATGGTTACGAATGGGTATTGTAAAATAGTTAGGAATGGGGGTTGTGAAATGGTTAGAAATGCTTTTTGTGAAATAGTTAGGAATAGGTTTTGTGCAATAGTCGTTGTAAATTGGTTAGGAATGTTTTTTTTATAATGGCTAGGACTTGTTGTTGTGAAATGCATGGGAATAGGTGTTGTGAAATGGTTAGGAATGGGTGTTCTGAAATGGTTAGGAATGGCTAGTGTAAAATCTTTAGGAATGGTTGTTGTGAGATTGTTATGAATGATTTTTGTGAAATGGCTCTCAATAAGTGCTGTGAAATAGTTAGGAATGTGTGTAGTGGAATGGGGAAGAATGGGTGTTGTGAAATGCTTATAAATGGGTGTGGGGAAATTGTTAGGAATGGTTGTTGGGAAATGGTTTGGAATGTGTGTTGTAAAATAGTTAGGAATGGGTGTTCTGAAATGGTTAGGAATAGTTGTTGTGAAATGTTTAGGAATGGTTGTTGTGAAATGTTTAGGATATGGGTGTTGTGAAATGGTTAGGAGATGGTGTTGTGAAATGGTTAGGAATGGTTGTTGTAAAATGGTTAGGAATTGGTGTTGTGAAATGGTTAGGAATGCGTGTAGCGAAATTGTTAGGAATGGTTGTTGTGAAATGGTTTGGAATATGTGTTGTAAAATGGTTACGAATGTGTGTTTTGAAATGGTTAGGAATCAGTGTTGCAAAATGTTTAGGAATAGTTTTTGCGAAATGGTTAGGAATAGTTGTGGTGAAATGGTTAGGAATGGGTGCTGTGACATGGTTAAGAATGTATGTTGTGAAATGGTAAGAAATGAGTGTTGTGAAATGCTTAGGAATGGGTGTTGCAAAACTGTTAGGAATGGTTGTTGTGAAATGGTTTGGAATATGTGTTGTGAAATGGTTAGGAATTGTTGTTGTGAAATGGTTAGGACTGATTGTTGTGAAATGGTTAGGAATGGTCGTTGTGAAATGGTTTGAAATATGTATTGTCAAATGGTTAGGAATAGTGTTTGTAAAATGGTTACGAATGGTTGTTGTGAAATGGATAGGAATGGTTGTTGTAAAATGGTTAGGAATGAATATTGTGAAATCGTTAGGAATGCTTTTTGTAAAAAAGTTACGAATAGGTGTTTTGCAATAGTTGTTGTAAAATGGTTAAAAAGGGTGTTGTGAAATGGTTATGAATGGGTGTTTTAAAATGATTAGGAATGATGGTTGTGAAATGGTTATGAATTGGTATTGTGAAATGGTAAGAAATATGTTTTGTGAAATGGTTACGAATTGCTGTTGTGAAATGGTTAGGAATGGTTGTTGTGAAATGATCAAGAATGGTTGTTGTTAAATGTTTAGGAATGGGTGTTGTAAAATGGTTAAAAAGGGTGTTGTGAAATGGTTAGGAATGGGTGTTTTAAAATGATTAGGAATGATGGTTGTGAAATGGTTATGAATTGTTGTTGTGAAATGGTTAGGAATATGTTTTGTAAAATGGTTAGGAATTGCTGTTGTGAAATGGTTAGGAATGGTTGTTGTGAAATGATCAAGAATGGTTGTTGTTAAATGTTTAGGATTTGGTGTTGTGAAATGGTTAGGAATAGGTGCTGTGACATGGTTAAGAATGTGTGTTGTAAAATGGTAAGGAATGGGTGTTGTGAAATGCTTAGGAATGGGTGTTGCAAAACTGTTAGGAATGGTTGTTGTGAAATGGTTTGGAATATGTGTTGTGAAATGGTTAGGAGTGGTTGTTGTGAAATGGTTAGGACTAGTTGTTGTGAAATGGATAGGAATGGGTGTTGTGAAATGCTTAGGAATGGGTTTTGTGAAATTGTTAGGAATTGTTGTTGTGAAATGGTTTAGAATATGTGCTGTTAAATGGTTAGGAATAGTTGTTGTGAAATAGTTACGAATGGTTGTTGTTAAATGGATAGGAATGGGTGTTGTGAAATGGTTAGGAATGGATATTGTGAAATCATTAGTAATGCTTTTTGTGAAATAGTTAGGAATAGGCGTTGTGCAATAGTTGTTGTAAAATAGCTAAAAAGGGTGTTGTGAAATGGTTAGGAATTGGTGTTTTGAAATGATTAGGAATGATGGTTGTGAAATGATTATTAATTGGTGTTGTGAAATGGTTAGGAATGTGTTTTGTGAAATGTTTAGGAATTGGTGTTGTGAAATAGTTAGGAATGGCTAGTATAAAATCTTTAGGAATGGTTGTTGTGAAATTGTTAGAAATGGTTGTTGTGAAATGGTTTGGAATGTGTGTTGTAAAATAGTTAGGAATTGGTGTTCTGGAATGGATAGGAATGGTTGTTGTGAACTGGTCAAGAATGGTTGTTGTGAAATGTTTAGGAATGGGTGTTGTGAAATGGTCAGGAATTGGTGTTGTGAAATGGTTAGGAATTGGTGTTGTGAAATGGTTAGGAAAGGTTTTTATGAAATAGTTAGGAATGGGTGTTGTGAAATGCTTATGAATGGGTATTGCGAAATTGTTATGAATGGCTGTCGTGAAATGGGTTGGATTATGTTTTGTGAAATGGTTACGAATGGGTGTTGTGAAATGGTTAGGAATGGGTGTTTTAAAATGGTTAGGAATGGTTGTTGTGAAATAGATAGGAATGGAGGTTGTGAAATGGGTAGGAATGGGTAATGTAAAATTGTTAGGAATGGGTGTTGTGAAATTGTTAGGAATGGTTATTGTGAAATGGTTTAGAATAGGTGTTGTGCAATGATAAGGAATTGGTGTTGTGAAATGGTTAAGAATGGTTGTTATGAAATGCTTAGGAATGGGTGTTGTGAAATGGATAGTAATGGGTGTTGTGAAATGGTTAGGAATTGGTTAGGAATGGGTGTTTTAAAATGGTTAGGAATGGTTGTTGTAAAATAGATAGGAATGGAGGTTGTGAAATGGGTAGGAATGGGTAATGTAAAATTGTTAGGAATGGGTGTTGTGAAATTGTTAGGAATGGTTATTGTGAAATGGTTTAGAATAGGTGTTGTGCAATGATTAGGAATTGGTGTTGTGAAATGGTTAGGAATGGTTGTTATGAAATGCTTAGGAATGGGTGTTGTGAAATGGATAGTAATGGGTGTTGTGAAATGGTTAGGAATTGGTGGTGTCAGTGACTGCTAAAAATTTTGGGTAATAAATGGAGTAGAAAATGACGTGACTGTTAGCTAGTCGTGTTGTTGGTACACATAAGTGAAAGCGAATTGGTTAGGGTGGTACTATCCATCTGCCAACAATTTTCAGACCTTTTACTTTCTTATTGGAAACCTACAGTTCAACGGGGAGTTCAAACCACGATGTCAACATTGTATGGCAGCTGCTATGAAAAATCGCAACTCCATCCAGCAACTCACCACATCCGATGTGACTTAACTTCACCGTTAACTTTGCCGGTGTGGAAGGAGAAGAAAAATGTGATTGAAGTTATAAGTTTGAATTTTTGAGGTGGTATGGTTATGAGATATGGGTGTGGGTATGTTTGAAGATTGACTGCGAAGATATTTGTGAAGAGAATATAAGATTGTGCGTTTTGGTGTGTATATCATTGTAAAACTAAGAAAAACATTTAGTGATGAAGAGAGAAAGGGAGGATATTATGTCTATGTGTAAGTGCGCACAGAGGGGTGTGTGAAGGGGTGTGCTTGGAGATTTCTGCCCTCGAATTAACCTTGACTGTATGGAATACTACAGCAAATAACGCTCCATCTGCTACATGATGTACTCCAATTTGGCGAAATACTACAGCTCGTACCACCCTATCACCACAAAGAGTTAACTATCTTATTACGGCACGAAGGAGTGGGATATTGAGGGGCACGTGCTGCGGCATTGATGTGCTCCAATTCAATTTTTTATGAGAGAGCGCTGAGTGGGCTGATCTTGAACTTCATCTGTAACTTGGATGTCCAAGCTACCAATCTATCAAAGTCCTTAAGTATTTGTTGATATTATCCTCTACTACTCATGAAAGAGCTCTCATGCTAACTTGTATATCTTCCCTTTCAGACAAAGTATCTAGAAATTTAATATACAGTCACCGCAACGGAATTTTGGACCTTTGGTCATATTATATACATTGATATAGGTCCAATAAGCGTTGCGGGGAAAATGCAACGTCTATTATGTAAGTAAATATGCGCATTGTGTCCGCTGTATTATACAGTACGCGCTCAGACTTGGTTGTGATGAGATGCTCATTTTTTGCGATGTGACTTTCATTTTGGTGGTTTCTTGAAGATATTTGGCTGATTATATATTTTTTAACTAGCACTCCAACCATGGGTCCCAAGCCTCTCACAAATGATGAAAAGGTCCGTATTCTCACTTTGAGGGAAGAAAATGTTAAGATAAGTGAAATATGCCTGCGAACAGGGCAAAATCTACCGTAATGGCGCTTCTCTCTGCTGCCCGTGAGCTTCCCCCAAACAACATACCCCAACATAAAAAGCGACAGGGACCAGGGAAAAAGACTACATCGAGGACACCTCGCTTGCTAAAGAAGGCTGTTATAAAGAACCCTAGGATAACAGCCAGAAAACTCGAGGAAATGTACCCTAACCTCGTCCAAAATGTTTCGGAACGGACCGTACAGCATCGTCTTCTGAAAGATTTGAAACTGCCCAGCCGTACTGCCGCGCTCAAACCGCTGTTGAATGACCGCATGAGGAAGAAGAGGCTTCATTTTGCAAAGCAGCACAAGGGCTGGACAGTGGAACAGTGGTCAGAGGTCATGTGGCAGAGGAAAACCCATTTAAGGTCATAAGGTCACACAGAGTAAAGGTGAGGAGGCCAGTTGGGTCAAACAGGTACAGCCCCCAGTACACAGAGCAGACTGTAAAACACAGTCTCTCAGTTATGGTTTGGGGTTGTTCCGGTGCCAAGTTAGGGGAAGGTGGTTTATATTTCCTGCCCAAGAATGTGACCATGAATGCTCAGCGCTACAAGGAAGTTTTGGAAGGTCATTTATTTAATCATAGGGAACTTCATGGAACATCCATCTTTATGCATGATTCAGCTCCTTGTCACAATGCTAATTTGATCAAACAATTGCTACAGAGAAAGTGCATCAACGTGTTGGACTGGCCTGGGAACAGTCCCGATCTCAACCCCATTGAAAATACATGGAAAGTCATCAAAGACAAGGTTAATGGGGCCAATGTGTCATCAAGAAAGTGTGGTGCACCAACATGGACTTGAATTACTTCAAAAATCCTGTTACAATTATGCCTCAAAAGATTCAGGATGCCATCAAGGCCAGGGGAAAGATCATAAAATATTAAAAGTATCAACTAAATGTTTTTAATTATATTAACCTAACCTAATGGAGGTAAATAATATAAAAATAACAAATAATAGCAAGGGTCCAGACTTCCGTTGCGGCGACTGTAGTTAGCAAATAATAGTTTCTTCAAGCATATCTGCGGAACACCACTAATAGATAGGTCTATGTATTGACTACTTGAATGGCACCAGCCCATCGATAGTTTCAATTTCTAAAACCTTTGCGGAGGAAAAACCAATTTTTTAAATAAAAATTTGTATTCTGTGTCGTTCTTTAAAAAGAAACTAGAAACGAAAACAAAGTTATGAAACAAACTACAGATCTAAGAAGAATAAGTGTTAGGTATTAAAATTCAATACTCAATCCAATACTCAATATAACGTAAAGGATGAAAAAGTCACAAGGGCTTATCAAAGGTCATCTCAAGGAAAAATATAATGAAGATTCCAAGTACTTTCGAGCTTTATTTCAAGTTCATTATCAAGGAATGACGAAAACAACAGAAAACGGAAATATATAAGCAAGGGAAAGAAGAGAGAGAGAACGCCAAAATAAACAATTAAGAAAATCGTGGAATGAAATAACGGCTTATAAAAAAATAGGAGCGATTGGTTTACTTGTTTATTTGATGCGTTATTTCTCCTCTTTTCCTTGCTTATATATTTCCGTTTTCTCTTGTTTTCGTCATTTCTTGATAATTAACTTGAAATAAAGCAGAAAAGTACTTGGAATCTTCATTTTATTTTACTTCTGGGCTTTGTTGCATTTATTGCTTACTCGCGCGATACTTTGTGAGTTTTCTACATACTAAAAGTTTATATACCTGGATTTCGACTGGTTGCTTGTATTTTTTTATTTCCTGTTTGAGTTGATTAACTTCCTTGATCAATTTGCCCACCTGGAAATAAAGTGTTTTAGTAACATGATATATTAAAAATGGAAATACAGGGTGTCCCAAAAGTCTCCATAAATACCTAATAGTTTAAACACGAAGAAAAAGTGTCCGAGTTTATAGATTTTTCACCGTAATCCCGTGGGAATGGCCTCTATGAAGAGCCATGGTAATGTGTAGAGCTTTCCCCCAATCGAGATTGTGGGGCTCCCATAACAATATATCATACATTTAAAAGTAGTGCCAGGCACGACAAATACCATTCTCAGCAGTGCCAATGCTACGGAATACTTACAGAAAATGTGTATTCAAAATTTTATATTTGCCTTAATATTTTTTTTTCACAGTGGGATCCCTCCCCCATCGCGGGGGTCGGGGGCAGTTGCTACGGCTCTGCCTCTATGGACACTACCTACGGCATATTGAGACACATCCGCATGTTCAGCCTTACTGAGTTCCATTTCAATAGTTCCTTCCCTTTTAATTTTTAGTTTTCGGTGTTGTTCGGGGGTTTATAACCCTCCAAAGGATCGACGAGGATTACCACTATTCATTGCCTCTCTCAGCTTCTTTTTACTGTTCTTGTTCTTTCTTTTATCCCTTCTTTTATTCATCTATTTCCCTCTTTTTCCCGACTAGAAGATGAAATTCGGATAAAGGTGAGAATGAAAATAGTTGACAAACCCGAAAGAAATAGGGCCTGTGGAGGAGGGGAGGGAGGGATTCTTGGTTAAAAAAGGGGATGTGTTTCCCCTTATTTTTCTCGGCTAAAAATGGTATATGTTTTCCCTTATTTTTTATCGGTAAAAATGTGAGGTGTTTCCCCTTTGTATAGTGAGAGGTGCAAAGAAAGAGATGAAAATAGGGGAAATAAAAATGTATAAATATATCTAGCCAAGGATCCTCCTACGAGCATTCCTACGTAATTGATGGGGACAGAAAAATGTACTTTTAAATCTTAAGGAGAAAATTCACAGCCATCATACGACAACCACATTAGGGGAAGGGGAGGGAGCAGGTTTTCATCCCGCATGGATGACTTCAATAAAAGTATCCGAGGGCACGAATCTTGTTAACTGGTTGTTACCCAAATGACGAAATCACTTAACGCTTAGAGCTCAAACTCACTGAATCTCACGCTCATCCATGAGAGATCAGATTTCAAGAGGGCCAATACTTATCAGACTTGTTAACAGTAAACAGAGGTAATAGAAAACAAACAACAGAAAACAGTGTTGGGGTAAGGGTGTCTTGCGGCCAGGGCGGTGAGGCAATCCTGGGTCCCCATGATAGGCAACAGGATAAGTATAAAGTCAACATACACTCACACACAGATTAATATTATTATATATCAACATATGACAAAATAAACTAAAATTACAATTAGTAGTGTTATGATCATGACAATATTGGTAATCATATATAGTATATATAATTTTCCTGGCAATAATTTTCTAATAAAATTAGTAAATTACCAGGGTTCGGTCGAATGATATAATTGCCAAGGTCTCATCAATGTTATTCTTTGAATTATTGAAAGTTTTGAAGGTCGAGAGGTCTTAAATCAAAATAAGTGAGAGCACGCGACATTTTGGTCAGCAGACCTTGTTTTTATTTATTTTAGGAGCCCATCTAGCGATTGTCTACTAGGAGAAAAGTCGCTGTAATCACGCTTCAGCCAAATACTAGGCTAGATTGAAAAAAAAACATACTAAAACCTAATAACAAAGATAAGAAAAAGCAAAACAAAAACCAAAGCAAAGAAAAGATAAAAACAAAACAAAAGAGCAACAAGAAGAATCAAACACGCCCCGGTGTAGGGGAATCCGGCCTGCCCCGGCGCAGGAGCGTGTGACCTACAACAAAGAATCGAATAAAATGGAAGAGGCCAACCTCCTCCAAAAAGTCAGGTAGTTTGAAAATCTGTGAAGACGAACCCGTCCCAAGTAAAAGGGAAAAGTGGTAGCGACCCTGCTTGTCTCGATACGGGGAAAGGTGACGTGCGCGAAGATCGCCCAGACTGGGACATTCACCAAGAATGTGCCGAACAGTCTGAGGGACAACGTAGTCGTCGCAATAGGGCGCAGGCGAGCGCTCAATCGAATGGCGGTGCGTCCCTTGAATGTCCCCAATTCGAAGACGCCAGAAAGCGACCTGAAACCGTCGTGGAATCGGTTGGTAGGTTCAGATATTTATGTCTGCTGAAGTCATCAATGATATTCGAAAATTGAAGGGTTCTATGTAATTCTCTGTGTTCTTTCTTGTCCCATGCTGTTTCTTTTGCATTTTTATTTATTTAGCTCGGAGAAAGAACTACCATCATAGATATTTATATACGAAGTGCTATTTCAGTTTTAATAAGTGTTCATGAAGAAATTGATACATGTTTAATTCAGCAGATCTTGATTACTTGTGGCACGTTGAGGCTTGAAGATTTGGTAAAGATGTAAACAAGTTATAGATTTGAAAAAGTGCAGAATCAAGATCATCTAGATACAAGGACACCAAAGTTACAGCAATGTTTTTATTGTAGATACTTCAGAGTGAAACTGAAATTATGTTTTAAAAGATTCAAAATTTGATATTAACTTCCTTGTATGCTTCAAGACGTTTAAAGGATTGGTAATTTTGTCAACAACAAAAACAAAGAACACTTTAATTCTAAATCTGTCTGTTAGTGGTATTGTTGTCTCTTCTGCGCTTCCTTCATCATTTCGATGGTTTCGTATGTATACACGTTTCTCCTTTGACCTGTATTTGTTTGATCTCATACTTCACTTCCTTGGGATCCAGTGGTCAATCTTTGTTCTCTAAGTCTAAAGAGAGAGAGAGAGAGAGAGAGAGAGAGAGAGAGAGAGAGAGAGAGAGTTGTTTTGTGATAGCACTCAAGGTTTGTGTTCCAGGGAAAAACACTAATATCTTATTACAGCAATCTGAGTTTCTTCAGGATTGACTGAGCCTGATATCAGCAATCAGTTTTCTGTTCCGTTTTAGAAGACAATTATGCCTCAATTGTTGTGCAGATATGAGTGAATCTCTTGTATAAGCCACTGACAGCTTCAAACATTGATTACCATCAAGTATCTGATAGTCTTTTGACGAAATAGAGTGTAAGGGATTTACCGTCTCTAAAGTAGTCGCGACTCATATGTAAAAACAGTGAAAATGGTGTACAAGTTAACTAAATAAAAAAACTTACTATCATATTCAGAAGCACTTTTTGCTACCTGGTTGAGTAAGTGAGCAGCACATGGTATGAATATTTCATATAGGCAATGTTGTTTAATTACAGTTTGGACACCAACATATTTCTCACTTATGTGTGAATCATTGTCATAAGGCTATCCAAGACAGTTCTTTATGACAATTCTATGCTTATCTGAAACTGAAAGGACCTTGTTTGCAATATTTTGTCCTGTGTAGCCAATCAGTGGTGGAAATCCTAGAAATGTTTCCAAATGACAATGATGTTGAACGTATAGGACAATAACTGTCAATAAATATGAGTGTGCTATCATGATTTGAATAAAAAGATATTGATTGGAATTAAGTTCATCTGGGACAGTTTGGAATACTTTGACAGTCATCAGAGTAATAAGTTCTTCACAAGTTGTAGAGGACAAGCATGAGGCATGTCATTTCCCTTTGTTTGCATACATCTTAATATGTTCAAAAAGAAAAGCACCATAGCTTGCTAGAACCTTTACTATTCTTAAAAATTTGCATTACTTTTAGATCCAACAATTTCATTTTTGCTCCATAGTAAAAATTCACGTTGACCAAGAAATGTGGTTAAAGTGAAAATCTTCTCTAAAACCTTTCGCAAGTATTTTCATTTATTTTCAAACTGAAGAATAAGTTCCTTGTTCACACAACCACGAATTGCTTTTTTTAATATAAATCGCAACCATACAGTCTCGGTGCTGAAGGCTGTTATCATGAGCTGATATTTTCTTTTCTTCATGTTTCCAGTCATAATACCCCCAAATAAATACATTTCTTGGTTTAGATAATATACTTTTCCATTCTACCAATCAGCAAAGTTGAGACCATTAACCTAGACATTGCATGAACGTGCAGTTAAGATTTGGCAAATAATCGAAAGAATACGTCCCGAAGATGAAAAAAAAGAAGTTTACCTTATCTGACGATGAAATCCATCAAATTCGTTACAAACAACGATTTGATAGTAGCAAGAATTTACATCACAGAATATGGCCCTGGCACTAGAATTGCACCAGCAAAGTGCCTCGCAGGAATAGGAAGTATTGTAACAAATATCCACGCGTATATATATATATATATATATATATATATATATATATATATATATATATATATATATATATATATATATATATATATATATATATATATATATATATATATAAACCAGTCAAGGTATTAAGCGAGAAGGCGAGATTTTAGATAGCAGTAAAATTTGGCGACAGTGTAATAAAAGCGAACATTCTGCGTCTGGGAATGGAATTAAGCTGAGACAGCTGTCTTCGTCTCAGAAATGAAAAAAATATATTGAAAAATTGTAGGCGCCATAAATTGATTAGCTTCAGAGACCATGGGATGAGAAAATCCAGCCCAGTGGGCTGAGCTAAAAACATTGTGATCCCAGAGGCGAAAAGTGGCCACGCCTCCTGTACAATCTATAGAAGAAAAATGAAGAACTCGACACTCGGGTAGACATTTAAGTCAGACAGACGGAAAAACACCGTGAAATCTATAGTAAAGAACTAATTACAGTTCGTTTAACGTCTCGAAGCCCCCATTGTACTCGCCTAAGTCTTGTTCCCATAACACTCGTTTACCTGACCGGTACTGTAATATACCTAGACCGTATCGTGTAAACGCGGGCCTCCCTTTTGCTTTGCTTGTTTTTTTTGTTGGAATTTAACATTTCTTTTTGTTTACGTGATTACTCTCAGTCCTTTCTTGATCATTAAGCATTCGGTAAATCCAGCCAAGTTGGAATATTATTTGAGTAGCTTTGGAGTCAGATACGTGATTAACGCCACCCATCACCTCATTCGCGGGACTTGAGGCACCTCTCCAAAATATCTGTGACAATAATTCCCTTTCCTCTGTAATCCGGGTGACGGTCAATAATATTATACATCAACCTGTCGCACCCATCCCCTATAAACAGGGAACTTACAACAAACATAACTCCCTCAACCCCACTATCACTCCGCCCCCTAGAAAAAACATTTTAAAAGGAAAGCTCACATGCTGACCGAAGGAAAGAAAACGCACCATATACTCGTATATTACGGGGAAAAGAGAATACCAAAGCCATGAAGAACATGGAAGAAAAACGATTTGCATCCCAAAGGAGGGGGCTTCAGGAGAAAATGGCTTCCCAAACTACCACCAAAGGAACTCTTTGGACAGAGAACGGGAAAATAAAACCAGACAGAGGCAAAGTGAACAAAACGGTCTTCGGCAAGATAAATTTAGTGATACTTAGACTTATCAACATATCTGATGGCTACATGGCCATATGCGAAAGGGAGGAAGATGTAGAGAGTTCAACCTCCTTCCCAGCTTCTCTCCCCAGATACAGGCATGGGAAGGCGTGATCTGGCGTAAAATAGATCAATGGATAGGTCAGCATACGAAAGAAGAATTAGATGAAGAAATCAAGACAAACCGGAAATGGCCTAAAATAACAGTGATAAAATTTAAAAAAAACTGGCATGACAACATGGAATACCGAGTCGTGTTTCAGGTAGTGTTTAGTGAGATGGGGATGGCTCAGAAGGTGAAAGAACGTGGCCCTCTTATGTTAAACGCCAAAGTAAGCATAAGCGGAAGACAAATTGAGAGGGATAGGGATATCATTTCCATTCAAATTTACTTCCGCGGTAATAAAATAGAGCAACACGCCAAAATAACTGCACAGAACCGGTGATAACACGCTCCAAATGCAGCGAAAAAGGGCTCGTCTGGAGAGAATGCAACACCTCTTATTAGAGATGTGCTAAGTGGAGAAAGAATCACAGCGCGATGGCCATTTCCTGGCCCATGAAAAGGCAACTACTTAAGAAAAAAACAGCAGAAAAGAGGGAGAGGAAGATGCAAGGAGAAAATTAACAACTTACGCGCAAGCGACAAGAGCAACCAAGGATAAAAAACGAGCAAAGAAAAGCATACTTAAAACTTGAGAATAAGAACCGAACTAAGATTCTCACATGTATATTGTATACCTATATGAGAAACGTAACTTACTCGGCAACTTTTGGAAAGGAGCTCAAGTTAGATGGTAACGAATAATGGGATAACCGAAGTGTGGTTCCAAGACAACCCCCTTCGGGCGACATCCTGGAACTCCAGTGCGCCTCAAAGATAACTGCAGCTACACCTACTACAGCCTTAGTATATGCACACCATGAACCATAACAAACAAATCAGCCCGCATACCAGATCCAAAATTGGTAGCGATAAAATAGAACGAAGAAAGGCCTTAGAAGCACAAAAAGAAAGGAGAAAGTTTGAATCACCAAAAACCCCGAGAAAACTGTCGGAAAGAAGAACAAAGAGGTGTGCGCCTTGACATCAACTGATTAAAAGACAGAAAGATAGAATCAGAAATTTAAAAGACTTCCATAAGAGCAGGAAGCAAGAAAAAATAACCATATCCAAAAAACTAAACTACAAATGTAACGGAGATAGGATTAACCTTAGAATCTTTGTTTCAAAACAGACACTATTTCAAGTTAACATCAAGATCTTTGAAGTCTATTAGGAAGTGAGATCGAAAAACACAAATGAGAGTACATGTGAAACGGTCAGTGCGTCTGAATACAAAAATAAATGAAACAGAAAACCCCGATCAAGGAAAACATAAGAGGAACAATAGATCTCGATATGTGTCTTATAACGGAACACGGAATCAACACAGAACTAACAAATAAAAATATAAAACTACACAGTCATTAAAAAATAAACACACGCAAGAAAGGTGCGATGACACAGCCATTGCCACCAGAAAGAACTTCAAATACAAGAGACTTTCGGAATTAGAAGAAGCCTTTATTGTAATAGAAATGCAGACTCTAGTAGCTGGGGTAGTAGGGACGACGGCATACAAACGGCCCCACCACCCTTACCTACAGATCTACCACTTCCCCATGCTCTTATGCCATGGAAGAACAACGCTACTTGGAGAAAACATGAACGCAAGACTAGGAAAGAGAGATCATCACTTGATACCTTATCACAGCCAACGAGAGATGTGACCTCACCATAATGCACAAAAATACTCCCACACCTTAGGTGGATGGATGAGATTAGAGAAAATGTTCCGAAACACAAGGATATACGAGGAATAATCTAAGAACTGAAGAAAATAATAAACGACCAACGGAAGGATATCTCGAATGATATCATCGGTCGGCTAGATGAAGAACGCAACTCAGAAAATTTGGGGAGAAACTTAAAAGAATTAAGAGGGTTGCCTCCAAAGGACATTATCACAATAAATGACAAATGAGAAGACCCTGCCACCCTCGAATGGAAGTTCATAAGATTTTTGGAAACAAAAATTTAATAATCCTTGACGAAAACGACGACTTTGATTAGAATTTAGAATATCAAGTGCTCGACAACCTCAATTCAATAATAAACCGCACACATCCGAATGTTTCCATAGAAAGAGAAATGGCTAATCATAGAGTCCCATAGCGTTTGAAGAGACCATGAACATTCTTAGGTCTTTCAAATAGTCTCCAAGCTGGTATGAGATCAGGAAATACAACCCCGTGGACGCCCCACGGCAAATAATACAGGACATCCCTAACACAATGAATGTACTCCCGAACACAGGCTAGTTCCCAGACGGATACAAAAGTGGCTAAGATAAGTTTTATCTCCAAATTGAACAAGCGCCCAGATCAGCTAATCAACTACAGGCCCATCTCTCCTTTGGAGTTAATCGGCAAGATTAAAAAAATATTGCCGACAGATCACAAGCACAGAGGTGCGGGTTAAGAGCACAACCTTCAACGTCATGGGATTATGAAAAAGTGGGACTCAGCGGCCCTCGCGCTCCTGGTTGAAAAAATCGCCGAAAGCCGAGCGGAGGGCAAATTCGTGGGCTTTGTACTGAGAGATGTGCAGAATGCCTTCGACAAGGTCTGGGTGAGAGGACTGCAATGCAAGACCCTGAACCTACAGTTAGACTCAATCCAAGAAAGGGGAGTCTGAATTCGCCACAAACAGAAGGACACGCATCATCAACGAAGGTTACGGATGACCCGAATTCAAACTCAAATGGGGTCAAGAAGACCTGGAGAAGGTCAACCGATGATATCATTCTAGAGTTAAGACGCGGATTGATATTTTTTTTCATGGGTCCTATCTGGTGACTGCCACGGAGTCCTAAATCACCATAATCGTTTTAGCTATTACTAGGGTACATTCAAACACACATATAAGCAAAAAAAATAATACACACACTATACCAAAAAAACAAACGGCAAACGAGCAAAAAAAAGCGAGAAGAAGGAGGCATGCTCCAGTTTCGTGTGGAGGGCCGCCTCCTCCTAAAAATTAAATCAGGTATGTTTCGTTATGATTATATACTTCCATTACAATTTCTTACTTTAAGATTAGGTTGGTTAGGTTAGGGAGGGTTGGTTAGGTTAAAAGTGCTGTTTAGGTCAGAAGGGTTAGGTTACGCCTATCTTGTTGACTCTTCATTTCCGACGGATATTGAGGTCGAGTTTATTTATAACGCCTTAAAGATTTTTCTTGAGAGACCGATTGTGGCCTTAATCTGCACTATTACCAATTATAAATTTATAACATAAATCTAACTTCCGTTTCCGCTCTACCTACATTGGATGATGACTGTATGCCAGCTGATCAACAATATTTTGATCATGGCAACAAATTGTATCAACGACAGAGTCAAAAACGATTAATAGCAAACTAATTTAAGGAGGTAACAGCGAAATATATGGTAGAGGTCACGGTTACCGGATATTTAAAAAAATATAATGTGGAGTAAACTTTTCATAATATTTATTTAGGAACTCAGTTGCTAAAATGTCAATTTAAAAAAGAAAGAAAGATTTGCAGAATGTATAGGCCTCCTATTGACTTGAGTCCTGGCCCGCCTCCTTTAATCCGCCACTGACGGTGAAATCTTCAGCTAAAATTGTTAGACACAGATGGTTCATTCCCACTTACCTCAACTTTTAAAGTATCATCCCTCGAAAACCCATAGCGGTTGCTGCTATCAGACTGAAATAAGAAGTTAGGAAAATGAGAATGTGCCAATATGTATTAAAAAACTTCTTCCGTGTCGTTCCCTATTAATAAATTTGTATTCTTTTGATTGCGTCAAGGGACAAAAGTCGTTCGATGAGAAATGTCCCACGCATTCCTAGAAGAAGACTCAAGTCCACTCGAAAATATCTTCATTTACAAAGATTATAATAGTAAAAGTGTGATAAAATTTATAAAATTCGAATGTATAATTATTTATCATCATGCAGACCATGTAAATATTAAAATTTTCGACCACCAACGTAGCGATACAGAAAAAGGCTAAATAAATTAAAAAATTGGAAAAATGTCAATGACTATCTTTTAATGACTTGAAAGTTCACCTTGAGTAGAAGAACGACAGAAATTCCAAGCGCCGCGACTCCAATGACAAAGCAAAGCAATTGACCCGAAGTGAGAAATGTAATTTTTCTTCTTAATTGCGAGTCATCATACATCTGTAATAAGATTAAAAGAAATTATATCTCAATTATTTACACTCAGCACAACAGGTGATTTCTGTAAACTACTATGGCAAATTGAATAGCCAGAATATATATATATATATATATATATATATATATATATATATATATATATATATATATATATGAAAAGAAACTCACAACCTGCACGTGAGTCAAAATTATGATAAATAACACCCACAAGGAAAATAGAAAAACGATTCCGAGCGCTTTCGTATTTATTCTAAAAGACGTCTTCATGGAATAACATAGGTCAGGACAGACAATGTCTTAAATAGTAAGGAGTGGGGGGGTTAATACGGCTACCTGCAACAAAAACCTAACTAGGGGGTTCAACTTCTTTAAACACTTTAATTTGTGATTTAATATAATTAGATTTGATAGGATCTAGGCTAAACAATCCAGGGCTATATTAAAATTTGGGAAAGTATTAATCGAGATACTCTCTAAAATATTTCTTATAATGCAGATTGTTGACAAAGATTACGAACATTAGTTTGGTGCCGTTTAACTCTAACATTCAATTATGGACAGACAGGTAAAGAATTGAATGTTAGAGTTAAACAGCACCAAACTAATGTTCGTAATCTTTGTCAACAATTTGCATTATTTTTACATATCTATAGTCAGGATCATACTATTAATTGGAATAGTACTAAACCTGTTATTAAATGTACAAACTACATTTCAAGAAATATTTTGGAGTGTATCTCTATTAATACTTTCCCAAATTTTAATATTAGCCCTGGATTGTTTAGCCTAGATCCTATCCTATCCAATTATATTAAATCACAAATTAAAGTGTTTAAAGAAGTTGAACCCCCTAGTTAGGTTTTTGTTGCAGGTAGCCGTATTAACCTCCCCCCCACTCCTTACTATTTAAGACATTGTCTGTCCTGACCTACGAGTATGTTATTCCATGAAGAGGTCTTTTAGAATAAAGACGAAAGCGATCGGAATCTTTTTTTCCATTTTCCTCTCGCACTGGCTCTCGCACTAGCTCCACCTTGACCAAAAAATAAACTTCTTCCATTCGAGATCATTCAATTAAATGTAAGACAGAAATTTCGCACAAAACCTTTCAAATTATAGGACATGCAAAGGACTCCACTTCCCTCCGCATTCTTGAATCATTATTTATAAAACAACTAAATCCCAGTTTAAATTCTGATTCAACTGCTTTTCCCCTTCTCATTTCATAAATCACTCAAAAGTTTTTCACAACCTACCAATCTTTAATCGGTTCCTTCTATAATCTTTCCTCAGTCTCTCCGCTTTTGACGTCCACTAAAGGTGACTAATATTTTTGTGTATCAATCAATTGCCCCAATTAGTATTTTATATTTATCCATATTTATAGCATCTATATTTAGTGTCAACAGATTTCAAATGATTTTTTCACATTTTCAATTAAGTAAATAATTTATTACTATTTCTGCTTCATTAAGTGACTAATATCTGTGTCAACCAATATTGCATCAACTAGTGTTATATTTATCATATTTAAAGTACCCATAATTGATCCATATCTAAAGTTTCAATAGTTTTCCAACGATTTGTCAAAATTTCAATTATCTAAATAATTTATTTCTAATCCTTGTGTGCATTATAATTTTCATAATTTTAAACTTGTTCTAAATCTATCTTATAGACCAGAAGATGGGTAAGGTAGCCAAAACGTTGTATTTAATTAAATGAGAAATTTTACATGTCTCATTTTGGGATTTATCCTCAACCTGAAAATAAGCCTTCTTAGAAGCAAACCTATAGAATATATATATATATATATATATATATATATATATATATATATATATATATATATATATATATATATATATGGGGATAAAACCACAGTAATAGGACTAATTTTATATGCGAAGCCAGGTTTCGACGGACACATCTGTCATTGTCATTCGCTAGTACACAAGTGAGATACAGAAGTTGCTTAACGTACAAACACACAAATCAGTTGCGCTAAGGTGGAATATGCGAGAATGTGTCGGCATTTTTGAGAAACAGAAGTATGAATTTCTTGCTTATTAAGGTAGTAGTATTGAATTGGCCTTTTGGGGTGTGGGTCGAAGTTGGTTTAAGATTCGACCTATTCGGTTCGCGAACGGAAAAGAGTTAAGAATTCAGTGGGATGGTTTACTTTTTAATTACGAAGTCCCTTCAAAATAAATAATTTAGACTGCAAGTTGGCCAAAGATTAACAGGTAGCTGGTACTCGTTTAGGGTTGCAAGAATAAGATGACAACAAAAGTATACCTTTACTAATAAATAAAATAGAGTTGAAATATATACAGATACAGGGTTTAAAGGGAATGATCGTACTTGCTAAATTAAATGTCGGCACGGGACACAGGAGGGATAAATATGGGATTAGTGGTCGGGTTCAGATCGGTGATTAAAAGGGGATTTTAATCCGGCGCTCACACACAAAGGAAGGGACGATTTGGGTAAACCAGATTATAGAATAATCTGTAGGCGGCAACAATTGCAATTGCTTACGTGTTCTTTGAAGGGAAGGGCCAGTCGGGATACAATGACTGCGATGGGGAAGCCCGGTTGCCTCACTGGGCAGATGAGAGAGCACACGTAGTTCGGCCTTCGGAGATGGTATTCCTCGTCAGATACTCGCCGATTGACTATGGCAGAGTTCACGGATGTCGATTTAGCCTTCGTCCTTGAATCGAAGTTTCCGGTATCGCTGATCGCGACAGATGAGCGTGTCTTTTGCTCATACGCGGTGTTAGGCGGGATGGTCCAGAAGTGCTACACGCTAAACCAAGTCGGGGAGTTATATAGACGCTCCGATGGTGGTTGGGATTGCCTGCCGGGAGCCTCAACGACTCGCGCGATCTTGGGGGGAAGGGAGCGACTCCTTCGGGGGAACCAAGATAAAGTTGGCGTAGAATGTTCGAAAATCTTCGATCTATGCCGGAGGGCGGGAAGCTGGTTGATAGGCCATGCGAGACGAGGAAAATGTGTCCCTAATTAAATGCAGTTGGGGTGCAATAAAACGCCGTGGACCTCATCCTCGCCGTGGATCAGCCTCACTTCCAACGCTCCATGCGGTGATCTCGAGAACACGTGGGTACAGAAGGGCACGAGGTTGCCCTTCGAACTTATTCTTCTACATCTCCTCCCATCCTGGAAGATGGCACTTTCGGAGTTAGGTAAGTAAAGTGACATCCCCGATGACTTGGGCGAAGCGGAGTCTTCCACGCGAGCGGTCAAACGTGTGGAGGGGGGGGGATAAGAAAAAGGAATTACTGACCTGACTTCGCGCAGGTGTACAAGCTAATTCCAACCGACTGCGTGTACATATGAACGGGAAAGGAAATTAATTATTACAGGTTTACACCGACCATAAGGGAATTAAGATGGAACGTAATTAAAAAAAAAATGAAAAGGGTATTTATACAAAGCAAAGAAAAAAATTAAATGGATATTCAAAGATACATCATACACAAATGACAGGAAGATTACGGGGGTACATATACACATATAGTGGTGCTGGACCAGAATTCTAACTAATAATTTTATACATACAAGGGCGCTGTGCGTTCTAGACGTATGCATAAAAAATAACTACATACACAGAGAAATAATTGTCATTTAACTTATATCTATCTGGCGTTTACATTATATACAAAATAGACATGGCCATTGAGCAATTACAATTACAATTTAGCAGGAGTCGTCGCGCCCAAAGAATTACGGCTAAGGGTATCGGCGATATAATTTTCCGACCCTTTTATATACAATATCCGATACTGAAATTCCTACAATAATAGGCTCCATCTCATTACTTGGCAATTATGATTTTTAATGTTACGTAGATATGCCAGCGGGCGGTGATTGGTTTCTATAACAAATTCTCGAGTTAACAGGTACACTTTAAAATTTAACCGCTCCAAATGATAGCTAAAGCTTCCTTTTCTATCACTACATAATTCCTCTCACGTAGGAGCAATTTCCGACTCGTGTAGGCCACAGGGTGGCTCTCACCGTCGTCCTCGTACTGAAGAAGGACATAAACAATGCCCTAGTTGCTCGCATCCGTCCGAATCTCGAATGGCCTACTGGGGTCAGGCAACCTGAAGATGAGGGCAGATGCCAATTTACCCTTAGCTGATGTAAATGAGCATTAGCCCTCGAATTCCAGACGATGCGATCTGGGGACTTCTTCTTGAGCAGATCACACATCGGGTCGGCCAAAGACGCAAATTTGGAGACAAACCTCCTATAAAATGAGGCAGACCCCATGAAAGAACAAAGCTGTTTCATTTTACTCAGGAGGGGCATATAAACTATCGCCCAGACCTTGTCTTCTTGGGGCTTAAGTTGATCGTTTCCAAAGTGGAAACCAAGATATTGAATCGAATTGTAGGCGAGGTGGCACTTACCGGGGCCTATTGTAAGGCCGTGCTCTCGCAAACGACTTAAGAGTGTCTAGAGGGAGACCAAGTGTTGGTCCCAGTCACAAGTGGCAACGTAAATGTTGTCAAAGTAAAAAGTGACATTATCCAATCCGTCTCAAATTCTGCGCATTATCCGATTATAATTGCTGAAGTCCGTCATTAACCCAAAAGGAAGTCGACAGAACTGCATAAGGCCTTTCTCGGTGTGGAAAACGGTGTATTTTCTTATGTTCTTGTTCAGGGGGATCTGGTAATACGCCTTACAGAGGTCGAGCTCGCTAATATATTTTGCCTTTTCAAACAAGTGAAAGTTTTGGTCGATTAATGGGATTGGTTCCGCATCGAAAACGGTCACAGAATTTAATTTTTGTAAATATACGCACATGCGGTAAGAGTTATCCGGATTCCGCACCATAACTACTGGGGAACAATTATTTGACGTGGGGGGTTCAATGATTTGAGGTTGAGCAGATTGTTAACTTTGGCGTTAAAGTCATTTCTCAGATAAATTAGGAGGGGGTAAGGTTTTGAGTGAACAGGTTCCTGGTAGTGAGTGATATGTCACGCTCGAAATTAATAGAACACCCAGGGGTCTCGGAATCACGTCCTCAAACTTAATTAGAATAAGCTGCAGCTGGCTAATTTGGTCGGGAGTTAGCCGCTTATTGATATCCAAGCTGGCGGGGGGCGAATTGTTGGTGCCAGGCAAGGCGGGTAGTGGGTAATCCCTATCCTATTGGACGCACATGGCCTGTATTACGTTCAGGAAATCTTTCGTGTAGTCGGCCTCCAAAGCTGTCTCTTCGTCGATGGTAACAATGTTGTTAATACACGTGCGGCGGTGATATCTTTTCAACATGTTGACATGGAACTGCTTATTCCCCGTGGGGTCCTAATTAAATAATCCACAGGTTCTCGCGCTTCAAGAATTTGGAAGGGGCATTTCCATTGGCTCAGAAGTTTGTTGGTCTCCGTAGGAAGTAGCAACAGAACCTCATCACTGGGCTTAAACTTCCTCTCCTTCGATTTGACGTCGAAGTACCTTCGGTACTTTTCCAAATTGAAGTAGGCATTTGGGTATGCAATCTTGGCACACTTTTCTAATCTTAGTCGAAGATCCAAAACATAAGCGTAGGAAGATTGAATTTCCCTATCTAACTTAGCGTTCGAGAATAACTCCTTAAAGATGCTTTTCGGACTTCGCACGTTACGTCCGTAGATTAATTCGAAGGGAGCAAATCCGAGGGTACGATGGGGAATCTCCTTGTATGCAAATAGTGCAACGAGCAAAAAGCGATGCCACTCACGGAGCTGCTCGACACACAGCTTCTTTAGTATCGATTTCAAGGTCGCATTAAATTTTCGCAAATTCCGTTTGCGCAGGGCTGAAAGGGAGTGGTAAAGAATGGTTTTACGATCAACAGTTTCCCCCATATATTTCATAAATTCAGATGTAAATTACCTACCTCTGTCAGACACTACATCCTTTGGTATGCCTACCCTAGAGAAAGTGAAAATTAAGGCTACCACAGACGTAACACTATCGATTCTCTTTAAAAGTACTGCGTCGAGGAATCGCGTGGCACAGTCCACAAGGGTAATGACATAACTATGCGCATTCGCTGGAAGGGGGACGAATGGGGCTGACAAGGTCTATGGCGACTCGGGATAAGCGTTTCGATATGATCGGTCCCATCTGAAGGGGGGCCGGTTTAACACTTCCTTTTGCCGTGGATTTCTGGCAGATGTCACAGGATTGGCAGTATTCAGAAATGTCAACTGTAAGACCCGTCCAGTACGAAATACCGAAAAATCCTTTGATCACTTTTATTGTGGCTAAAGTGGCTAAGAAACACACTCTCGTGGGCAATTTTTAGGACCAGGGGAACATGCGAACGGGGAACACAGAGGATGTGAATCTCGGGGTTAACGCCATCCGAGCAAGCGCGATATAACAAGCCTTCTTTTATGATATAAAACTATCTTGTTATCGCAGCCAGAATTCTGCTTGAGGCTCCGGGATTTTTCCTAAAAGGGAAGGAGATTTGGACACTGCTTATGTCTTTAAAAGAATTCTACGCTCATAACGCCGCTGGAATTCGAATCTAAGAGGTTTTCAAGGGCAGTGGGCGTCAGGGAATCCTTCTTTGCTTGGGCTCTCGTGATGATGGGCTGAGCCACTGGGTTAGATGTGACTTGGGGGCATTGTCCTACCAAAACGGAGCAGAATTTGATAGGTGCTGACACGATTGCAGCCCATCCTGAAAAGTATTGACACTCCAGGTAACAGTTAATAATGGGGAAGCGGTTTGCACGTCCCAGGTAGTGATGGTCTATCGCAAACTTTTTGTGTTCAGGGTACACAGGGAAAAGAAGTTCATTAGATATCACGATACAGGTACACCCACTATCGCGGACGACGGTGGAGACTCGAAACCCATTAACGGTTCCGTTCTTAAATTTCAAACCTCCTGGAGAGCTCTTGTCAAATTGGAAATTAACTTGGTGCCGTGTGGCACTGGGAAACGAGATTGGAGCTAGGGTTTCTGGTTGCGATGAAAGGGTAGCGGTAGCAGCATTCACTTGGTGTACTTGGTGAAAAGGATTATTACGGATTTGAGAATTTGGGGAACAGCTCGGGCGGATGTGACCGTCGGCACCGCATGTGAAACAGACAATTGGCATAGGGGAGAAGGATGGCGTCGGGAGATTAGAGATGAGGGGCTTAACATCACAGGGCTCCGATGGAGGGAAACTTCTGGGCTTAAAGGGGCCCGTAGCCTTGACGAATTTGGGGGAGTTCAGAGTAGGGAACCGTGAATTATTAATTTTTTTTCTTAGGGGATGAAGGGGGAGGCTTTTTATTTTCCTTTGGGTATAGGTTGTGACTCACCACATAGATATCGGCCTCTTCTATGCACTGTTTGAAGGAGTTGCACCGACGATCCTTTACAAAGGAGCGGATTTCTGGTGGTAGCGACGCCAGCAACTGATCCCTTAGGACGAAGTCTACCAGGGACTCATAATCGTAGGGGAATTTCGATGCGTCTATCCAGAAATTGAAATGACGGGAAAGAGTATACCCAAGATAACGGAAGTTCATATTTGGTTGGATGCGGGCGTGACGAAACTTGGCACAGTAGAAATCAGGCATCATATTATAAGCCGCGAGAAGTTCAGATTTGAGGGTGGAGTAATCTATCGTTGCTTCCAAGTGAAGGGAAACACAAATGTCCCGGAGCTGGGAATTAAGAAGAGGAAGAAGTTTTGCGACACCGTCTGTCTCGATATTCCAATATTAATTTCAAAAGTTTTCACAAAGTGAATGAGAAAAGATCCGAAGTCATCTACTTCTTTGAAAGTGGGGAGTTTAATGAAAGCAGATTGAAGGGCATCTGCACGGGAATTGGCTGAAATTGATTCAAGCCGATCGCGATTTAACTCCAATTCATATTGGCGAATTGTCTCATGCTTTTTGCTCTCTCTAATCTCTTTTTGTTCAGCTCATTCTCTCATCTCTCTTTGTTCAGCTATCTCTCTAATCTCTTTTTCCTCAGCTCTCACCCCAAATGACGGAATGTCTTATTTGGTTGGATGTGGGCGTGACGAAACTTGGTGCGGTAGAAATCAGGAGTCATATTATACACCGCAAGAAGTTCGGATTTGAGGGTGGAGTAATCCACCGTGGCTTCCGAGGGAAGAGAAACACAATTTTCCCGGAGATGAGAACTAAGAAGGGGAAGAAGTTTCGCGACACATTCTGTCTCAGTATCCCAATAATTAACTTCAAAATTTTCTCAAAGTGAGTGAGAAAAGATCCGAAGTCCTCTCCCTCTTCAAAGTAGGGAGTTTAATGGAAGAAGATTGAGGGGCATCTGCACGGGAATTGGCTGAAAAGGATTCGAGCCGATCGCGATTTAACTCCAATTCATATTGGCGAATTCTCTCATGCTCTTCGCTCTCTCTGATCTCATTTTGTTCAGCTCTCTCTCTAATCTCTCTTTGTTCAGCTATTTCTCTAATATCTTTTTTTCAGCTTTCTCTTTTCTTTCTTATTCCTGTATATAGGTGACGAGTTCTGTGAACTTAAACCGAGGGATTCTCCTTGGAGTTTGAATCTCTCGAACGACGATATTTTGTTCGGATCACGGGGTGTAAGTTGGCCGAAAGAAAGGATTTAATGGAACGTCGGCACGGAATGGAGAAGGGGCTGGAGTCACAAAGTACTCACACAGAGAGGAATACGCTTGTTTAAACACGGAAGCTTTGCTATCCAAATATCCACACTAAAAAAATACAAAAATAAACCCGAATTGAAAAAAATGGAGCCTTCGTGAGATAAGAAGGGCTCGGAATCTGCTAATCCGTAGGGGATTAAAGTAACCACGGGAGAGCTCTGTCTCCTTACAAAATCTTCCTAATAAGGGTTCTCGGTCCAAACACACAGAACATACTAAGTAAAATGGCTGGGTAGTTCCCTAGTCTTTTTAGCAACTTAAACTGTACTCAGCTTTGGAAATTACAACAAAGTTAAAGTGTTGCCTTTAAAAGATCTGTTGTAAAAACCTTTTAAAGACTCTGAGACACCTCTTCACCAGATTTTATAATGATATAATATATATATATATATATATATATATATATATATATATATATATATATATATATATATATATATATATATATATATATATATATATATATGTGCTTTTTAGGGTGTGGGTCAAAGTTGGTTTAAGATTCGACCTAGCTGGTTTGTGAATGGAAAATAGTTAAAAATTCAGTGGAGATGGTTTACTTTTTAGTTGCAGAGTCCTTTCAAAACAAATATTTCAGAGTGCAAGTTGGCCAAAGATTAACAGGTCACTGGTACTCGTTTAGGGTTGCAGAAAAAGGCGACAACAATAATATACCTTTACTAATAAATAAAATAGAGTTTAAATATAAAAAGATACGGTTTAAAGGGAATGATCGTACTTGCTAAATTAAATGTCGGCACGGAACACAGGAGGGATAAATATGGGATTAATGGTCGGTTTCAGGTTGGCGATTAAAAGGGGATTTTAATCCGGGGCTCACACACAAAGAATGGGACGATTTGGGTAGACCAGAATATAGAATAATCTGTAGGCATCAACAATTGCAACTGCTTACGTGTTCTTTGAAGGGAATGGCCAGTCGGGATACAATGACTGCGATGGGAAAGCTTGGTTACCTCACGGGGCGAATGAGGAAGTACAGGTAGTTTGGCCTTCAGAGATGGAATTCCTCGTCAGGTCCTTGCCGATTGACCATGGCAGAGTTCATGGATGTCGATTTAGCCTTCTTCCTCGAATCGAATTCTCCTGTGTCTCCGATCGCAACGAGTGAGCTTGTCCTTTGCTCATACGCGGTGTTAAGCGAGATGGTCCAGAAGTGTTACACGCTAAACCAAGTCGGGGGATTATATAGACGCTCCGCTTGTGGCTGTGATTGCCTGGCGGGAGCCTCCACGACTAGCGCATTTTTTTGGAAAGGGAGCAACTCCTTCCGAGGAACCGAGATAAATTTGGCGTAGAATGTTCGAAGAGTTTCGATCTATGCCGGAGGGCGGGAAGCTGGCTGATAGGCCATGCGAGACGAGGAAAATGTGTCCCTAATTAAATGCAGCTGGGCTGCAATAAAACGTCGTGGACTGCATCCTCGCCGTAGATTAGCCTCACTTTCAACGCCTTATGCGGTGATTTCGAGTCCACGTGGATACAAAAGCGCACGAGGTCGCCCATCGACCTTATTCTTCTACAATCATGAACTAGATTCTAAGGCACTGGGTAAGGGCACTATGTAGGTGTGCTAGTGTAGTTGCTATTACGGATTAATGCATACAAGGAATAGAAAAGTTAATGAGTGATTAACCAAAGGAAGAAAACTGCAAATGAAGTATTTGCAAGGAATATGAATTGGTATATGAGTACGAATTGATTTTGCAATGAAGTGGAAGTGCGAACGATGAGAAATCATGAGTAGAATAGTTGTGTGAAAGTCTAAGATAAAAATGGCATGGTATGGTTGAGTAAAAAGGAGATTAAATATAGATAGCAATATGTTTTGACGAGTTATATAATGTGGATATGGCAGATTGGCAAAGGTAGAAAGCGACAGTACTTTGACGAGTGGTACAATATAAATATGAAAGATAGTTGTACAATGTGGATTTGTGACATGTACAATGTAGATATTGAAGATAGTCAAAGTTAGATAGCGAAAGAGCTTTGACATGTATAATGTGGAAATTGAAGATAGTCAAAATTAGATAACGATTTGATTTTGACGAGTTGTACAATGTGGATATAGAAGATAGTTCAAGGTAGATAACGAGCGGACTTTGATGCGTTTACGATTGTAGGGGAATTGTCACTCCCCCGTTCTCTCTCAGTGGAGACACGGGACGGTAACCGCAAGAACATCTGGGCAAGGCAACGTGAGTCAAGCTCGTAACCACAGCCCCTCGCCTCTATGAAAAACCGTACGGGCTTAAACGGCAAGATCTCCCCTACGAGAGTATATTCAATTTCACCTCAAGTAAGAAATTGGAGACGCGTTTCTCTCAAGCTCGAAGGCCAACGGGAGCTGAGGTAAGACTTGGTGAGAAAAACCGTTGGAATAAGAACCCTCCTGGTCCCGTCTACAAGCCCCATCCCCTCCTACCCCTACCCCAGTGGGGTGACGAGGTATAAATAACAAAGAATTGGGAAAAACGAGGTAGAATACGTGATTCTCCAGGCTACGAAGTCCCCGGATCGAGGCCGGGCTACCAAGACTGGACAGGTAGAATACGTGAGTCTCCAGGCTACGACGTCCCCGGATTGAGGCCGGGCTACCAAGACTGGACAGGGAGAATACGTCAGTCTTCAGGCTACGAAGTCCCCGGATTGAGGCCGGGCTACCAAGACTGGACAGGTAGAATACGTGAATCGCCAGACTACGAAGTCCCCTGCAAGAGAGGCAGGGCTACCAAGGGGGCTAAGAAGCAGTTCATCCTCGAGCTAGTCCCTGGTTATCAAACCAAACGTTAAGTTAACTTGTTCAAGTTCAACTTACTCTCGCCAGAGAGACTCCTCCTATCCTGGTGCATCCTAAAGCCCAGGGATATTCCTCGACCTAGAGGGATTACGAAAATAAGAGGAAAAGGGCTCCCCCTCGAGCTCGTTACCCGGTGGCCTCATCAAACTCATAGGTTAACTTGGTTGAGGAACAAAGTTCAACGCATTCTCGTCAGAACCCCCCCCCCTTCGTCCTTCTATCCTAGTGTATCCCAAAACACCGAGATAGGCCTCGCCCTTGAGGAAGACTGAAACTAAGAAGAAGCTCATCCTCGAGCTAGTTCCTGGTTACCAAACTGACCTTTAAGTTAACTTGTTTAGGTTCAACTTATTCTCGTCAGAGAAACCCCCCTCCTCTATCCTCGCCCTTGAAGAAGACCCCCCAAGTACAATCTTCGCCCTTGAAGAAGACGCCCCCCCAAGAGTACAATCCTTCCAGCATTCCCTCGAGAGTCAAGGTATTCAAGCCTTAGCGCATCGCTAGACAGTGCGAATTAATCCTCAGAGTAATCCGAAGAGGAGAAAGGAACCTTCTTTCACTATCCCGTGGTGATATTCCTTCCTGCCGAAAGGGTGTGGACCCCAGGTGACACACTTTTCAAAGTCAGTTGTGGCTTTCAAGTTATTCATCCGCAACCTCCATCTGGCCGTTCGGCACGCGTCTTCGAGAAAATAACCATCCCGAGGTAAAGTGCTCATTGAGTTCAAGGTCAGACGCAAACCCGTTCCAAGGGGTATCCACAAAAGGAGTTGCGGCCAGTAAAGGCCGTTAGCATTTTGTTTTTTAAATTGAAGTGAGCATCGAATTAGCCAATATTAGAGGGTCAAGTTAATTGAAGTCATTTTTGTGTATTTTAAAATTCGGAGTATTTCTGTGGTTCATGTTTTGTGTTTGGGTAGTAAATTGTTAAATTTAAAATATAAGTTTATTTTTGGAATTCCTGTGTGTTTCCTTCTTATCCTTACGTGTTGAAGCGGCTCTTCATTAAAAACAACAAAATTAGCACTCTTAGATCAAAGCCTACTTCATCAAAGAAGTACTTCACGTTCCACAAGGTATACCACGACAAAAGTGGTGTCAGGTGTGAAGTGATCAAAAGAGGCATTCTGCTACAACGATGATTATCTAAGCAAATTGGACAGTTCTTTTTAAGAGCGTGACTCACTTTTTCAAGGAATCGGGAGAAAAATAATTAGTTACTGAATTACGTTGTCAGCCAGGAATAAATAGCCTCACAAATTCATTAAGCAACTAATTAGCCGAAAGTAAGTTGTGGTAAAAAAGGTTTGAATAAAGTAACTAATTTACTAAGACTTATATATTAAAAAAAACTAATAAGGTACCAATTTACTATTAGTAACAAACTATGTAAGCGTAGGGGTGCGAAGATGTATCAGAGAAAAACTCCTTCCAAATCGATAATATAAATAGCCCATTAAATTACCAACTCAGGACGGACTCGCCGTAGCGTGATGGCTAGAGGGCTGGCATTTGGATTCAAAGACCCGCGATCGAAACTCCCAAATTCCACAATTTTTACGACGAAAATTCACCAGAAAAACAGAAGAAAACGACTTCAAGGGCTAACTCATCAAGAATAAAAGAAATCATCAAGAAGCAAGCAAGAAGAAATCATCCCATCATCAAGAAGCAAGCAAGAAGAAATCATCCCATCATCAAGAAGATCAAGAATTAACCCAGCCAAACTTAAAGAAGAAGGAATCTCCTCCAACAAGAATACCAAGAGTCAGATAAATGGAAGACGAATGTTTCAAGGGCAACTTCATCTCAAGAAGTAATAAATAGATACGAATATAGAAAGAAAATCAAGATGAAGAATAAGATTGATAATTAAGAAATAATAATAATAAATATCCCCCCCCCATAACTGGTGACCCTCAAAAGGCCGAACAATCTTCTGATCTTCGTTACAACTACACCTCCTCTCTACTAGAGTTTAAGAAAAAGTGCTGCTGGGAATCGGAGACCCGGGAAGGATATTATTGATTAGCGACAAAACTTCGTTCGCTCTCCTCCATCCCACTAAATTAGCTCCACTCATCCCGCAGACTCGGAGGCCGGGGAGGGAGAGCTACTACTCCTCGGTTGAGAAATCCAAGACTAGTCTCTACCCAATCCTAAAATTCGCTCCGCTTTCCAGAAAGGGACCTGTGTAGTGGTGCGAAGATGTATCAGAGAAAAATTCCTTCAAAAGCGAGAATATAAATAGCCCATTAATTACCAAGTCAGAACGGACTCGCCGTAGCGTGATGGCTAGAGGGCTGGCATTTGGATTCAAAGACCCGCGATCGAAACTCCCAAATTCCACAATTTTTACGAAGAAAACGGAAATCAAGAAAAACGCTTTAAGGACAACTCAAGAAGTCTCAAGATAAAAATGGATCGCTTCAAGAAAGAAAAACGGAAGAAAACGACTTCAAGGGCTAACTAATCAAATCAACAAGAAATCATCACGCCATCAAGAATCAAGGAGAAATCATCACGTCATCAAGAATCAAAGAGAAATCATCAGGTCATCAAGAATCAATGAGAAATCATCACGTCATCAAGAATTAATCTGAAATCATCACGTCATCAAGAATTAAGAAGGAATCATTACGTGATCAAGAATTTGGAAGGAATCATCACATAAGATAAATGCAAGTTAATATGAAGATACATCAAGGACGAATTACGAAGATCAAGAACTAACCCAGCCAACTTAAAGAAAGAAGAATCATCAAGAATCAAGAAGGAATCTCCGCCAATAAGAATAGCAAGAGTCAGATAAATGGAAGACAAATGTTTCAAGGGGCAACTTCAGTCAAGAAGAAATAAATAGTATCGAATATAAAATATGCCCCCCATCCCTCATATAAGTTCTCGAATGGACTTTTTTTCATGTAATAACTTAGCTACTAATCTGATAGGTTTTGGGTGTCGAGCAACTAATTAGTTGAGTGAAATATTAGTTAAAATATACTGTTAAATCTTCTACCCAAAAAGTGAACAGCTATTTACTCTAACAAAAACTTTGTCAATAAGTTAATAATGCTATTAATCTACTGAATAATAAGCACTTAATTAGACTATTGGAAACAGTTTAGAAGTTGCTAATAGATCGATTAATCTAATAAACACTAAGCAAGTAATTATCCACAAGAACTTTGTTAAACAACTAATAATAAAGCTGAGTATGTACTAGGCAACTAAATAGATGAATGTAGGCTTAGTTAAGAAGGTAATAATAAAGCGATTAATCTACGGAATACTAAGCAACCAATTAACGAATGAGAAATGTTTAAAGGTATAAATAAAGCGATTGATTTAATGAGCACTAAGCAACTACTTTTAAGAATGGAGAGTTTGTAGTAAATTGGTACTAATAAAGCTATTTATCTAATTAGTAATAAGCAAATAAAAAGACGAATGTGAAGTTTGTTAAAAAGGTACTGATAAAACTATTAATTTACTAATTACTAACCAACTAAGTAGACGATTTCAAACTATGTTTAAAAGGTGATAATAAAGCTATCAATCTACTGAGTACTATCGACTAATTAGACGAATGAAAGCCTTGTTAGAAAACACTAATAAAACTATCTATATATTCTATTAAGCTAGTAAGTAGTTGAAGGAAAACTTTGTAAAAAAAAACCTACTAAGGTTACTATTCTACTATGTAATTAAGTGGCGCCATCCTTCGCCACTGCTTGTCCTTCGTATCGTGGACGAGATCCCTTGACCGGATAATGAAATATATATAAAGCTCAAAATGACGATCGTTGGTGAACCCATAGGGACTAATAGCGGCCTTAGTTAGGGGTGGGGGTGGGGTGTTCTGATAGCATTGTGTTTTAATACGAATCAATGATCTTGGATCCGCGTCAGGATTATGTGGATATGAGTACCCCGATAGGGGGCCGCTAGTACTCCATTAGCAGGGCACCGAAACGGAGGAGGGGGGGTAGTACCACACGTGTCATCATGCACAATTTGTGACACTAGTAAAGAAAATTTGAATCTTTTTAGCGTGGCAACAAAATCTGCTGATTGGTGTCATAAACTTGAAAAAATACTGATGTCAGTAATCGAGCCCAGCCCAGAATGCTCTTTCGACAATTATTCGAATTTTTGAGTAGTGCTGATCACGCAAAATTTGTTAGGCATTAATAAGACCCACTCGCCCAGAGCCCCTTCCCCATCCCCACCCCCACCCCCATCCCATCAGTGAATAAATTACTTTACAAATAACAGGTTTTTATTTTTATCAATTAAATGAAACCCCTCGGCTTCATGACCTTTCTTTTGCTGCCATTAGTTGCCCTTTAGAATGCAAAAACCAAAGGGGACGTCCTGCAAAAAACATCCACTTCAGGGTTTTTAAAATTGTACTTTTTAGCACTTGCACTCTGTACATGTGTACTTTTAAGCACTAGTACTCTGTACAAAATTTTCACTTTTAAGCAATGTACTCTGTACATAATGTGTACTAGTAAACTGTACATAATTTTGAATTTTAATCTCTTGTACTCTTTACATATTTTGAACTTTAAGCACTTGTACTCTGTACATATATTGGATATTTAAGCATTTGTATCTGGACATAATTTGGATTTTTCGGCTCTTGTACTCTCTATATCTTGTACTTTTAAGCACTTGTAGTCTGTACATAGTTTGTACTTTTGAGGCACTTGTACTCTGTACATAATTTGTACCTTACGCACTTGTACTTTGTACATAATTTGGACTTTTACGCACTTGTACTCTGTACATTATTTTTGGACTTTTAAGCACTTGTACATAATTGATCCTGGCGGCTTCAATCACTTCCTCTTGACTCAAAATTTAGGGGTGATGAGATTTTATATCTCTTCATTGCTTCCTTTTTACTGTTTTCCGTTTTGCCCTTCTTTTAATCTTTATACCTTTGTTGGTTCTTCATTCATTAGTACGACTAAGATCCGACTCTGAGCGACTCTAACGACTCAAGTCGTCACCAACTCAGGCCATTGCCTACTCGAGTCATCCCTGATTAAAGTCATCACTCAATCCGGTCATTACCGATTCAACTCAGTTAAATAACCGTCTTACTTTGTCTCGCATAAGAGGCAACTAAACCCTGAAAGGGGTCAGTAGCCTAGGAAGACGCGCACTCGAAAGTTTTGTTCTCGGGAGCATTTTCGCAATGGGCGTTGATGTGTTCCAACGCTATTTAGTGAGAAAGCGATTGGCGATAAGTGGGGATACATTAATTAAATGAATTAAAACTAATTTTAATATTTATTTATGAAAGGTAAAAAGTATGAGCTGTTTCGGCCGTCTCTCTCTCTCTCTCTCTCTCCCTCTCTCTCTCTCTCTCTCTCTCTATATATATATATATATATATATATATATATATATATATATATATATATATATATTAAACCACATTGAAAGAGAAAACGGAATAATTTTTCCTTGCAGTAATATTTTTATTACCTTTTTTCGAACAAATCCTTGCAGGGAAGCGATTCGAACCAGGCACACTGAGGCATAGTGAACTATCGGCATACTTTTAACTGTGATCAACGTGGTGCTCGCTGCCCCAGTGTGCCTGGTTCGAATCGCTTTCCTGCAAGGATTTGTTCGAAAAAAGGTAATAAAAATATTACTGCAAGGAAAAATTATTCCGTTTTCTCTTTCAATGTGGTTTAATGGATTCATTTTCAGTATTCTCTCTCGCTACTTTGATATATATAAATATATATATATATATATATATATATATATATATATATATATATATATATATATATCCATATGGAGCTCGGCCGTGAAGCCTGCATTTAATATTGAGGATAAATCCCAGAGCCACGAGAAACGGATGTAGCATCTTTTAATTTTTCACTACGTTTCGAAAACTACAAGTTTTCATCTTCAGGCTAGAATAAGTTTACAAAGTTAATATGCATAAAGAAAACTTGAAAGGGCCAACAAGACATTATTTTACAGGTGACCAATTACAGAATATCAGTAGAAAGTACTACAAGTTAAATTAAATATGACTTGGCAACAGTTAAATTTGCTTTAAGACTGACTCAAAAATTAGTTCATAAATTTAAAGATTATTGCAGAAATTAATTACAAACTAAGAGAAATTGACTTGGCATTATTTAAAGATAATAAATTTAAACTTTTTTTTTTATTATTAAATTTTGTAAAGACTAACAGTTAAAAACATTTAATATAAAAACGGAAAATTTGGGTACTTACTAAAGCGGATCCATCCTAGAGAGTGAATGGTAGGTTTAACAAAGGGGCTAGTATATATATAGGTTACATTGACGGTTGGTTTATTAAAAGGCAAACCAACTAACAAACTGTAGTTAAAATTAGTTAATTAATAATGATATTGCACTTAAATCTTCATTGAGTGTAGGTTTGTAGTGTTTTAAACTTATTTTCATAGAAAGGAAAAGTCATCTATTAGGGAACACACCATAGATGACTTTTCCTTTCTATTTAATATTTATAAACAAACTTTCGATAGGAAGTTTCTTTAACAGTAAAGATTCTATCCCTTTGGAGTTCCGCAGTGATAATGTCTATTTATTTAAATGTCCCAGTTGTACTGGAGCCTCTTACATTGGTAGCACTGTTAGGTCTCTTGGAGCTAGGTTCTCTGCTCATATGGGGATTAGTTGGCGTACAAGCAAAATATTAAATAGAAAGGAAAAGTCATCTATTAGGGAACACACCATAAGCTGTAAAACTAACATTTCTATTGAGATTTTTAAAGTATTAGCCTTTAACAACAACAAACATTGCCTAAGAACCCTCGAATCTCTATATATAAAACACTACAAACCTACACTCAATGAAGATTTAAGTGCAATATCATTATTAATTAACTAATTTTAACTACAGTTTGTTAGTTGGTTTGCCTTTTAATAAACCAACCGTCAATGTAACCTATATATATACTAGCCCCTTTGTTAAACCTACCATTCACTCTCTAGGATGGATCCGCTTTAGTAAGTACCCAAATTTTCCGTTTTTATATTAAATGTTTTTAACTGTTAGTCTTTACAAAATTTAATAATAAAAAAAAAAAAGTTTAAATTTATTATCTTTAAATAATGCCAAGTCAATTTCTCTTAGTTTGTAATTAATTTCTGCAATAATCTTTAAATTTATGAACTAATTTTTGAGTCAGTCTTAAAGCAAATTTAACTGTTGCCAAGTCATATTTAATTTAACTTGTAGTACTTTCTACTGATATTCTGTAATTGGTCACCTGTAAAATAATGTCTTGTTGGCCCTTTCAAGTTTTCTTTATGCATATTAACTTTGTAAACTTATTCTAGCCTGAAGATGAAAACTTGTAGTTTTCGAAACGTAGTGAAAAATTAAAAGATGCTACATCCGTTTCTCGTGGCTCTGGGATTTATCCTCAATATTATATATATATATATATATATATATATATATATATATATATATATATATATATATATATATATATATATATATATATATATATGAGAATCTCACAAGGTAGCGCGTGAGTAAAGAAATAAACACAAAAAATCTCACAGAAAAATGAAAGGGGAATTGCAAGTACCTTCGAACCTGTTCAGTTCATTCTCAAGGAAGTGAACGAGTTTAAAAGTACTTGGAATCCGCCTTTCATTTTCCTGTGGGATATTTTTTTGATGATGCTAAGACCTCGAAACGTTCAAACCCACACAAATAAAGATGCTTTTCATCAATAGCGTGCTTGGTTTTCACCTTCATATATATATATATATATATATATATATATATATATATATTTATATATATATATATATATATATATATATATATATTTATATATATATTAAGTTGGGTGCTAATCTGGGGAGTACTACCTAGGGCATAGCAGAAACCTCAGACTAGCCTATCATTAGACTATATTAAAAAAATATAAAGAAATACAACAAAATGTCAAAAACCCGAAACAAAAAGACAAAACCGAAATAAAAACAAAAACGAAATGCCATGATCAGACGCAGGGGGGACGAACGCCACCTTCAGGCGCCCAACATACAACCAACACTTAACTAACAAAATGAAGGAAAGCCGCCTCCTCCCAAAACCTAATCAATCCTCAATGTGGAGTGCACGAACCCATCACGAGTCTAATGGACAAGCGATAGCGACCCTGCTCATTCCTATATCGGTACAGGTAGCTCGCGAGAAGTTACCCTAGAGTGGGACATTGAGGAAAATTTTATTAATAATCTGGGGGAGAATACAGTTGCTAAAGAAGCCGTCAAAGCATTGGAGGTAAGATTACGGCAATAACACGCAATTTAAGATTTCCGTCGCCCGTTTTCCATCTTCTTTGCCATGAGCATAAAGGTCTGACCTGATTGCTAGCATTTAGGTAGAGGAGTAAAAGCAAAACTGTGGTTATGTCACTCAGTATATGAGGACTGTTCGGTGTCCTCATCAGCAAGATCATTTTCCGAGATCCTTACATGTCCCGGAATGAAGCAGAAGCCATTCTAGACATCCACCGGGTTCACAGCGGCCGTGGCGTAACGGATACTGAGAAAAATGAAGGGCGGAGATTTCAATGTCTTGATGGAATCGATTGCGCAATGTGAGTGGCTTTATTTCACGATTTAGTCTCCGAAGTGGAAATGGCGCTAGATTTCGGCCGTGAAGAGGGGCGCCTGTTGCTTCTAACAGGAAAATGAATACGTGTAAGCCAACCCCCTGTTCAAATTTGTATCTGCACGTCTAAACTGTATGCGTGACACGACGTATTCTACAAAATACGAATGCAATACTCCTGGTACTGTAGAAGCTTTGGGAGCAGAGCCGTGACGACAAACATTCCGTCCTTGGGCACAGCTAGTGGCACCACCGGGACGATACTACGTATTTTGCTAATTGAAAGGGGGGAAAGACTCGCCTGGGAACTGTCATCAACGGCATAGCTGCCGTAATTGCTGACAACCTTATTCTTGGGTTATTTTAAAATTTATTCAAAACAACCCGAAACAATTAAAGGAATTAACAACAAACCAATAACTCACAGAAAAAAAATGAATCCCAACTAAGACTAAAAGAGAAAAAGGCACCATCAGGCACCAGAGGGGGGTCCGCTCCCTTCGGAGCTCAAGCATGTACTCTCTTCCCCCTCCGCTCTAAGTAATATAAACTATATAAAATTGAGGAGACCCGTCTCCTTCCAAAACCCAATGCCACAATCGCGAGTGTAATAACTAGTCCTCAATACAAGAGAAAAGCGGTAGCAAACCCGCTAGTCCTGGTACTGTGACAAGTAAGGTGCAAGAAGTTTCCCAGAATGAGGTATGCGACAAGAATGTGTCGGATAGTAAGAAGGATGAACTAGCCGTCACGGTAAAGTTCATGAGGGCTCTAAATCAAATGGTGATGCATACCGAGATTGTGTCCAATTTGGAGGTGGCAGAAAATCGCCTTAAACGGTTGAAGCATTAGAGGGTAGGTTACCGGGAAAGGTCTTCTCGCAATGGCACGAACTTAGATTCACATCGGCCGTCTGGCATCTTCTTTGTCATGCAGCTCGTAGTTGGAATGGGGAAGTACGAAACGCTAGTCGCTTGACAATTCCGTGCACTGTTTGGCGCCCTCATCAGATAGTTCATTTCCCGCAATCCCTAAATGTCAAGGAACTCAGCTAAAGAAAATCTTGACAACAACCCAAACTCCAGAAGCAATGGTGTCTTGGATAGTGCGAACAGGGAAGGACGTGCTGAGTTTCTAATGCAGCTGCGGCATAGAGTGCTCCCTGTGAGTCGCTATAAATCACAATAGGGTCTCCAAACAGAGCCTGGCAAGTAACCTTTCGTACCTAGGGGTGTATTGGAAATTGATTGACAATGAAGAGAGACCCAGCGCACTGAAGAGCTCCGCCCGATTGAAAGAAGGAAAAGGCGTGAAAGCCTTTCTATGATATCTACCCTATATTTGATGTGAAAAAGAGCGAAACGTTAGTCTGGTTGCCCAGTCCTCGACGATTCTTTGGAGCTCTCATCGGCGCGCTCATTCCCAGAAATTCCCACATGTCCAGGAAACCAGAAGATAATCTCGACATCCGCCAGGCTCGCGGTAACTCTGGCGTTATGGATACTGCAAACGAAGGAGTGAAAACAAACCATGCCCCGAAAGCCATCATGGCACTATGTAAGTCGCTAAAAATCACATTCTTGACTCCGTACCGGGTAAGACGAGTTATATCCCGTACCGAGCGGTGTATTGCAACCAGCTTGGCTGTTAATACATACACAGAACCATGTAAAGCTCCGCTGACCTCAAACAGAAGGGATACGGCGTGAAATCTTACCCTCTTCTGAGTCATCCGCGTAAACTGGCATGGATCAAGCGTGATGCGAAGTGGGCTCCCAAAATGCCAAGCACAATACCTCCGGCTCTGTGGAAGCTATGGTAGCAGAGGCGTGGCGACAAATATTCAAGGGTGGTAGCCTCCAGGGTGGCGTCCTGGGCAGAACCAGAGAGGCACCAGATCAAAAGTTAGACCGAGCTCTCGAAGGAGCTTCTTACCCCTAAACCAAAAGGGTTTAGGGTATGGCTAACGTCACAGGCGGCATAGACACCGTTGAAATCGGCCGCGGGTTCAGTGAGAGCCCTTGGTGACGGAGGAAGACGCTGTGGTCGTGCGTACAAGCGCATATTTAACTGTTTACGGCGCAGAGTGAGTCACATCTCGCCAGCATCGCGGTTCCAGACACATATGTTTGTCTTGGGGTCTCTTTTATTAGAAGGTGACCCAAGGCTCACAGTGCCAACATTGACCTAATCACTTGTTGAATCGACATAGAACCCGTCCGTCCACGCCCCACCCGGACCTCGAAGGAAAGTATCTCCTTGTTTTTTTATTTTGCTATTTCATTGTTTTTATTTGTGCAGGAGGGCGACGAATGTACCCCTTCTTCTTTCCAATAAGGGGCCCTCGAGGTCGGACGGGCCTGCCACAGCTCGCTCCTGCGAAATGGAAAAAGAATTTCCGCCTGTGGGGTTCCCATAGGCGCTGTGAGGGAATGCCGTTGAAGAGCCAGCGTGAAAGGAAGCCCCTTGGCGATACCCCTCTATTCTTTCAAGACCACGTGAGCCAGCGTGAGAATTTTAGAAAGTCGAGGAAGAATCCGTCACTCGCTTAATCATCCGTCCCAACCGTATTTGTTTTCAGACGCCGATCGTCTCCACCCTCCCCTGCGATAACGCCGTGCGCGGCCATATTAACCATGTCCCCATATCGCGTCGCGAGCTTGATTGTCTGGAACGACGCGTTATCATGAATTGTGTTTGTTTAGACTGGCGCCAAGAATTTCTTGGAGACTGCAAGGCCTTAAGGTGTCTATCAGAGTAGCTACCTGTGCATTTAAGCCGAAGCTTACCATCTCTCGAGGAGATTGAAAGCCCGCCATTCACTCCGTTCAGAATGCCTTCTGTTTCCCCTGATCCCCCGTAACTCGTCGTCGTACGTCGTCGAAGATCTCATCAGCAGATCTACCTTCGTTAAGCATTGGATCCTGTTCAGAGGAAAGCTATCGATCCCCCTTCTGCCCGAAGAGTTGTGTGGCCCTCTCATCTACACCACCCCTTCAAGATTCCCGTCTTTCGAAACTGAGACTCCATGCCATGCCGATCAACAGAATCGTCTCGAGTTTTGAGATTATGTCTCTCTAGAGCAGAGAAAATCTTATTCTTCATCACGAAGTACTCCAACCCCTTGTTAAAGTCCTCCTAGTCAGGACTCCTCAAATTATCTTCTTGAAGATTTGCGCCGTTGTCCTCCACTCTACATCCAATTCGCCCGCGCTTGAAGGTAAAGCGATCGTGTATGGTCACCCCCCAAATTACCTCGTTAATCATTTAATTCATTTAACCACCATAAATAATTTGTTCCTCCTTTTGTATATATATATATATATATATATATATATATATATATATATATATATATATATATATATATCAATTGCCCCCCATTTGTTTATATATATTAAAATTATATTTTGGAGGTCTTGTCTTTATATTTATATCCTTTGAACTGCAACTTGGCAAGCCATTAATCTAAACCCGGTCAACCGTAATTCGCACTCTTTGTTAATCGCCATGCATAACTCGAGCGGCCTGTGGCTAGATTTCTGCCCATACTTGTGTAAGACTCTGAGCGCTGAGCTAGTCTACATAGGTTTAGCTCCACAGGCGCAGAAGGGCCCTTTACTTCTTTGGAGTAATCGGGGGCTCGTGTTACTCTGGAAGAATCTGGACAGGAGCGGACTTAGACTTGGAGGTCTTCCAAAGTGTCCGTTTCGTGGAAAGACTTGCCCTTTATAGCTGACAGGGAGGCTGGGGGGGCTTAGGGTCCTTGCTCATCTCGTAAGTGGCCTCTATATTGACATCCGCCAAGGTGTTGGGGATCCCGATCGCTGACACTCTATGTCGGTGGCCTGCTGGAAAAATCTATGCCATGGGAATAGGCAACCGACCTCCATTGAAAAAAAATGGAGAAGGAAGACACGCCAGTCCCCAAGAAGGTTATTATACGCGGTTTGAGGAGGAAGAAGTGACCCACTGGACCCAATTTCTTCTTGCCCTTTCTAGGGGGGTTCGCCTCTCAAAATGTTCCCATTGGAAGCAGGGGATCCTGCGGCGTTTCTTCTGCATGATTTTGAGCGCTTTACTTTAAATTCCCTTTATCCTGATCAGGGTAGGCTAAAAAAAGTGAAAAAAACTCGCATGGAAGAAAGATACGATGACCTCCCAATGCCTTTGGAGATACATACAAAGGAAAAGTTGTATTAGGTTAGGAAACATCCAACATGTGTCCATTTAGTCATAATCACTTATTATCATACCCTGGCAGTGGGAGCGGGAGTATCTGCCCTCCGGATTTCAGTTGAAGTGAGGCCCCCCCCCCCTCGCTTCAACTGAAATCCGGAGGGCAGATACTCCCTCGACTACAATATGCCCCCTCTTGCAGGTTAAATGTCAGAGAGGAAAGATCTGAAAGGTCGGTGAGTGGAGAGAGCATCGAAAATAGAGGAAGATATAAAGCCTCAGATCCAGCAAACAGTGGGGTAGGGAGGGTGCCAAAATACCCCACTGTGGGGTCGGCCATGACGAATGAATAGGTTCAAGGAGATGCGAAAAGGTATTATTATTATAGTAATAATAATAACAATAATAATAATGATAATAATAATATTATTATAGAAGAAAACTAACAAGAGCATCTAAACCAGAAGGTAGATGATGAGAGAGGTTTGTATAAAAAAGTGTGAAGATGAGTGGAATGTGAAAATGTGTGGAAGGTATATTGCCGTGATGTCTAAAGAGAAAACTACTTGGGGCGGTCCCCCTGAAGCGTTGGGGCTAAGAGGGGACGAAGTCTTCTAGATGTCATCTGAAGTAGTTGGCAAAGGACGCCAAGTGGCGTTGATGCGCACCTACCTTTGTCCGTGGGAAAACAGTTAATGGAGATTATTTAAAGAGATGTGGGAAAGGAAGAGTGATGTCACTTGAGCGGAGGTGAGAATCGCGTAGTGGCCGCGCTTGAGATGAATGTGATGAGTGTCTGGCGCTCATTAGCTGGGAACTAAACTACCTGACCCAGCGAGACGGGGTTGCCATCCGTAATGAAGATTTCATGTACAAAATGGCATGCTCAAGATGAGGAAGATGATGATGATAGTGATGATCAATGTTGGGAGAAACAAATTAATAAATAACAGAAAGTTGCTAAAAAATAGCATGGTGGATATAGTCATGATGGTGAAGATAGTGACGATAGTGATAAGATGGTGAAGATTCGACACGACCTGATGAAGATAGTCAGGATGGTAATGGCATGGTGAAGATAGTGATGATGGTGATATGGTGAGAAAGATTTGTGACGACTTGATGAAGATGGTGATGGAATGGCGAAGATTCGTGACAGCCTGAAGATAGTCACGATGGCGATTATAGTGTAGATAGTGACGATCGATGTTGGAAGAAACAAACGAACAAAGAGGAAAAGGTTGATAAAAGGTGACATAGTGAAGATGGTACTGATGATGATCGAGATTGGAAGAAAACAAAAACAATAGAAAATTGATTTTAAATAACATGGTGAAGATAGTGACGATGGTGAAGATTCGTTACTTGATGAAGAAATTTCGATGGCATGGTGAAGATAGTGACAATGATGATGATCAATGTATGAAAAGGAAGTGAATAAATAATCGAAAGTTTATAACATAATGTCATGGCGGAGATGATGACGGTTAAGATATAGTGAAAATAGGGAAGAATGTGATGGCATGGTGAAGATGACGGCATGAAGATAGTGAAGATGATGGTGATTAATGTTGTAAGAAATATGCGAACAAAGAATAGAGAATTGATTTTTAAAAAATGGCAAGGTGAAGATAGTACTTATGTCTCCCCATGAAGATGCTCGCAATACCCCTTGAAGATAGCCGTAATGCCCTTTGAAAATACCTGTAATACCCCTTGTGAAGATGCTTGTAATACCCAGTGAAGATGCTCGTAATACCCCTTGAAGAAGATGCTCGTAATAACGTACAGTACCTACGTTTTCGTAGTTAAGAGGCTCCATTTTTTCCATGGCTAAAAATACGTCGCTTTGCACTTTCATCGACAGCAAAGGCGACGGCGCATGTTTTGTGGCAATTTGCAAGCTCTCTCAAGTCTTTGTAAGTCTCTTATTCAGCGACTTCCTTCACTACACGCATGCCCTACCTGCACGAGGCAACTGATAAGTGGTAACAATGGATGTGGGCCGGAGAACCTTTCTCCACTACAAGGTGAAAGATACTGAGTACATAGCGTTTTACAGCATGTTTTTATATCGTTCATGACACTTTGTTATGTAGCGCTATAAATTTAAATGTATATTGGAGATGGTAATGGATATGAGGTGATGCGGTCGAAGGATTAGATAAGAGATATTTATATATTCGCTTGAATTCTCTGATTGGTGATAAATGGGTTTACTGATGAAATAAGACGTTTGTGCTACCAAGGGGAAATCGTCACACACACAAGCGAACCTAAATCAACCGTAGAACTTAAATTTCTCTATTTTCCGCTATCTGAACAGAAGGATGTCGTTAATAAAATGGAAATTTGAGGATGCTAAAAGAATAGCACACATTTCCAAATAAATAACTAATATTTAGGGAAGAAATTGAATTTAAAGGGCAGCTTATGAAATATATCCCTATTAATACATACATTCATAAAAACAATTGTGAACTTCTGGACAATTTAAGGGAAATATATCAAGGATTTTAGGAGGGGTACTATATATGTAGAATTTAACACCTTTGGGCTTTATTATATTCATGTACTATATACCCTTAAATGCTCTCATGAGCATTCACAGCATTGCTTTTTCTTTTACAATTCCCTCACCTACCCCCGGGTTATGGAGGACAAAGTTTTGATTATTCACACCAGTGGATTTCGGATTTCCTCTGGCGTTTGCTCTCTGAATACATCTTTGTCTTTGTAGTGCATGTAGCCAATTACATAAGAAGGGTTGGGTCCGTATTTTTTAATTTCTGTCTCCCATCAACGAAACTTTTTCCAGAATGTTAAAAATACATTCTCCTGCCCCACATTTTCATATTCAAAAGGTACAAACTTGAAATTTTTATTTTTATTTTTTTGTAACTTTAAGTGAGCAACTCGTGTGATTTGGTTCTTAATTTTGATTCTATATTTGTCTTATTTTTTTGTCCTACATTTTTAGGTTCAAGGGAGCAAAATTCTTTAAATTTTTTTTCTTTTTTTCTTTTTGTGACTAAATACACAAACCTTGCCTTTATGATCGTATTTTTTTAGCCTGTCTTCGATGTACGAATTTTTTTTCCGAAAATGTTTGGAAATACAACCTCCTGAGCCGTCATATTTGGGTTCACTGAGAGAAAATTTATTTTAATGTTTTTTCTCCAGATTTTCTTTTTCGCAGTAAATGAAAATCCGGTGTTTGGTTCCTATTTTGCTTCCCTTTTCAGTCCACGTATTTATTTTAGGAACTTTAGAGATACAAACTCCTGGTCCTACATTTTTATTTTATATTTTACATTACGTGAACAACTCACGGATTATATTTCACTCGTACATAAAATGAACGTCAATACTTTTAGGTCGATATCTTTAATTCCCCAAATCCCGCACAAATCTCGCAAACCCCTTTTCCATCTCCTTAGTAGTATTGTTAGTGGAGGGTCGAGTGCACACAAAGTCGGCCTCCTATGAGCGTATCCAGATAGGTACACGCGCACATGGACACGCACTCAAATCTCCTTACCCTCCTACCCCCCGATTATTTTAAGGATTCAGAGTCCACAAACACACATAAATATTTTTTCGCTCTAAAACGCTTTGCACGATTCCTTTCAAGTCTCCTTAGCCCCTAACCCCCTTCCCCTACCACCTCCTTCCCACCATCCCCTACCCCCCAGGTATTGTAGGTGGAGGGTCGAGTGCACACAAACTCCGCCTCCTATGAGCGTATCCAGATACGAACACGCGCATACGGACTCGCGCATACGGACTCGCACTGGTTTCCTTACCCCCTACCTCTCCCCCCCTAATAATAATAATAGTGAGATTTGTCTAAGGATTCAGAGTCTGCACACACACACACACGCGCACACACACCGAAATAAATATTTTTCGCTCTAAAACGCTTTCCACGATTCTTTTCAAGTCTCCTGACCCCCTCTACCCCCCTATCCCCATCTCCTACTGCCTTCTACCCCCGCCCGCCAAGTATTGTAGCTGGACGGTCGAGTGCACATAAACTGACCTTCTATGAGCGTATCCAGATACGTACACACGCGCATGGATTCGCACTCGTCTCTTTACCTTCCCGATCCCCTACCTCACCCTAACCCCTGAATAAAAATAATAGTGGTAGTATGATTTTTCTAAGGATTCATACCCTGCACACACACACAAACACACACACACACACACACACATACTTGAAAGAGTTTTGAATGATCAGGTTTTCTCGTATTAACATAACTGTGGAGTTGCCATTTAACCTTTTACAATTCTTTGATTGGTCCGTCTAGTTGCCATCTGTTTAAATCATTTCTCGTTAAACCTCTTTGTGTGTCACACGTTCTAAGATGATCCTCCATCCACACCGTACCACACCTAGACCTAGTAAATATTTTGAAACTGAAGATATGTGTGGATCAGATTATAAATTTAGCCCAGACTATTCCTCTACGGTTGATTTCTTCGGTCATCTTCGGCGACTTATTCATGAACACCTAATTGATCGGATTGAATTTCTTTATAGTGGGTCAGTCTAACCACCTTTAAACAATAATAACGGAAAAGAAGTGATTGAAAATCTCCAGTTTATGTATTTAGAATATTTAATCATCGGTGAAATTTTTTTAAAAACGAGCTTATGGATCAGTTTTCTTTGTAGGAGGTCTATCCGATCGTCACAATATAATGGGTGGATAGATTTTTCGGTATATTGCATTATAACATTGTGAATGATGGTGAAAAAGTAGTGAACATCGCTATATTTGACACAAAACCCTTGTTATTTCGATTTCTCTCATGGTATTCCCATCAGCTCACCGATGCGATGAAAACCAAGATTGAAGAAGCAAGGATGAAAGAATCTTCCTTCTCACAAGGTCAAAAGAAGGTGATGAGTTATTTTTTACACAAAATAAAACATTGGTAGCATAACGCGTACTATTTCATCTTTATTTTATTCATATAAATCAGAGAATATTATTAATAATTGAAAAATTATATATGCACATAAATAAAGAGCTAATAATAGCTGGCAGGTATTCAATGGACTTTTTTTTAAATATCTTGTAAGATCCCTTTGAAGCCGAAAGGTATTGTTCGGTAACTCCCTAAGAGCTCAAAACGTTTCCGAAACGTCTTTTTCAAGACCTTTTCGCCTCTCACCTCTTTCACTCCATCGTGTTCCTCGGCTCTGAAACCCATAAATGGTACGAGGATATGACTATCATCATTCTCTCTATCATCATCGGCTCCAACTATGGGTTTCATAGTATCGTAGGTTATTATATCCTTCGTGTTAGTGTTAATGGTCAATCCTTTAGCACGAAGTATTTACTTTACCCCCCCCCTCGCGTTTGGATGCGTACCAAATAGGATTTGGGACCCGTAGAGCAGAATGAATCTCCATGTGCATCAGCACCGTACAAATCCTTGATCCCATCGGTGAGATCACCTAGGAATTCTCCGAGTTGAGGTTGTGGATCATCTATCCTAGCAATGAAGATGGCACTGTCTGTGTCACAGTACAACAACCTTTCACCCAACGAGTCTAAGAGGCCATAGAGCTTAATTCGAGCATAGACGGTTGTAAATGCGGCGATTGGAAGATTCGTTACGTGGGAGTCAACTTCTACATGTTCGGCATTCTCCCCTTTCGCAATGTATGCACTGCCAACTACATCAAACTAGTTCACAATGTAATCGTCGTCTTTGATCAAGTCGATTACTTAATGGCCCGAACCACAGATGACAGTTTTCATTCAGCGAATCCTCTGAGCGAATTTTCCCCAGAGACTGTAAAAGAAATAAATATGATCAGCATTAATGGGATGATTTTTGAGTTATTATTATAGTAGTATTATCGACTTTAAGTTTAGAAATTATTGACTTTATATTAGCTGTACAATGTCTTGACATTTATAAATCACATCTTCAAAGTAATATATCAACACAAAAAAAAATCTAATCCCTGGAAGAAATCCTTACTGTTTAGGCAGAGCTTCGCTCTAAAACGCTATCCAGGATTCCTTTCGATGTTGTTTATTTAGATGTTTATCCCCTCAATATGGTTCACCCTCTTCACGTATTCTATTTTTTTCATTCTCACCAATTACTCCTCGTGAGAAGCCAGAATCTTCTATTTTTTTCTTCTAGAAAAGTTTTTATATACTCTGCGAACAAACCATCTCTCTTTTCAAACTACGAAAACTCGTAGATTTTCTTGATCTTATACATTTTTTCCAGTGCAGGTTTCAGTTCAGGAGTTGTGTACACTCCGGAAATCATACGTTGCTTTTCAGATTGATCGCATTCGTGTGAGCTTTGCTGAGCACATGTGGTGTAGAGTGTGAAAGTAAGTTTACCATCTACGGCTTGAGGGAGAACTGTAATATACAGATCATTAAGAGACAGAACATCAACTCTCACGATACCGACATATGCCTTATTCATACCCTGAGTGAATTCTTGAATAGACGGAATTTCTCGCACAGATACGCAACGTCTAGGTGATCCTACGGGATAGGGATTGTTTTTCATACAGTACGGATATAAGGAGCAAAAATCGACATAATAGATTTTCACACCTTCGGTTGGTGGTTAGTATAATATAAATGGGTTACATCTGCCACCAAAAAGTGCACTCCTCACATCCAATACACCATTGATTACACCGGCAGATATTCTATTAACTGTCTCACGTCGACCTGAAATGGTTTGCATCATGGTTTCAAATTCACACTCCCAGAGAATGATAACTTTGTATTTACTACTAAAAGTTTGATCACTCTCTACTGTCTGATAATATTGGTCCAGCAACCCACGTCCACCAATGGAAACATCCTGTTTTAGATTACAGTTTTCTTTCTGGCACCCATGCCAATAACATCCATGAAAGAGAAACACAGCTCCTCCTCTTCCTGATGGTGAAAACTCGTCAGGGAAAAATACTCTTCCACAAACAGAAATGCTTCGCTCACCACCGTTTCTTGGATGGAAAATAGGGATTCCTCTAACATGTCCTTCAAACATAAGCCAACGTATAGCCTTATAAGAAAAAGCTTTTGATTTTTTCCTGTCGATGACAGCAATAGATTTTTCTGGTAAGAAGACATCTTTATAAATCTTGTAACACGATGAGGCTATTGTGATGCAAGACTGCATAGGATCAATGTTAAATCTTCTGATAAACGTACACCTAAACTTCTCAAAACACAGGCGAAGGATAGAAACATCTTGAATGCAATACTTAAATAAATTCTGTATGAATATTGTATACTTCTTTCTGGAAATTCGAATAAAAATTACTGTCAAAATGTAATTTTTCCTCGCTGTTCATTTTTTCATAGTTAAAATACCTTTTTACAGGAACCGGTCCAGTTTAATTCAAAGTTTCCTCTGAAAGAAAATCGTAAGGAAAATAACCATTTCCATTTCCGGGATTCCCATTGTTTTGACCAGTTTTTTTTTCAGCGAAGAAGGCATGAATAAGAATGTGTCCTTAAAAAGTATGTCCTGAACGAGCTCTATCTTAAAAATCTTTTGTACCCGCTTCAGTGGGTGTGAAGTAAAGAGATTAGGATTAAAATGTTGAAGCAGTTCGTCATAGATGAATTGGGCATCGAATTTGACATTGTTATGTGCCATCACATATGTTTTCACATTTTCTCTCGATCCTCTTATTCGTATTAACTCTTCTATAAAGGGTTTACAAGGGAAGTTTTCACCATCTCTTTGAAAACCTTTGTTCGTGAACCACAGTTCTTACATTTGTTATATGTTTCATTCTCATTATCAAAACAGAGTTCACAGATTATTTGCATAACTAATATATAAGGAAAAAGTATAAATGATCCAACTTCTTTATAGGTATGAATATTATAATATACGGCATTCCATTTCTTGACCATCGACTTCTTCGATCTCTTCATCCAGCACGTATGCCCTGCTCCATCCGCTTTATAGTATGTATAGCATTTAGAACAGAACAACTTTTCATACTCGTGGTGTCGTCTCATGCCATTTACACCCTACATGATTATATGGTTACATCTAAGACACATGCTAAGCTTCACAAAAGTATAAAGCTTATGTGCGTATCAAAACATGATTGGCTGTAGAATGAGCGATTGCACTCATTACATAAAATCCCTCGAATTCTTTCTCCATCACAATGCCCAAGACACTGACTGCACATCCCTTCACAGTCTTTTAGATGGACCGTTATGTTGTCATGGAACGTATAGCAAGAAAAACACATCTCGTGATTAAAAGGAATTTTCTTGTTTTTAACATATGTATCACTAATGTTTCGAATTGGATAGTAAGTTTCATCTTGAAGACCAATGAATAGGAATGGGGCTGTTTTTTTTCAGGATAAGTTGGTAGATGGAGTAATTTGAATTTACGTTCATCGCCTGTAGCCGTAAATATGACGATCTTGCATCTCTGCTCTCGTTCTATCAAGGAGAATTGATCTACAGTAGCAGACTCTTCGTACACAAGATTACATTTTCTTACCAACTCCTGAGACACTTTTATTATTGTTGGAAGCCAAAAGTTTTTTGCGCGAACATTCTCCATTTTTTTTCGTGAGGACTGAGGAAACAAATGCGCAGCCTGTAGAATTTATATGGCCTCTATATATATTATGTCAATCAAATCTGACATTAGATAGTATTACAGCATGCCCTGCCGGAATCCTGTAAACACGAACTGTGAAATTGAAGGTACTAAACTCGATTGTGTTCGAATATTGGAATGCTGTCTCGTATGGTCTCATGATATAACCGAATAGTGTCGACTCACGTAGTTGAACGAATGGAATGTGTAAATAGATTGTACCACCCGATACATCCACAAATTAAAAACTTATATTTACACGATAATCACCATCTCCAATCCATTGGAGATTTAATATACGTCGTGAAAGCTCACGCACTACTCTACCAAGACCAGCTTCTTCTGGATTCTCCACGATTACATGGTATATAATAATCAGAAGATTTCTATATCCGTTTTCTCTCAATGGCGTAATTTTTGCACAAGAACGATTTTCTCTTTGCTGTTCTTTTGATAATCTAAAAAAAAGGGGGAAAAAATGATGTTTATATTTATCTGAAAGAAGTTTACGTATTCATTATACAGAAGGAAAGCATGAGTGACAAATACGTACTAGGACTCCACACCCACGACATCTTCGCTCGATGAGAGGTTGAATAAAGAGGAGTGGGTTGGATCCTTTTGGTGGATCTTTCGCTTTTTTGCAAGCGGAGTAAACATCGTTTCTGATGATCTATAAAAGAAAGAAAACATTTTGTATATAGTTATCGGAAAGATGTTGGCTCATTCATTATACGAAAAGAAAGCATGAGTGAAGGAGGTATGATATATTAATTTTTTTAGAGAGAAGCTTTTATATATAGTTATCTGAAAGAAGCTGTATTATTCATTGTAAATAATAAAAGTATGAGTTAAGGAAATGTGAAAAAATTTAAATTTATATCCCCATGTACTTCATCGATCATTGGGCCGACGTCTAGCGGAAAAACTCACTTCTTATATCGTATACTCAAGAACAGAGATAAGATGTTTACTCAACGTGTTGATAGAATAATCTGGTGTTATACAGTATGGCAGAAAGATTATAAAGAATTTAAAAACGAAGTGATGTTTCATGAAGGTGTCTACGATGTTTCATCTCTAGATGAAAAAAATCATACATTCCTTATTTAAGATGACTTAATGCAGAAGATAGATGCAAATATATCAGAGATATTTAGAGTTACCTCCCACCATAAGAATATCTCCATATTCCTAGTGGCTCAAAAACTATTTTATAAAATTCTTATATGCGCGATATAGCCTTAAATTTTCACGATCTAGTTTTATATAACCAGAGGAGAGATATCTCTCAGATAAATAAATTTGCTAGACAATAATGCCGGGGGAACGTACGAGCTTCATGAAGATATATAAAGAAGCAATCTCAAAACCTTATGGCTACTTGCTCTGCGACTTCAGTCCGAGAAACACTACTATTTACCTTACGGACGGGTATATTTCCAAACGAAATCGAAACCGTATATCTTTTAGAATGAACCATAAAATGAAAAGATACGCGTATCTCTTCCATGCGTTCTCTACACTCTCTAAAAAAATGAAAAAGCAATCATAGGAAGCATGGATAGTGATTTTGTCAAATGTGTATGTGAAATGTGTCTTAATCTAATAAAAGGTAATGTTCCGATGACAGCACCACAAAAACAAAAGATATCACGATTCAAATGGTTGATACGTATGTTAGCTCGGAAGCCAGGTCATATACGTCTAAAGAAAAAACTAATAAATCAGCATGGAGGATCGTTTCTACCAATCTTATTCTCTGTTCTAACACCTCTTCTCTCCAACCTTCTAAGATGAAAAAAAATATTGTTTATCCCGGAAAAGACAGATAGCTACCCTCAAACATAATACCATCTCAAAAAAGACTTTTATCTTTCGAGAGAGAATTGACTACTATACTCAATAATTCACAAATACCACCAGATAAACGTATTATACTTTACTAGAACATGTTGGAACATTATTTAAAACAGTATGATAAGGTTGTAAACTCACCTCCCACTAATGTTAACCAGAATGATAGGGATCAAATGAACGAATATGCAGATGAAGTACTAGGAACACTGGAGCCTAATGTTCGTGAAATGAGTAGATTAATTTATCAGACATTAAGAAATACAGAAGGATTCAGTTGGGATAATAATAGGGTGATTACAATCGACGGTAAAAGACTCCCACAATCTAACATTATCGACCTCCTTAATGATTTAACTAGAACATGGAAAAGACCACCACCCCTCTTCTGGGAAGAGGTAAGAGCAAACTTGAAATTTTGCAATTTCCCGAAATCTATTATAAAAAAATTCTCAACGCCGGAAAGAATTAGAAAGTATTACTCACGCATTAACTTCTTCGACTTCAACCTCAAGGGTTTTCGCAAACACGCGTCGTACTTCTCACTGCCGCCAACAACCCAAAATAGGAAACTGGTTGAATTATTAATCAATTTCACTGATGAAAATGGCAACTAGACGGTCCACCAAATAATTGTAAAAGGCTAAGTGGCAACTCCACTGTTATGTTAATACGAGAAAAACCCTGAAAATTCAAACCGCGTCAGAGAAACCCTTTCCTAATGGCTTTTGTCTCACCATTCTATGCAAATTGTCTCGATTTCAGGTGAAGAAAATTATACAACAAGAATGTAAAATTAATATATTCAGCCTTTTGAAGATTACTAGAACAAAATTCGGTTATGTTAGAGTGATCTTTGAAAATACCTACGGAAGAACTCGCTATAACAATAAATTATTCCTTAGTGAGGATGAGTTTTGGCTTGTGTTTGGTGCAATACACAGGTTAAAACAGGAAAATTTGTCCTATGTTGATCGTTTGGTGAAGGGCTAAGGTGTAAAACAGTTAAAGTGTGTAGTGGAAGCCAACCCTAACAGTCTATTTCCAAGTATCCATTTCGGTATTTACTGGAAAAGGGATTAAGAGTTGATTCTTACACGATTTAAAAATACGCTGTACAATGAGTATGAAGTCAACACTTTTCTAAAACTTGAAGACAAGTTTCATCAAAATTTTCGTCAGATGAAATGCTTACAGAATGCGGTTGATGCCTGTTGAACTTAATGAATGGCGATGTGGGGGAGCGATGTGTATGTGTGTGTGTGTGTGTGTCTGAAGGGCCATTCTCCCACCCCCTTTTCATATATCTTTCCCTATCCCTGAGCGAGTGTGTGTGTGTAGAAGATTTTGTTTATTGCCTTCCAAATTTTTTATATTATTGATACCAATAATGGTAACCCGATTGTTTGAATTTCTAAAGATTTTTTCTATTTTCAGTATCTAAATATAAATATAATTATTTAAAGAAATTTGTTAATGTTGGTAAACAGGGAGAGTTTCTATAGAATTTGTCGTGCGCAATTGGTTATACACTTAGGTAAGCTAGCTAATGAAATTTCCTCGGGTCAAATGCCCACTTATTTGTTTCCCATCCCTCTATTGTAAATAGATTATAAAAGGGGATACACATCTCTTCTACAGAGTGGAAGCTTTAACGGACTGCGAGAGGAGTTCTCGAGGTGAGTGCCACCCAGCCGTGCCACGGAGGGCTTTTCCTACCTCACTCGCCACCTCCACTGCCCACCTGCATTTGGCTCAGGAGCATACCCACCTTTTGGCTTACTACCACCCCCACGAGGATACCCCCCGCCATACCCCAAATTGCGCATATTTGGCTCTGGTACCACATTTTTTTGTTGGAAAGTCTTGGTTGGGAGAATTGTAATTCGGTATAGGTTATTTATTTGGGTGCGCACCTGTGTGTGTATTTTATTGTATATTTAAATTGTAATTATATTTGTAATTTTATTGTAAAGTAAAGGACTGTATATCAAATCGTGTCAATTCTTCCTCGGGGTTCTCAAGGCTCATAAATTCTAGGATAAGGTTTGAACGTGGGGTTAGTGTTGCCCTCGGCCCGCTACAGCGAAAACTTCAAACTACCATCACAGAAGTTGAGTATATAAAAAATATCTCATTGATGAGTTCCACTGTTTTCTCAGCAATAGGGGGAAGCAGTATCGAACTTGTGAAAGAATTTGTCCTTAGGAATCTTTACGACTACGTCACCATTACGTGAAAAGAAAATTTAGTAGAATATCTATTTATTAACCAGTCTCACCATGAAAGTCTAGAGGGTGGAGTGTCACCTAGCCTGCGTCATCAAGACTTGCAAGAAGAAAGTTTAAGTTTACCCAAGATAGAAATAATATTTTATCAGAGCACAATTCTTTAATAAATATGTTTATTCAAATACTGGATCATATAAAAAATCTTCTGATATTAATTTTAAAAATATAAGGTTGGATTAAAAATAAACATTGATCATTTATACCCGTTACATATCGAATACCGATTTCCCGATTCGATTAATCCAACTCTTTTGATTCAGAGAATCAGTAAATGTGTACAAAGTAATAAGGTTGCGAACATCCATGAAATTCTAATTGAAATTATGTATTTTAATCGAGATGTAAGATAAAATTGGATTTTAAGATAATATCTCTTTTCATTGAATAGTTATATAAGAGTGTAAGCTAGTCAGATGTTCAGTTAGAAATGAACCGTCGATTGTTGCGCTTATATAAATCCCGAGTCTACCAATATCTTTTAGTGGGGTAAATCGACTATACCAATCTGTAAAAAAGATCGCTAAAAGATCTGATGTGGAAAGCTTTCTCCCAGGTTTGGATAGCTATATATTACACAAACCCGTTCGAAAAAGATTCAAGACCAAACAAGTAAAAGCGCAAGGCTCTAACGAGATTTGGCAACTAGATTTAACTGTGATGTCCAAATATGAAAGTTTTAATTATGGTCCACGCTACATATTCTTTGTAATTGACGTATATTCTAGATATCTCTGGTTAATTCCTTTAAAGCAGAAGACGGACCAGGTAGTATTAAATGCTGTAAGAAATCTCATGGTTCAAGGTTATATATGTTCTGATGATGGAGGAGAGTTTAAATGAAATAAGATGAAACGTTTATTAAGCGAATTTAATATCGGCATTTATTATGTTCACTCTCTAAACAAAGCTAGTCTTGTAGAGTGTGTACAAAGAACAATAAGGGAAAGACTTTTCAGATACTTTACTTTTAATAATACCTGGAAATACATCGGCGTATTAGATGATTTTGCAAAGGCCTATAATAATTCTAGACATAGAATGATTGGGAACACACCGTTCAAAGTTATACACGATGTCGCTATACCGAAGCAAAGAGCTGAAGGTAAAAAAAGAGGTTTTTATATAAGATCGGTGATTATGTTCCAATCTCACGTGTTTCCAGTAAATTTAAAAAAGAGTACGAAATAGGCTGAAGTGAGGAAATATACGAGATATATAAAATTTCAAATGTATTAGCCCTTTATATTATTGAAGATTTAAATGGAGAACATATTAAATGTGGAGTTTATGAAGAAGAACTACAGAAGGTAAAATTTGACTCCCGTAAGAAATATGTAGTAGAGAGGAAGTTAAAGCGAAAGGGCATGGAAAAAACAAGCTATATTTAGTAAAAGGGCGAGGCTACCCAGAATTGTTTAACTCATATATCAAGGCATGTGATATCACCCCAAAATCTTGAGCAAATACATTCATAAAATTATATAGAGGTGGGAGATATGGAAGGTTTTATATCAGTTACGAAGATAGAGCCAGAGAGTTTTTATGTCACCCTTCCTTCCTCATCCTCACTGGATGTTTACCCTTAAAGTAGCATGTCTGACTATAGAATCGAGTTGCACAAATCCATAATAACAGACCACAGGCAGTATGAAGTAGGTCTTTGTTAGTTTCAACTTACAAGGAATATCTATAATGTTACGAAGTCTACACATGCATTCACAGTCTATCAAAAAATGGTGGAAGTAAACAACTATGCATCAAATACTATATTGGAAAAAGGAAAGGTAACAAAAATAAAAGAAATTGACTATGCTTATGATGAGATATAGATAGACGCTGGATATTACAAAAATGAAAAAGCCCTCATAGAGAAAATGAATCTGAAAATGAAACAGAAATAAATCATCTCAAGATTTAATGTTTCAATCTGACAGAAAGCAACGGGAAATGCCTACTGATTATATGTTAATGCTCACTTCAGGTTGATTGCTCAATGTGAAAAGGAAAGAAAATCTATTAGTTCATGTCAAAAGAATTTTCCACTATAATTAAAAGATCTATCAGAGATGATATTCCAAAATTAAATGATTGTATAGCGTTCAATATAGATTTTACTGCTCTTATATCTCATCCGAGATCATGTTACATTTACTCTAACTTGTAGACTATCAGTTAGTAGGCGGGACACAGTCGAGGCTGATGAGAATTATTCATCTTCCTTTCAATGATGGTTCATTCAGTATAACTTTTGATAATCCACACTATCTGAATCTAAGCTCTAGCGACTTGAGATCAATTTATATTTATATAAGATCGGTTGAAGGGAAAAAATTGACATTCTTTGTTGGTCATTTGATGATAAAACTACACATTAAAAGCAAACATTAAACAATAATTAAAAATGTTGAATGGACCACGCGTGTTTAAAGGGTTAAGAGCTCAGAGGGGACATGGTCTTGGATCTCCTCTCTCTTCTCTTCCCTATTCAGAAATGCACCACCATATCTAAAAAGAAGGCTATTTCAGCCGATTTCAATACTGTTCAGGATATTGTGCATGGGAAGAGTGCGAAGCAAGCTCTAAGAGACCATCTGGGAAGGGTAAAAAATAATATCACTAAAGATACTAGACAGTATATTAGAAGAAAGTTTAAATCTGAAAGGGATAATGAGAGGAAATAAGAAAAAATAGCTGTAATAAATAAGCGAAAATGGATGAATAAGAAGTTGAAGAATAGAAGAAAGTTGAAAATAGATAATGAAGAGGATGGGGATGTTTTTTTTTTTCTCATAATATAAACCAGCAGACATTTCATAGATGTTCTGATAAAGATATCAACAGCTGTAAATCATACACGTGTAAAATGAATGCTCTTCATCCAACAAGTGATATCTGTTCGAAGACAGAACTCGATTTGTTTACTGTTTCACCAACCTAAACTTCCATCGTTGAAAGCAATTATCAGTCTTACACTCCGCTTAGCAATATCTCTTCCGAGCTTACACCGGTTGAATATTATGTATCTGGTAGCCGACAGTATTATGTAGACCCTAGTGAGGTTTATCTTTATATTAAACAATAATTGTAAAGTCAAACGGAAGCCAACTTCTAGATGGGGATAATGTTTTTCCTGAAAATAATATTCTTCACACTTTGTTCACTAATGTTGATATTTATTGAAATGAAACATCTGTAAATTCGATTGGAAATAATTACCCCTATCGTGTATATTTAGAAACCCTGTTGAACTATACTGAAGAAGAAAAATCTACTTTTCTTTCCACTACAGGATATTACTCTAGTAAAGAAAGTATAGAAAAGAAATATAGCAGATCCCCGAAAAAACTAATTGATGTATATGGAAAACTACACGCCGATTTCTTCTCGCAGCATAAGCTGTTAATTAATGGAGTCTCATTAAGGATAAAGTTATCCAGAGCACTACATTCATTTAAACTATTTAGAAGCCAGACCGGTTTAGAAGCTAAAATACAATTATTATAGAGTTTTCTTACATTAGAAAAGTCGGTCTTTACACATCAGCTTATCTGGAGATGGAAAATTGGTTGCTTACATCAAACGCTAAGTACCCTATCAAACAAGTTCGCATGCGAAATTTAACAATTGTGAGTGGAATATCAATGATGAGTGCAGATATTATCTTTATGGGCGAATACCTACACGCATGGTTATAGGAATGGTTGATCATTCTGCATTTTCTGGTAGTTTTGATGCATCACCGTTTGAATTTAAACCTTATAATATGAATCGCATCACTATCTATATAAACGGGAATGAAGTTGAATGACCATTTGAATTAGACTATTCGGACGATACAGATCTAGTTGCGTCAAGGTCACTTTACTCGTTATATAACGGGATAGGGTGTATTGGAGGTGGAAAGAGTATGGACTTACGTATGAACAATTTCTAAAAAGTAAAAATATTTATTGTATTAACCTAAATCAGGAAAAGAGTACTACTTGTCTTGGGAAGTACTCCAATCCTATACAACAGGAAAATTTTCCCTATGTTGATCGTTTGGTGAAGAGCTACGGTGTAAATCAGTTAAGGTATGTAGTGGAGGCCAACCCTAACAGTCTATTTCCAAGTATCCATTTCGGTATTTACTGGAAAAGGGATGAAGAGTTTATTCCTACACGATTTAAAAATGCCCTGTACAATGTGCATTAATAGAACCGGTCTCCCTTGTCATATATGCAGAATTTCAGTCTGTTATTGAGATAGATATGTCTAGAAACGTATTAGTTTATTCTTAATAAAATTAATGGAGTAGAAATAGAAGAACTTTTGTATCGAAATAAAACTACAAAACTAGTTTTTTATCGTTTTTTTGCGAGAGACACTGATCTATGTTTACCTTTAGTTCTGCCAGCGGCTTATAGCATTAATCTGGACAGGAGCCATCAACCTGGATCACATTGGATAGCTTTGTTTGTTAAAAAAAATTGTGTATTACTTTGATAGTCTATGTCTAGGGTTCAAGAGCCATTTTTATATTCGTAAAAACTTGTAAAAAATGAATAAAGTTATTGTCGTTAACCCATTCAGAGTTTAAAGTTACTTTTCAGACACTTGCGGATTGTTTTGCGTCTAATTCATTCGGGAGATGACAATCGGTATATCATATCGAGCTTTTATAGAAGAATTCGATTCATATAATGATCAAAGAAACTAAGAAATCGTTGTAAGGAATACTTGTAGTAGAATGTAATGAATATTGATAGCATACACTGAATAAATATATAATTGTGTATCACATTGACAAATTGTATATATATATATATATATATATATATATATATATATATATATATATATATATATATATATATATATATATATATATATATATATATATATTATTTAACCTGAGTAGTATAAATTAAATATTTATTTTCAATTTATTAATCTGGAGAAAATGTATGCTTATTTCTGTTTAAAAGTAAAATAAATCTGTATATTTGAGTTTAAAAGTAAAATAAATCATTATATCAAGCTAGACTAAAAAAAAATCATTTAAAAAAAGAGAAGAAAATCACTTACTCTGTGAAAGGAGCTGTCAACTGACAAACGCTGAAATGTTCAAGAAAATCGCAAATCTCCCCACAAGATTTCTACTCATCTTCTGTCAGGTCTTTCATTTTCTTACACTTAGTTAAAAAAAATAAAATACCATACGAGGGAAAAAGCTTCTTCCCAACAAGCTGTGATATATAATAATTAAATGAGGAAGGGTTGGAAAAGTAAGATTGGTCAATGATCCAGATTAAACAAAAGATAGCTATCTCTTTACTTCATTGTGAACCCTTTGAGAAAAACAAATATGTTTATTCAAGTCGGATGAGGGAGCGGGGTTAAGGAGACTTAAGTGCGAGTCCATGTGCGTGTGTACGTATCTGGATCCTCCACCTACAATACTACTACTCTCCTTCACAAGGAAAAAAGCTATCGCTCGAAAACGGGGGCAGGTTTAGGAAACTTTCGTCCCCTCCTCCCCTCTCCACAATCCTTCAATAGTCTTCTCTTTAGAATATTTTGGCTATGTACTTTCAACACATTTTTAGTTGCCTTAACTTCAGCAATTTCATTACAAACCTCTATAATAAATTAATATTCATTAAACTATATATATATATATATATATATATATATATATATATATATATATATATATATATATATATATATATATAAATCTTTCTTGAACGTGAAAGAATGATGAAATGAATCCAGCAAACAGCAAGAAACAGAAAAACAGGATAATTTGTCTTCGGAAATGTTATTTTCTAATTCGCAAAAATTCATTTCATGATTCTTTCGCGTTCAAGAAAGATTTATACGTTGTATATTCGCCGCGTGTCTACCTCAACTATCCTTTGTCCTTCGAATTCCCTATTAATTTCTCTCTTACATAGTCCCGATTCACCTTGCGAAGCGTACCTTAAAGCTTGTTTATTCGGAAGATTTTTTGTCTTCTGCGTAGCCGAGTGCTACTAAAGCACGGTTTAATTGAGATCAAAGTGGTTGCTCGCTGTCTCAGTGTGCACAGTTCGAATCCCACCTCTGTACGGAATTTTTGCGAATTAGGAAATAACATTTCCGAAGAAAAATTAACCTGTTTATCTGTTTCTTTCATATATAAAGGCAATAAAATGGGACATTGGAAGACACAAAGATCAAGGAGAGCAAAGGTCGACACAATGAAGTCAATTTATACTATAATTTGACTTATTTTAACCGGGAATCGAACACGGGTCTCCTGACTGCCGGTCAGATGTTCTACCATTAAACTACCAGTCACAACCATTCATAATCACTTTAACCCAGTATCTCTCACAATTTAAAGGCTCACTATCCATATCACATAGAGAAAGAGCAAATAACAGGTTTTTGAAAGGCAAATACAAGGTGCGGCAGAACCGATTGAGCAGTTTTGAGTCAATGCTCGGGGATAGTTGTGGGGAGGTGTGTCCTTGCCGGTTTCCGAGGAATGGCTCGCTTCCCTAAGCAAAGCCCCCCGGGGATCCCTTCGGGAATGTAGCCCTCAAATATTGCGTACCTTCTCTATATACCCCCCTCACTTTTTTATAATTCCTTAAAACTACTGCTCAATGGGTTCTGCCGCACCCTGTATTAAATATGACGAAAACACAGTCATGGTTGTTACCACCCGCAGAATTTATATTTGCTCTTCTCTCTCTCTATATATATATTAATATTTTTTTTAATATTGGTGCTATCCTATCTCATTTCACATATCTTTAAAGGAAAGATCATCAGGCATCTTTACATCCATGTTTTTTTTGACAGCAATATTTTTTATCAGGCAGGCGAGAGCAAGAGCAAACAAACCCGCCCGCAAAAGACTTGCTTTATCTAGCCGTTGTCCATCAAAATGTCTAAATGGCTGAATCTGAAAGGTGGTAAGGTTGAAACAAGATGGGCACACAAAAGGTGGGAGACTGTCACACACTTTAGCGGTTTTTTTTCTAGCGGCTCAAAGCTTATTTTTATATTCTAACAACCACGCAGATTCTTGCTACAAACGTCATCACTTTTTAAAGATGCTTCAAAATAGCGTTTTCAATTCCATCGGTCTAATTTTTGTTTCTTGAGGTTTTAGATGGGTTTTATTTTTGGCCAAAGGCGGACTTATCCCCATTTAACCATTAGTTAGGTTATCCACGGGTGGAAGAGTGGAAGTAAGTAGAACAAGAAAAAGAGAGAATGATACAATAATAAAAAAATACTGAATACAATGGTTATTACTCCATCAGTGAGCCATGATACGAAAACCAACAAGGACCAACTATAGTAAAGGACATTGGTACTTGAAAGCTAGAATTATAGCCCCCTAGGAGGGGGGAGGGAGGTCTACATTATATTAGGTTTTACTTCCCCCCCTTCTCGCCCCTTCCCCTGCTGGAGGAATTTCCTCGTCGTCATCGCTTCGTAGAAGACGCTGAGAGCGTCCAATATCTGAAAAATCATGTGCAGAGTAATCAAACAAATCTAATCATAAAGAGAATGAACCAAACTCCAGTGGAATAAATATTTTTTCTTAGTTTAATGCTTTATAATAGCAGTAATAGAAGTATTTTTCAATTTTAAAGCGAAAACCAACGATGGCATCTACGGAAAGCGTGTAAAGAAAGTAGCGAAGCGAGAGAGTGAAAAAGTATGGAAGATACTTTGCCGGGATTTGAGGCTGGGAGGAGACACAAATGCGAGCGTTGGGGCTGGTAGTGTAGTAGTAGGAGAAGTCGTGAAGGTAGTACAGGGTGAGCCCTTCAAAACGAGCCCTAACTTTCGAAAGGCTCCGTTTCTTAATGTTTTGTCGAATTAAGAAATGAAAGATATCGAAAGTTGGGCTCTTTTTGTGGGGCCACCCTGTAGTAGTTTGTTTCTAGCATGGTGACTCGGAGTGTGGGTAGTATAGTGACAAGATTTGATGAATGAGTTTAACATCCTCTTTCACCATTATTGGGGGTCCATCCAGACGTGAAAATAACCACCAAATCTGGGTGGAAAAAGAATCCCAAGGGCAAACTCATCACCTGCAGAGGGGCATCGATGCATTGGGGGAGGAGAGCGAATGGCGACAAAGCTCATTCCGGAGCTGCGAAAGAGACGGCTTGAAGAAAGAGAGAGGGAGAGTTAAACTGTCCAAGGCAAATTAGAGCTGTCTACACACACACATGCACACGCACACACACGTTTTCCGGTTTAATGAAAAATATAAATAACACATAGCGTATGATTCATGCATTCGCGAGAGTTACAATCCTTTATTTGAAATGGGTTTCGAGTACCGCATATGACTCTGAAGAAACATGTCACAGGAAGCACTGAGAGCCACATTGGGGCTCTCAAAACAGTGGAAGGGTTAAAATTTGAAATTGTTCTCGCTTGAAGAGTAGGCGCCTTCGCGCCCAATCGATAGAAGTTTTCAAAATTATGAAAGGTTTCGATAATATGAAATTTTTTCCACTTTTTGAATGCACTGAAAAAAACAAACTACACGAACAGATTAGCATAAATTGAATTTAAACAATAGGCGAAAAAAATGGACATAAATTGAAATTAAACACTGAAAAAATGGAAATAAATTGAATTAAACACTATGTGAAAAAATGGACATAAATTGGAATTAAACACTATGTGAAAAAATGGACATAAATTGAAATTAAACACTATGCGAACAAATGAGCACAAATTGAAATTAAAGTGTTATCATAGGAATATTTTGGGAAACATTTTAAGTTATAAAATCGTCCAAACTTGGAATTCTCTGCCAACATTTGTAGTTCAAAGCAAATCGATGACCTTATTTAAAAAAAAAATGGATGAACACTTATATACATATTAAGTACACGGAATAAAACAATATTTAACTTCTTTTTTTAACTCCAAAGCTCCTTCCAAGACCTCCCTATCATACCTTCCCCACTCTTTCACGACCTACCATAGAAGGGATCTTTGGGTCTTTCCTGGTCTTGATTCTATAAATCAAATACTGTAACCATGATAGCGGCTTCTTACCATCCATGAACCAATTCGGATAATAAACTTTGCGACTCTAAACGGGAATTCAACTCTCGTACTTGGAATTAGCTATTAATAGGAAATATTAGTTTGATTTTGTCATTTTTTGTTATCATTTTGTTTTTAGAGAAATAAACGCATCGTCTCCCATTGGCAAATGCTTCAGAGCATCTAATTTCTGTAAACGTAAAGGCTTATTTTTTTTATATATTTCGAGTGCAATCGATGGGTCGGCAGTTCGAATCTCCGTCCGGATTCTTTTTTTTAAAAAGCTGGCCCTATTTACTAGGGAAGTTACCTCCGTGACTTGGTATCACGGTGAGGACGGGTAGGTGATGCTCGTAGCCATGAAAGGCAGTCCATAAGAGAAGGATAACTCTGATTTCAAAACTCTGGAGCCACAGGCATAATTTGCCTCTTCAGAAGATCCTCTGTTAGTATCTGTGAGGAATTGTATCCTCAGCGGCATCACCTGCGTTTACTGAAGCCACAAAAGTTGGGTCGAGTATTTGCCACTTCAATGCTGTCAGTGCTTACCCTCTTCCCAAACTCTCTGGGGTTCAGGGTTTCCGTCCTTTAATTGAGGAGGGGAATTGGGGAAGTTTGGGCGTCGTGTTTTGAGGTCCTTTTCGCGTGAAACTGATGTCGTACTAATGTGGCTTTGGAGGGAAGTTGTGTCCACTTGAAGTGGCTATTTCAAAAGAGGTGATAGGTGGAAGTACAGTACCGTCCGAAACTAGAAACCAAAATGCCAAAATCTACATTTTCTTATCGTTTAATTTCCATGAAAATCGTTCTTTGAAATTTACCTCTGATAAATAAAGTTCAAGTTGCATGCCATAAAACAACGGGCAATAAAAATAGTTGAGGGTAAGAATGCATATTTAAAGAATAGATGCGTCCAACACTAGAGAAAGATAAGTACATATCCAGAAAAACAACAAAATTATCTCAGAGGCAATTGAAATAAAAATAAAAAGTATACAGCCCCTCGCTTTGAATGCCTTGAGCACATTTTCGGCCGCAGGGCTTCACCAATTTGTAGTATTGTTCGGACTTGGTTTTAACCCATTCTTCCGCTGCGTAAACGGACGAGCGACGAATTCGGCGCCTGGAAACCTGCACCCCACTATAACGCTGTCATCTACCTCCCAATTCAATCATCGTGCATGTGGAATTCGATTTTTCACATGTAAGACACCTTATAAACTGCTTCCCAACCAATCCGAACAAATTAAACTTACTTTCTTTACTGAAAATCGATTTCCTCACTCCATTGGACATGCTCAGTAGCGCTAACCTAAGCGATCTATTCTTGATACTGATGAGTGGTTCCTTGGCAGGAACATGCTATGATTCTCACCTCTCTCGAATCACGTGGCACAGTTTGGTGACACATTCAGCTTCAGGTTCTCGATAACTTGGTGAAATACCGGCTGCTGCGTCAAATTGGTTCTTCAACTTTGTGTAGGGATATTCTCTAAAGCGTTCCCTCAACAGATATTCTGATCTGCAGTGATGAAGCCCATTTCCATTTATCGGGGATGGTCAACAAACAGAACTTTAGGTACTGGTTTAACACTAACCCTCGGGAACTCCACCCACGACCACTCCACACTCCGAAACTTATTGTCTGGTATTCCATAGGTGATTTCGATGTGTGGGGTCCTTATCTTTTTGAAAAGGACGGTTTTACGGCGACGGTAACGTCAGATCGTCATTGTGCAGAATTTTCTCCGTCCAAAAATCAATGAGTTACTCAACGATCACGATCGGGAAGATGTATGGTTCCATTAAGATGGTGTCACATCGCAATCGCGAGTGTACCAACACCGACTAGGAAATTTGCAAGATCTCAAGACAGCAATAACGCCGGAAATGGCTACGATTCCACGCGACATGGTCCGCAAGCGAATGGAAAACCTCCGAGAGACACTACAATACTGCATCGACATTCACGGCCGCCATTCAACTGATGTTAGTTTAATTGCAATGGCATATGATGTACGTTTCCGGAATAGCTGTTCTAATTCAGGGAGGTCTTATTGCCGCACCATGTAGTAGGTCCCATGGCTGAATTAAATCTTCCAGAATATTAGGAGCAAGCAAGCATGCTGCTTGGAATTCACACCGGGAATTCCACTGAGTGCTTGGGTGTGAATCTGAAAACGTTGCAGAGGTTCCTGAACGAACTGGATGAGTCAGGCTGTGATTACGAATTTGTCGCAGAGATCCAGACCATTATTGATAACGATTCTAGCAAGTCCCTGAGGTCCATAGCCAGGGACAGGGGAGTGTCAGTGTCTCTTATCAGGCAGTTAGTGCATGAGGGAATTCACTACTACTTAAATAAGATGAGAAAATGACAACTTCTGCTGCAAAAGATAAAAGACAAGCGGAAGGAACGTGGTCCGAAGCCTCTAAACGAAGTCAATATTCCCCTCAACCCGAGAATGCTTTGGTTCTTTACAGACGAGAAGAATTTCTACCTGGACCAGTGAGTGGTGAACTCGCAAAACAGCCTTTGGCTTGCTGTGTCCCTCAAAGATGTACCGAGAGTGATGAAGACCAAGTTTCCGTTCCACATCAAGGGTTTGGGGTGGTCAGTAGCGAGGGCAACCTTATGGCCCCGATTATCTCCCTAGAGCAGTTAGTGTTGCTTTGGATCTAAGAGGGCTCCGTAGGTCGTGTGTGTGGCAACTGGACTCTGCACCATGCCACACAAGCAGGAGAACCCAGTCTCGGTTGTCAGACTACTTCTTTGAGCACATATTCAGATCCCCCCCCCTCCCGCTTGACTATTATGTGTGGAGCTTGGTTGTGAGAGACCAACAAGTCGCCATGCATTACCAAGGTGAAACTTATGTCCAGGATCACCATAGTTTCTCCTGGCATGGAGAGCCGAGTTGAGGCCGACGGCGATTTCATTGAATCAAATGAATAGTAGAATCCTTTAAGCCTTTATGTTGAGGTGAATATATATGTACACATGAACGTGTAGTTTTCTTTTATATTGAAGTTTGGGCGACACAATACTCACCGTACCCTATTACCTGTTGTTCTATGAAATGAAACTTGGATAGTAACAGAGGCATATTTCAAAGAATATTCCGTACAATTTTCATGGAAATTAAATGAGTATTTTTAAGTAAATGGAGAATTGGGTATTTTGTTCTAAGGTAAATTTTTACTTCTGTATTGCAAGTTTTCTAAAAGTTTTTGCTATATGAAAACAAAGTTTTACCCGATAAGTGACCTTTATTTCAGAAAACAAAACCTAATTCATTTTCTTTGGTAGAAAGTTGATATATACACTCTTATTCCTATCTATACCATTAAATAAATAAACCGAATTTACGTAACCATAAAGTCATAGCTTTCGTATAACTTTAAATAAATCAACCGAATTTCCGCAATCATAGAAACCATAGTTTGCGTATAGTTTTAAATAAATCAACCAAATTTCCGTAACAATACAGACCCCATAGTCATAAATAAATCGAGCGAATTTCCATAGCCATAGAAATCATAGTTTGCATAAGCTTTAAATAAATCAAGCGAACTTCCGTAGCCATAGAAATGCCAGAGCCTACGCAGGGCCTTAAACAAATCAACAGAATTTTCGTAGCCAAAGAGACCGGACCAGCTATCTTGCGCATAGCCTTAAATAAAGAAACTGAATTTCTGCTTTTATTCATTGGACAAAACTTTGTATGCAATTCGGTCGCAAGTACTTGCAATTAGCACAGCCAGCTCATGCTCAAAAAGGTCAGGTTCGGAATTCTGGGAAGGGGTCAACTTACCTCTTCTTCCGAAATACCTTCGGGCCTAAGTCACCCACAAAAGCCATCTCTGGGTCTATAGGTTAAGCGCCTTCTCACTCTCACTTACTTTAGTTTATAAATATCTATTAAAAAACTTGGTTCCGTTAATTTTTTTTATAAATAAAAACCCCTCGAGTAAAGCGTATATAACCACCCAAAAATGTCAAGTGAAAAATAATATAATTTTGGTTTATTAATTTATTCTTGTTATACAGAAAAGCGAGATTTACCAATTACTGAGCTCAAGTTTAGTGGTTTTGTATTTTCGCTATAAGCGCTACAAAATACATTAAGTAGTTTAAGTTTAGTGGTTTAGTATTTTTCCTATAATTAATACAAAATACATTAAGTTGCTCAAGTTTAGTGATTTTCTATTTTACCTGTAATTGATACAAAATACATTACTAAAAATACGATTGTCGAAAGATAACATTCTCAATGGAGCTATCGATGAAAGGTGAGTTCAAGACAATGATGTAGCAGTTTTCAACATGGTGCATAATGTATAGGGTGAATCGAATGTCAGGCTTCGCCTTCACATATTTATACAATACTCAATAATTAAATAAAAGCCCAACTTCCCACAAATGACGTCGGAGCGCATCAACGCTAATATAATTAGCCTGCCTTAAGTAAAATGCCACCTTTCCTTTTGCCCATGCCAAATGACGCTTCATAGCGACGGCCCTAAGTAGGCCCGCTCACTACCACCTCCATGCAAACCTACTCGCTCCTCAGTAAAGCATTTCTCTCTCAAACACTTCTTCATTTCCAAGTGGATACGACAACTCAACCCCACATGGATGTATCTCACGTGAGGTTCAATTGAGCTACCATTTCCTATCTGTTGCCAGGACTGCTAACACACGGGGGGCGGGGGGGGGGCTGTAAAGTTCCCGCAGAATACAACAGCCACCCTCCACTCTAACCTGATCCCCTCAGGCCAGCCTCGCAGAAGGCTTGGCCTCACTAAATTGTGGTAACGTTGATGGGAGCCTACAGCAGTCGCTGTAGGATCAAAGGCTTTCTCCCTTAATCTCCCAAGTGGTCAACTGCTCCTGGGGAGCCATTAACAACTTCACATAATCAAACCACATTTTATGCGGTCTTCCACTCCTTCGCACTCTCTGACACAAGTATAGTCCATTCATTCTTCTTATATGCTCCTATGACCTCAGTACATTCTCACTTACAACTTCGTTCATACAATTTACACACCTGTTCCACTCTACAAATACCTAAAATTGTGCAATTGGACTATTCACACTATTGGCCTTTATTTATTTTTTCCTTCCAAACTATAATATTCAATTGCCAAATTGTTTATCCGTATTTATATTTTGCTAAACAGGGTGTTAACAACAGTGTCGCATCACCTCATACAGATGAGTTTGGTTTCAAAAGCCCTTTGGAGTACGGGGAAGATGCCCTGTACTTCATCAACTTACTTGCGGAGGTGTTATTAGTGACGTTGCTGTCTCTGAGTTGTGGTTCATTTTCATAGCTACACACAGTGACTGCGTGGAATATTCGTGTGAAAAAGAATGACCATATACTTGCTATTCAGAATGGGAAATTGCTCTTTTCTTGTTGCACGCGGGCACAAACATTAGTTCCATAAAATGCCTTGTAAACTAACTAAATAGACTTTGTTTTTCGAGGGAGGGGGGATATTTACTCAATCTCAGGAATTTTTTTTTTATATATTTTCACTAAACACAAATCTCAATCGCTACCATCAACCACTACACCTGATTTCGATTTATTTGCTGAACGTTAAACCTTCCTAATATTGGTTTATACCTCGAGAGCTTTTGATATCTAATCTACCTCTTATCTTGAGAGCATAATCGACTTTTCTCTTAGGAGTCTCAGATTAGGTTGAATTTTTGGATTCAGAAATGTAGGAGGCTGCGCTCATTATACTATTGATAAGTTTTCCGACCTAAATCCAAACATTGCAATAACATTAGAGATAAAATTTTCGTAGCGATAACACTCATAGTGGATTGGAATGGTAAGAGGTGCACAAGACAGCTTTTGGTGGAAATCTCAAATGATAGGGACATTCACATTGCTAAAATTTGTGAATCGAAAACATGCATTAATTTATACTTGTTTTTCCCATTCTATTTGCCCTGGTAGAGGAGGGGTGGGTGGGATTTAAACAGGTTTAATACCCACTTTGCTCCTAGTTCTGTCGGTCTAGGAGGGGAAACTAGAGAAAACAGAAATGAGAAAGCAGTGAGGGAGATAAGGGATGAAGCAGATGGCTATAGCTGGTTTCATATTGTTATTTCCCGATACTAGTGACTACCATGAACTCCGCTAACAACACAGATTGTCTGAATTGTATTAGTGAGCGGCTTCAGGCGCAAACTGGCAGCGGAGAACGGGAGTCTGTGCCTGTAAAGCTAATGCGTTTGTATGTATTGAGTGTTTGAGTGGAGCGCCGTTAAATGAGTCATAGGTGGCATTTCCTTTAAGTTGGACTTGGAACAGCGTTTAAGAGGTGAGGATGCTGATTATTTTGTTCACTTAAGGAGCTGGGGTGTGCAAGGAGATTTGGATGTGGCCAATGTTGAGTTTTCGTGCTGTATCGTTTGAGAGGTTGGGCTGTGTATATGTGTTGTAGAAGAACTGAACAATGAATAATCTCGTGTATCTAGCCGTTTGGGTTGAGTGAAAGGATGTCAAGAGTAGGTTGGTAGGATTTGAAATAAAACTTGACTTTAAAGGCATGAATATATTTTGGAGAAAAAATGTAGCTCGTTAAAAAAAAAAAGAAGCGAGTATAATTAAAGTGTCAGATAGAAAATGAACAGGACGAAAAAAAGGTGGCAGTTTATAAGGGCGGATGGGGGTCGTAGAAGGTAGGGCACATGCTTCCTTCATTTCGCCGTCAAAAGCTCAAATTGCGTCAATGTTCACAAATTCTTTGCTTCTATCATCCTCTTTACTCATTAAGACGCCTGTATTGCCCGAGCATATTTGCCGATAAATAAATTTACAAGCTAATTTGTGTAGTTTTGGTATAAGTAGCGAGTTAAACTGTAATGTACGCAGCCCTGGTAATATATAGGGCAGTAAGTCCCGTGTACTGCCACGGCATAAGTGAAAATTAAAATAGCCCAATGGCACATCTTTATGACTGTTGGATACACACTTGCTTAGCGTGGATGAACAGCGTCTAAGAAGCACAGGTAGCGGGGCTAAGTGTTACTAAAGGAAGCATTTACTCTACTGCTTTGGTATGGTGTCGGACTTTACTGAGGTCGATTGTTACCATAACGCCCTGTGAAGTTGTTTTGGTTCGTTCAAGTCGTTTTGGTACAATACAAGTTCGAACCCTCAAGACTTTACCACCAGTCACAAACATGTTAAAAGAGGGATATTTTCCCAATAATGCTTTCGAAAGGAAATAACGAAAAAAACATTCAATAGTTTTAGTACATAATTTATTAAAAAATATCAACAATATGTTTCTACATTTGATACAACTGGACTCTTGTAAATGCTATACAAAATATCTCAATGAAAAATATGTTCACATCACGATCCTAATCTATACATCTCCAAAAAGTTTATTTACAGCATATATATGACACGTAGGTCTAAACTATGGCCCAATTAAGACTATGTGAACAAAAATCTCACTATTGAAAGAGCTAAAGGTTTCAAGTATATAAAGGTCGCTTATGCATGTTTTTTCCTCGAGACAATTAGCATTAGAGATACCCTAACATCTAATTGTAATAGTGCTCTTGGAGTTAATGGTCACCTAGAATCAAATCTAAGTTGTTTTAAATAAAAAAAAAGCTGACCTTTAATTTTACTACCTAACTTCTAAATCATAAATAATTGAATTTATATATGCTATATTAAACAGTTCAAAGCAATTAGCATTCCGATTACTTAAAATAACTAATTGCTGCAGATGTCGGTAATTTACGAGTACTTCAAACATTTTTTTGGCAAATTATAGGAAATATTTCTTGTTTACCAAGAGCTCTTTACATTCAAACCAGGTTAAAACGGGTAGGAAAAACCATTTAACCACCAATGGTTTGTTAAAGTATGGACTAAATTAAATTGTCTTTTGTGTCATTTATAATAAATAAATAATTCCGTATTTTATAAGCTCTGGCTTTTTGAGTTGGTAAAGTGCACGATATAAAATAAAAAGCTACTGGACTTACACCTTATAGAAAAGCCTACATATTTACTGCTGCATAATTTTTCTGCATTAGGGTAGACCGCACCACTATAGTTCCCGTAGGAAAATTGAAATAATATCGACTCAGTCGACAAATCTGTATAATAAATAAGGAGATTTAATGTCTCGCAATGTTAGTTAGTTGCACTATACGACCCTTCACAATCGTAGACGATGTCCACCGACCAGATAAGCCGGTACTAGTGCTTTGGCAGCCCCGCCCCCGTTCGGTGTCAAGGAATTGTGGACATGATGATGAAAACCTTTTCGGCAGGTTCCGGGACGGAAGAGTGATATGTTGTTTGTGCACAAAGAGGAAAGGCCAGCGGTGTTGTGAATGGTTGTGTGATGACTGACACACGTGGCTAGAGTTGTCTGCACGTATCTATTCCCAGACTCGACGCATCCCCCCCCCCCAGGCAACCCCCGATTTTATGTCCATTTTCACGGGGAATTGTAAAACCGCCTTCCCCACTCCGCCAGCGAAAGCAAAGATCGATGGTTGCAAGACATCTTGAAAGAAGAAGCCACCTCTCGTCAGGCGTCAAAATGACGGCATTAAACGCCCTTTCTATCCCGGTCCCAAGCGAAGAGCCAGTTCTTCTGGTACTGCGAAAGGGGTCCGGTCTTGCACTTAGGAAGTGGAGGGACAAACTCTCCTCCCACTAACAAAGAGGGAGAGAGAGAGAGAGGAAAGACCCCCCCCCCCCCGACCCCTTTCCTTTGCAACGAACGCTTTTAGGAAAGAAACAATGACCGCGGCGCCCTCGCTAGTTTAGGTGGACTCCTAGCGTTGAGGTGTCGAGTTCAATCCCAAGCAGAGAGAGAGAGAGGACGTACTGGCCTAGCAGCAGATTGGTGGATGCGCTTTCCACAGGTGGGGGGGATCTTACACAGGTTATCACATACAGAGCCGATCACGACACCGCTATCTTTAGTGTCACATCGACCCGTGGGTAATGGTATCCACATATCCTTGGCACGGAACGCGTCCCGCGTCCTCCCGGGGTGACGAAGGTCCCTACGTGATCCTTGGTGTTAAAACAAGGACCCACGAGGGAGGGAGAAGAGGACCGGGGGACCTTCCGCTAAAACTAGATGCAATTGTATAGGAGGAGAAAACCCCATCGAGGAGGGCACGCCCCGGACCCCCTCTTAAAGACTCTTGGACAAAGCGTTGGATTTCCACCCTTAGGAATCAATTGTCAGCGAGAGAGGACACAATAAATTTCTGCGCTCGTAGGGAGCTCCCGCCAGTCACGATGGGGCGCGGAGTTTGACGCATGCGCACAGGTAGTACCACCAGGATAGATAGCCAATCACACTAACACTCCCTTTCCCCAAAGGCGAGTGGGCGGAATCCAAGAATGGTAATCACCAATTCTTTATAGAAGAAACAGTAGAAGGATGAGGCTGTTAGGAGGTGTAGTTTGATGACCGGAGGGGCTTGACAAGAGGCAATCAATTGCGAGTGTCTGGTTTTCTTGAAATGCGGCCCCGAAATCAACTACTGGACGGAGGACTGGGGAAGCAGGATCAGAAGAGGAGCGGGCAGCCACCTTAACACAAGCAACCCCTCCCGACGGGGAAGACACTCAAACCAATGTAATTATCGTCCGGGACAAGATCACAAGTTCATGCAGAAGAAGACGATCTTGGGGATCAGGGTTTGTGTATGGGTGAATGAAAGTGTAATTTTTTTTTTTCATTGTGGTAGCCCATCTGGCGACTCCCTACTTGGGCATAAGTCGCTGTACACAACAGCCTACTATTAGGCTATATTAAAAAACAAATAATATCTAAATAAGACATAACAACAATAAAAAAGGACAAAGGCTAAAAACAAAATCACGAGAAAAAGCAAAAAGGTAAGAATGAAGCGTGCCCCAGGGTCGGGAGTAGGCCCGCCTACCCCCGCGCAGGAACATGCGACCTACATAAAGAAACACACAAAAAAAGGTCAAATAAAGTGGAGGAGGCCAGCCTCCTCCCAAAAGACAGACGCAGCGCCTGGCAGAGCCCCGCTGACTTCAAACATAGGGAATACGGCGAGGTAGAAGCTTTGGGAGCAGATGCGTGACGTCATCACCATAGTCTGACGTCACCTGCAGACTATAAAGGACGATGCGCGGCGCTCCTTCGGCCCCAAATACCCAAACAATTACCGGCCTATTGCTCTATTAGAGCATTTTGGCAAAATATTCGAACGTATGATCAACTGCCGCCTACGGGACTACCTGGAAGAGAGGAACTGGTTCTCCTCCCCCCAATATGGGTTCAGGAGGAGCCGGTCCACTCAGGCGGCTGTGACATCGTTCATGACAGAATACAAAAAAATAAAAAACGCCAGGTACGACAAAAGACACTCCATCAGTAAGGACGTGGAGAAGGCCTTTGATAAAGTCTGGCACGAGGGTCTCCGTTGGAAACTCGCCAACAATACGGAGTTACTCTCTACACTACAAGGCTCCTCTCGCACTACCTCACTGAACGGAAATGACACATAAAATGCAACAACCCCCTCTCACAACCTTTCACACCACGCTCAGGCGTTCCCCAAGAAGCGTACTGGCACCCACACTTTACATCATGTACACAAACGACACCCCACGCCCACTCGAAAACTGCCGTCACACCGAAACAATATCCTATGCCGATGACGAGACCATTCTCGTCATCGGCCGAGGACCAGACGAGATCGCGCACCACGCACAAATAATACTAGACGAAAAGACAGCGTACGAAGATAAATGACTGATTGTCACAAATCCTCAGAAGACACTCTTCGGCGCAAGAGATCACTACATGAATAACCTACAAATTTTCCCATACACACCAGACATGAACCATCTAAATCCAACAAGGCTCAACTACACACAACAGACAAAAATCCTAGGGGTAACCTTTGACAAGTCTCTTAGGTTCAATATACACCAGCACATAATACAAGCAAAAGCCGCACGCACAAACAAAATGCTGCGCAAGTTCTACCCTGCGAGCAAGAAACTACAGTTACACCTAAATAAAACAGTCGTGCGGCCTCTTCTCACGTACGCCCCACTGTCACTTTTAGCTGCGAGTGTCACGTGGCAGAAGAAGGCTCAGCGCATTCAGAACTCTGCTCTGAAGCGCGCTTGCCGCTCTCCCATGTACGCGAGAATGTCCACACTACACGACAACAAATTAGCCCCCCTCAGACTCACAAAACACCTCGGGAAACTCGCGGGAGACCCCATATACACCGCACTACACGCAAGATGGTATGTTGCGATGGCACTGCGATACCCCACAGCCCATACCGTTCTACGCATAAGTTAAAACATCATGAATAACCCGTTTCCGACTATGCAGACACGATATCCTTCCTGATCACCCTCTAACCGTCGTCCAGTCACGAACACCCGAGACACACCCAACTACACCACGCATCGGTGTCTAGCCACCGACCTACCAACTCTTCCTATCCCCTTTCCTCTACGACTACCTAATCGCATCTCTTACACAGTGATCCCTCTCTGTTCTTTCTATATACCTCATCATCATCTCCTTCGGGACTCGAAGGTTCAGATTATCTGTCGCTTTTCTCTCTTTACGCTCCGGTAAATTTTTCCCCTGATAAAGGAGGTAAAGATTTGTGTAAGCTTGTATACGCGAGTACGTGAAGACTTAGCGCAAATAACTTTTGCGACGTGGCTGCACCCAATATAGATGCGTGCTTCGTCTGATTGGAGAGACCTCCTGTGGCTAAGCACGCACGGGGTATTCCCCCCTCCTAAGGGGGGGGAATACCCCGTGCTATTGACTCTTACGCTTCTTTCATCACTTCGCAACATAACGCAACCCTTATTGCGCCCAGACCTCCTTGGTAGTACGGTGTAGTTAACCCCGGAAGGAAGCCCTGTTAGGGGCGCGAAGAAGGGGGTCCCTTAAGGACACGAGCCGGAGACCTTGGAGAGGCGCCTAATAGAGTGGTCTCATTAAGGTAGGAGGGTTGCGGAGTGCGGTTATAGGCAGGTATTTAAGGCACTAATAGGTACACACATAATAGGGTTTAGTCTCTTGGATCCTGTCACTTTTTTTACAGAGTAGGAACGGTGGGGGAGGGGGGCTTAACCCCCCCCCCCCCTAATTACCGACACCGAAAATGGATTTCATCAAAAGGCTCCCCCTGATACTCAACGGAAAGAAGCGGACACCGCAAGAAGTGCCCCCAAGGTATTTAATGACCTGTAAATCCCACAGGATTCATCGCGATCTGCCCTGAAAACAAGGATGTCGAGAAACTCCTATCCTTTGCGGGCATCACACTTAACAAACTCGATCTGGAAGCAAAACCCCCCTCAGATCACGGCCAATAGATCAGTCGAGTGCAGGAATGAACACTCCTCAGGACATTAAGGAGAGGTTGGAAGCGATGCAACCATGGTTGAAAATTCACGATATCATAAAGTTCAGAGATCACACACGTATTTAAGATTGTGTGTGAAAACACTGAAATGGTTACAAGATCATGGAAAAAGGACTGATTGCATTTTGTACTAGGATCCCGCAAACCAACATCCAGTGGAACACATTTATTAACATACAGATATGCTTCCGTTGTTACGTAATGGAGGACCACATAACTGTGGAATGTCCTAAAAAAGACCTCATGATATGTTCGGAGTGCAGGAGGGAGGGGCACTATCACCGCTCATGCCAGAGTACGACTAAAGAATGCATAAACTGTGGACCACATCGGACAATGGCGATGTCATGCCCAAAAAGGAAAGATATAATAAAAAGGAAGGAGAATGAAGAAAGATTGAAGGGACAGAAGAATATGACCTACGCTTCGGCGACAAAAAGTACAGCAAATCAACATAAGATGGAAAGACAAATCAACATTGAATGTCAAGATACTGACCTGTATCTTACACGCACATATAATGAAGATAGCCAACCCGGGAAGCTATGCAATACTTTAAACGGAATGCTCAAAGAAAACGGTTTAGAACCCATGAACTTTCCCAAGGATGTGGACTCGTCAGCCATATTCAAGGTGAAGATTAATGACAAGACAACGAAAGCACTAATCAAAGAAACAAAACCCCAAGACGAAAACGATGAAGACACAAATACTGAGGAAACTGATTCGGACAGTAGCACTGAAGAATCCGCTCAAGAGATAAGAGTCACAAGAAGGAAAGCCCAAAAGAAAAGAAAATCTAGCTCACATAAGGCATCAACCCAACGGCAGCAATCCCCAATCCCGTCGACATCACTATCGCACAAAGGAAAGGAGATAATCATGTGTAGACGTGGACAGAATGAGAAAGAAAAAAACATTAAACACGATCTAAAGAGACAAACGGAAACCCATAAAAGAATATCAAAATGGACAAACATAAATTGGAAATACTACAAATTAATATTAAGAGTTGGAGAGGTAAAAAATGCATATACGGAAATATCTTTAGAGAGCTAGACCCAGATGTTATTTTAATATCTGGTAACGGATTAGACCTAGAAAAAAAAAAATGGAATTAAAATGTTGTAGCAAAGAATCCTTTGAGACAAAAAATTGACGGAGCAGCAATTGTGATCAAAAAGGAACTAGACTACAAGACTCACCAAAGACTAACCGAATCATATGCAGCAGTAGAGATACAATTAGAACTAGTCTTACAATAGCTGCGGGATACCAACCCCCAAGAAGAGAGGGAATACCGATTGCAAACTTCACTAAAACTTTTCAATAACAGGAACCCAGTCATCTTTATGGAAGACTTGAACGCCGACGGCGCTGAAAACGGATATAGAAGCAACAACGCAGGCAGACATTTGAAAACGATGCTAGATAGGAGAATACTCCAAAGACTGGGGCCAGAATTTTCCACCTTCTTAAATAACAATGCGGCAAGTAAGCCAGATATCTGCCTCGCAAACTTTAATTTGCCATTTAATTATTACTTCGAGCCGGTTGACATACCGGTCAGCGACCACATAGGTACACTACTTACCATTAACCAGAATCCCATAGAGAAGCCATGTAAGAAATGGAAAGCCTATCACCAGGCAGACTGGACAAAGTACAAAGAAGTATTAAGAGAATATGAACCAAGGACTTTCACCGAGGCGACTATAGAAGAAATCGACTAGGGACTTAGAGAAATTAGGAGTACGCTGATTAGAGCAGACGAAAAAGCAGCTCCAAAAAGAGCCTTTAGAACCATCCAAAACTTTAGATGGTCACAGAAAATAAATAAAAATACGAAAATAAGACTTATCTCTGAACAAATTCGGAGGGAAGGACATAGTAGAGACCTATACAGCCAACTTACAAGAAATAAAAAAGAATTAACGCAAATGATATGCGACAAGCAACAATATTGGAACAACCGGGTCAGGAAGTTAGATGTCGAAGAATCTCCAAAGAAGTTTTGGAAATGGGTGGATAGAATGAAGGAAAAACGGCAAAGGAGATGATCAAAATTAAAGATGAGAGAGGGATACTACTTGAGGATGAAAGCGAGATAGAAAGAGTTTTTAAAGAATACTCGAGAAATGTTTTTCGAATCAGCGAAGAGAATGAAAATTTCGACACTGATTTTGAGAACGTAATTGTCGAAGAACTCAACCAGAAAACGGCTAGAGGTCAACACTATGATTAGGTTGACATCACGAGGAACAACAATGAGGGAAATGATGCTACATTATCCGTTCAAGAGCTAAAAGATAACATAAACAGCTTCAAACAAAAGGCACCGGGAATCTCAGGACTCACAAAGAGAAATTACACAGAAGTGACTAATAACATGTTGGAGGGATTGAAGAACCTATTCAATGCCTGCCTTAATACAGGCTACTACCCTAAAGATCTAAGGGTAGCAAAAATGATTTTTATCCCAAAGTCAGTAAAATATCCATATAGGGTTGAGAACTATAGACCAATATCTCTGCTTGACTTCATCGGGAAAGTATACGAAAAAATTCTAAAGAAGAAACTATCAACATCTTGTGGATAACGGCCTGTACAACAAGTGCCAATTCGGATTCCAGAAGAACAGGAACACGGATATGGCATTCTGTTTAATTATGGAGAAAATAGCCAAGGTCAAAGGTGAAAAGATGAGTGTGGACATTGTATGTAGAGACGTGTCCAAAGCGTACAATATAAGATACTTCGGCTCGGATTAAGCAATCAACTGGAAAGGTTGCTATGCAACTATGTAGCTGATAGATACGGGTATATAGACATGGGTAGTAGTCACCAGGGGGAACCTTTTAAGATGGAGGCTGGAGTTCCCTAAGGCGGTTGCCTGAGTCGGTTATTATACGCTATTTCTACGGCGGACATCCCCCCTCCAATGATGGAGGGATGTATGAATATACAATTTGCGGATGTTATCACCCAAGTTAGGTGTCTCCATATAGGCACGCTCAATTTCAAGCAAGAGCGACGGCAGAAGAAATTCGAAGACTTAACGAATACGAACGCAGATGGAAAATGAGTACAAACAGAGACAAATTCAAAATAGTTCCCATATACAGAAGAAAAGTAGCAGATATCAACGTGGACAATGTAAGATATAGATACAGTAACGACTAACGACTGTAAAATACTAGGTCTGACAATAACGAAATCGGGTTACATGAAACACGTAGCCAAGAGAATAAAGAAAGGAAAGAGAGAACTAATACTACTGTATAAATTAAGAAATTTAAGTCAAGAGAAGAAAAAGAAGATTTACAATGCGATTATACAACCAACACTAAATCTATCCTGCAATCGCAAGAACTAAACTGCTCGAACTACAAAAAGGCCAGAATAAAGCAATGTACCTTGTAACAAATACAAGACGGGCAGAGGAAAAAAAGATTGAACAGCTATACAGAGAAGCCAACGTCGAGCCCCTAAACAAGATAATCCTGAAGAGAGCAAAAGGACTCATCGAGAGGACATGATGAAATTGGACGGGATCGGAAATGAGGACGTAGAAGAAAACGGGCTCTACAAATATACGTGGGTGGGTGATACACACCGTGGTATTAGCACCGCGTTTTAGATGTAGGGTCAAGGCCACCTAGGTCATCTGTTTGATCTTCTACTTGTTTCTTGCTGTACTATCGCTCCATTTCCTCTTCCTCTCTCCCCAGATACGGCAAGGCACAGGAAGTGGGGAAAGGGGGAATACGACGAGTCAGGGATCTCTCCCCACGATAGTGGGCCAGGGGAGAGGGGACGGGGCGAGCACTGGAAGCATTAGGATTTTACACTCTCTCCACCTTTTCTTCTTCTTCCGGACTCCTGTTTTTGCCGTCCTTGTGTTTGGTCCGAACTTCGTTTGTTTCCAAGTTCATAGCCGGACATTTTCTTTGTGTATGTAACCATTGTATGTACGAATAAAGTAGTGCCGTGTGAACACACACAGAAAAAAAGAAGAAAGCGTTTGAAGCCAGTGGGCTCGAAAACGCCAGGTAGCCTCTGAATGAGTTGGAACCCCGATGTAATCGAGGCTCCGCTCTTCGCAGTTCTGATCTTAGTCTGGGACTACCCACCCGGGTTAGCAACGGGGACAGACGTGCCGATCTTGGCTTGGTCAATTACCGAAACGGCAGCAGACCAGTCCGTTCCCGTGGCTCCCGCAGAGGAAAAGGAGTCCCAAGTCTTCTTAGTTTTAGGAGAGTAGGGCGGTGAATGGATCCGCTTCTCTCCTCCGCCGGTAAGAGCCCCTAGGCCAGATGGACCGGCCTCAGCAAGATCCTTCTCTGAAATAGAGAAGGTCTTGGCTGTCATAGGGGCACCAGCCGGGGGAGGAGATCCCTCCTCTCCTTGAAAGGTCCTATGTCTGAGGCTGGGTCACTTCAGGGACCAATTCCATCAAAAAGAGGTCCTCATTGTGTCTATCGCCCCCCTAAGACCACAGATCCCATTCGAGGTTCTTTTTTTATCTTTTAATGCCGGCGAACCGGCATCCGTCGAGGAAGAGATTGGGGCAGGTACATTGACCCCCTGCAAACTTGTCGCGCACGCCTGCAGGACTTTAAGGGGGACAGGCTGATGGCCCATGGCATCCTTTGCTCCACTAATGGGGTTGGCCCTATCGAGCCGCAGCAACCGGGAGCGGTCAATTATGGGCCGCCTGCCTGCTTTCTAGGCATTTTTTTTTTTTTTTTTTTTTAAGAGCTCATCTGGCGACTGCCTACTTGGGCATTAGTCGCCGTATTAAAACTGGCCTAGTTCTAGGCTACTTTAAAATGAAATTAAAGAGAAAAAAAAAAACAACACCCCAAAAGGGGGAAAGGAAGCAAGCTGGTGCGTCGGGGAGAGGTCCCCCCGGCGCAGGAGCGTGCAACTAAAGAAAAAAAAAACAAACAAAAAACAAAACAAATGCAAAAAAACAACAAAAACAAACCTTGCTTAAATAATAGGGAGAAGGCCGGCCTCCCCCAAGAAGTTAACAAGTCCACAAGTCAGTGTGCACGAATCTGTCCCAAGCACAAGGGACTGCTTTCTAGGCAGGCGGCCAGGAAAGTAATGGGGGGGGGGGACTGCAGTTGGAGAAAGTGACAGGGAGGGGTGAGGCACCCGTAGGCAAAGGAGAGGAGTAAGCCTCCACTCCCGTAGAATAAATTTGGAGGGTCCCCTGAGAGAACACAGGGGAGGTGACCTCCACTTTTTCATTGGAGTTGCTCGAAGGTGGCTCCGGTGACGGTAGAGGTGAAGGTAAAAGGAATTTTTTTATTGACTCATCATTGGGCATGGTGACTCTTTGTAATTCACGGGATGCACACGCTCATCACCCCACACAGTAGCCCGCTCTGCGAGGGGGTGAATACGGGGCCGGCAGAAGCAGCAGCCGCCATTTGAGGCCACTCATCCTGCCTAGCGACCTGGCAACCCATCGGCACGGCGTAAAAAATGATGGATAGTGAAAGAAGAAAGAAATGAGATATGAAGGTGAAGGTGGGGGTGAAGCAGATTGTCAAAAACCCACCATCCCAAACCGGAGCTCTGGTGTGAGGGGGCGTTGTCCCCTTCCCGGATTCGAGATGGTTGGATGAGTGGAAGCTGGTCGGCGTCTACTCTGTGAGATTAGAGGCCAACCAAAAAAAGTTATATGGAAAGTGAGGAAGCAAGGTAATAAGAGAGGGTGTCTGAAAGAAGAATAGGCTAAGCCGGGGCCAGAGGGGGCGATGAGTCACGCCAGCAAGGCAAATCGCCGCGCCCCTTGAATGAAAGTGTGAATGTAGAGCTACGGAATAGTTGAATATTAGCAAAATGTGGTAGGGGGATCGAATAAGATGAAGAGCCCCTCCCAGATAACGTATGTTCCACCGAGTACGAAGAGCAACCTCGGGGGTGGGCGGGGAAGAGGGGTATCTGGAGACGGTCTCCATGACAACGAAGGCCGATCAGGAACTATCGGTAGAGATGGAAGTGGGGAATCCAGACATTTGCGTTGGTCGGCCTGGATGGAGGACCTCCCCGCGGAGTTATGACAGAGGGGGGGGAGTTGAGCGTGGACACCACCCTCGGGATGTGCCGAGAGTCCTTGCTACGGAAATAGATTGCTTCGGAGAAGGTACAGACATCCGAGAGGGAGGAGCGAAAGCCCCCCCCCCCCTAAGCGATTTAATTTAGGGGGGCTTGACCTTACATTTTTCCTTTAGTTGGGAGGGGGGGTAAGTTGTTGTTAATGGTCCCCAGGATCAGATGACCTCTGCTCCCACCGACCGCTTGGGAGATTAAGGGAGAAAGCACTTGATCGTACAGTCTGTGCTTTAGTCCCCTGCCCCCGTCACTACAATGACGTGGGGGTCTCACCTGTAAGACTGTCCTGAGGGAACCGGGTTAAAGTGCAAGGAGGCTGTTGCATGCAGTGGGAATTTTAAAGCCCCCCCCCCCTGTGCTGGCGATCAGATAGGAAGTGGGAGTTCTATCGCAACTTAACCGCCACCAAGGTTGCATCCAGGTGGGGTGGGCGTGTCATATCCATCTGGAAATGACCTGACCACTCTACAACTCCTTTTTTCTTTCCCTACGGGGTGACTAGAATTCAAAAAACAACAATGCCTGCTGGGCTTAGTTGGGGGTATCTAGGATATAAAAAAAACCCTAACTAAGACGAAAAACCTCTCAACAAAAATAAATAAAATAAAAACGAAATTTAGCAGCAAATTTCATGAGATCTAAAAACTGTGATCGTGACAACGCATATTTGTCCCCCAACGGAAGGACAAATTTAAACAAACGAACTCAAAACTTCAATTCTCTTAGAATTTTCTCTACTTCAATAAAATCCTTTCCTCTTTTTTATCCCTAATTAGTTCTTCCATAGGAGTTAAATACATAACACAATATTCCATTCCACATACCAAATAAAGTATCAATAACCGCATCGCTATAAAGACCATCCCATTCACCACCCTCCATTCAGTCTCAGCTATTACATCATTGTCAAATACTGATCAAATATATGAAGTTGTCATGTGATTAGCAGAGAGCGAATTCCTCTATATTCACACCTAGAGCTGCTCTTGTGATTCTGGCAAATTTACCCAAGGGTTTATATGGTCACGAATGGTAGCGACCACCGCACAAAAACAGCGACTGCCTACAAAGATTTAGGTCACCGTACTTAATTTTCTAGCCTAATATTAGTCAACATTAAAATAAAAACAAAACAACACATTAAACCCCTAAGACAAACGAAAAAGAAGGCCTGCCTCCTACGGCGTAGGAGCATGAAACCAACACCAGAGGGGAATAAATTGGAGGAGGCCAGCCTCCTCCAAGAAGTCAAATAATCCTCAAATCTGAAGGCAAGAACCCATCCCAAGTACAAGGTCAAGGCGGTAGCGACCCAAAACGTCATGGTATCGAGACCAGTAACGTACGCTAACATCACCAGGAGAGGGATATTCAACAAAAATATACCCAAGTCTAGGGGACAACTCAGTAGTCGTAGGGGGGCGCTCCATCAAATGGCAGTGCGTTCCGTGAGTGTGCCCAATTCGGGACGAGAAAGCGACCTGAAGACGCCGCAGCATTGAGGGGTAGGTCCAAAGGAATAGTCGCGGCGTTATGGCACGCAACTTTAAGTTCCTCTCAGCAGTCTCCCATCTTCTTTGCCAGGAAGCCCGGATTCATGCCATGTAATTAATGTGAGGAAGAACGAAACGCTGGTTCGGTGGCCCAGTCTTCACGGACTATTTGGCGCCCTCATTCCCCACATATTCAGAAACCCAGTTGAAGATCTACATCCGCCCTACTCGCGACAACCGTGGCATCACGAATACTGCAAAGGAAAGGGGGCAGAGATTCCAATGCGCCGAGAGCATTCAGGCCGCTTTGTGAGTCGATAAAGATCAGAATCCAGTCTCCAACGCGTTCTCCCCCGTACCGAGCGGTGTATTGAAACCAATTTGGTGGTGAAGATAGACGCAGCGCCTGATAGAGGCTCGCTGACTTGAAACAGACGGGATCAGCGTGGAAGATGGGTGCAAGTGTTTTACAAACAACTTACACTTTTTGAGGCCTACCTCAGTGGAGTGCGAACCATTATAATATGTGGCAACAGTAGTAACGTCGACACAACTCTATACTCCTTCCGGCGACTAACCACACCCAATGTGATTAACTTGGCTCGATGGAGGGCGATGCTTACACGTAGATACACCTTCAATAACCAATATATCAATAAATTCGTGTAAAACACCCCCGTCGAATGTTGTATGTTGCAAAGATAAATAGTTCTAAGCCCATAAATGGACAAAAGGTAGTACAAACTAAATAAGGATTTGACTTGGCATGGACAGCCTGCAGTACAAATTTAATAAAATGCATAAAACTTCCTTTCCAAATAGGCACTATTCAGAAGAACCCATTTAATTACCGTTTATAGCATTGTGTCCGCAAAACAGGGCAATCAGAAATGTAGGCAATACGAGATGGTTATTGGGTAAAATTATCTAAATTTTGTTTTTAATAACCTTCAAGATTTTGCTATCACGCGATATCAGTAGAAATCTAAATTCAGTAGATGTGATTAAAAGCAAAATTTAAATGGAAGTCTGCAAACTGCTTAGAATATCGACATAAATAATAGCATTAGCAAACCTGGAAAGATACTCAATTATTTTTGAAGACTCTTCTGATCTTCTAAAATGACGCAAACTCAATAAAATATTAAGCAACGAGCGAAGGTACTCAACCCACAAAGGACAAAAATAATAAGTCAATAAAATTAGGTAGGGTTTTAACCACTAATCTCCACTCATTGTTTAGGGCTCTTGTTCTCATTGGAGAGGTACAATTTAATGTGTATGGCAACCAAGTCATCCTGAATCTGGACTCCATCAATCGATTTGCAATACCCAGTGTGACTTAACCTCGCAGTGATAAGTAGTAAAATGCGGTACATGGTAATCAGCAATGAACCAACTACTTTGACAACAAAAAGGAACCATGGAAAATAAGTCTCATCGATAATAATAATTACAGAAAATTAAACTCCATTATGACACATGCATAACATAACGACGTATACAATGCACATGCAGTTCATGTGGTGTAATCGAACAAATACCAGTAGTTCATGAGGTGTAATCGAAAAAATACCAGTAGTTCATGTGGTGTAATCCAACAAGTACCAGCCGTTCATGTGGTGTAATCCATCAAGTAATATCAGTTCATGTGTAATCCAACAAGTACCGGCACTTCCTGTGGTGTAATCAAACAGGTACCAGTAATCAAACAGGTACCAGCAGTTCATGTGGTGTAATCCAACAATTACAGGAAGCTCATGTGGTGTAATCCAACAAGTACCAGCTGTTCATCCGGTGTAATCCAACAAGTACCCGCAGTTCATGTGGTATAATTCAACAAATACCAGCAGTTCATGTAGTGTAATCTAACAATTACAGGAAACTCATGTGGTGTAATCGAACAAGTACCAGCAGTTCATGTGTTGTAATCCAACAAGTACCAGCAGTTCATGTGGTGTAATCCAACAAGTGCCTATGTACAATGATGATGATGATGAAAATAGCTATAAAAAATGTACCTACCAAAATGATCCCACAGGATATAAATTATAAAACCCGCCGCCATCTTCAAATCATTCTTTCATAGAAGAGGAGATAAGCTTGTGCTTTCAGCACCTTCTCAACATTCACCTCCGCCACGTAACTATCGGAGACATGGTACCACCTGCCGCCCCGGATTTCTTCTTCGAGTGTCTGAAAAAGGGGAAGCAAGGATGATTTTTAAATAGAAAAGTAATCCAACGGGAGGTATTATTATTTCTGGGATGCTATTGGAACTTGATCATAGCGGGGGGAGGGGGGGGGGGGTGCCTAAAAAAATCTTTTGTTCGTTCATGTCGAATCTGGTATCGTTGGATTACACATTAAATTTTACTCTCTTCATGGAAGCAACGAAGAGCATCGTTTAAGCGTTTTGCCCACATTAGGGTCAGCGCGCATCAATGCCACTAATTCCTTTATTAATAGTTAAGAAATGAGGTAACCAACGAAAGCATCTCCCTCAGAAATATTATGACGAAAGGTTATCTATAAAATGGTGAAGTTAGGGCAAGTGAAAAGGTATAGAAAGTAGTACACTGGACGAGAAGCCCAAAGAAGAGAGAAGTTGGGGCGCTAGAGACGTGGAGGGGGAGAAACCACTCTTGAACATGCCCATTGACACACAAAAAAAGAAAGAAGCAGATTCCCATGCAGGAGCCTGCTAATCCAACGAGGGCATTTTGACTCCATAGGCAAAGCGGGCACAGACGCATGAAATACGAGAAATAAAAATAAAGAGAGGGTAATGGAAAAATGGATAAAGCTGGGCGTTTTTAAAATCTTAAAATTCATCAGGGTAGGAACACACGAAGGCATACCCCACCCCTACCCTTAATCTAGAGGGGTAAACAAACTATAAAATACACGACCAGGAAGTACGGAAAACAAATCAAGTAACAAATTAAAAAAGTAAATCCTACCATGGGAAAGTTACCTGAAGGAGGTCCGCCGCCTCCAAGAGCTCGCATGACACCACGTGCCACAAGCACCAGGGGCAGAAGGTAGCGAGTTCCGTTGTCCCGATACCGAAACGGGCAAAGCGGTCCAAGGTTTCCCCCAGGAACTTTGAGACATCAGGGCTTGTGTTTTGGTAAGGTTTTTGGCACCAAATGTCACCGTCTTATGCTCATCTCAATAAGTAATTTGACTTAAAAGTGGGAGTCTAAACACGGGTAGCGACAACCTAGGCCGGCCGCAGCCACTTTATGCTTGTCCATACCCAATCTGGCTTACCTTTGCTCGGGATGTGACGCAGTGTTTCCACTCGTGTAGGTCGTAGACATACAGATAAGACTATATAGAGAATAACGCTCCCCTCCCCTAAGAGAAATTATAGTAATCAAATCTCGTATACATGTCCCCCGCTCGCAAAAATCCCCCTTCCTCAACTCAAAGCGAAGGGACCTTCTCACCTCAACAGAGAGGGGCTGCCATGCCGGTTGGTGAATTTGGAATCCGCCATTCAGGTGATTTTTTTCCGCTTCTCGCTTCTCCGCCATCTCGCTCACTAAATGATTTATTTCAAATTGACTCGAAGGTTTCACATTCAACATCTGCTTCGTGGTTCGGTTCGTGTCTAATGGGCGTGATCGCACATAGGCCACGTAATGGCCCGCGTTAAGACGTCCGGAATGCTCAACGATGCCATACAATCCATATAAAACTTGAGTCTGACCTTTGGACATATTATCTAGTCCCTATGGAATGGAAACGGTAGAAAATAATCAATTCAAGTTGAGTGGTGCATCCCCCTTCCCTTTTAAACGCGAAATATCGTGTTTTTGCATTACAAGTATTCAATTTTCTATTATAAGCACTTTCCTAGTATACTAGGGGGGGGGGCAGGAAGAGTGTTAAAAATATAGTTTATAGAAGATATGAGAGAGTAGGGAATCACAAGATAACTGTAGAGATTTGAAAAGTAAGTACAGTACCCTCCCAAAACTAGTACAGAATATGTAACATTATTTTGAAAATACTAGATTAATTTCAATGAAAATTGTACAGAATATTCTTTGAAATTTTCCTGATAGTGGGCAGGTTTCATTTCATAGAGAAGAGGCTAACAATATAACTTTTTCTTAGGCATAATTCACAGTAATCCTAAAGATTTTGCTATATTAAAAGAGCCCGCCCCCTTCCTTGCCCCCACCCCCCCAAAAAAACACGAAAAGGTATGATCCAGCGTTGAGCATGTACCCAACAAGCAAAAGCTATATATAATGGTGGAGGGCATCCTCCTCCTAAATGTCGATTAAGCCACAATCCCGAGTGCACGAACTCGTCCTGAGTACAAGGGACAAGCGGTAATGACCAAGGTAACGCGCATGAAGATCCTCCAGACGGGGACACTCAACAAAAATGTGCCAAACAGTCCGTGGGCATGCGCAGTCGTCGCAGGGGAGCGCTCCATCAAATGGCGGTGCGTCCCGCGAATGCGTCCGTTTGGGGGACCATAGAAAGCCGTCGAGGCATTGGGGTAGGTAGAAGGGGACAGTAGCGCGCAACTTTAGGTTCCTGTTGACCCCCTCCCACCTTCTTTCGCATTGAGTCCAAAGGGCTAACCCAATTCCTCCATGTAGTCAGTATGAGGAAGACGACAACGCTGGTCTAGTCGCCCAGCTTGGCGCTAATTTCTCATGTTGAGAAACCCAGCAGAAGATAATCTTCACATCTTCCCGGCTCTCAGCAGCCGTGGGGTCAAGGATAGTGCAAACCAGGGGGTGCGAGATTTCAATGCCTCAAGAGTACTCAAGGCGCTTTGTGAGTTACTAAAAATCACAATCGGGCACAACGGGTAATCTGCCGTAATAAGCGGTGTATCGCAACCAGCTAGGTGGTGATGACAGAAGCAGCGACCGGTAGAGCCACGCCGAATTTAAACTAGGGGAATACGGTGAGAAAGCCCACCCCGGATTTCGAGGCATTCACTTACACTGGCATGGATCCAGCATGACATGAAGTGAGCTCCAAAAAGGTAGAGCGCAATATTCTCGGCGCTGTAGAAGCTTTGGGAGCAGAGGTGTGGCGACAAATCGTCAAACGTGGTACACTCCAGGTCGGCGTACTGTGCAGAACCAAGAACTACGTTGAGCTCTCGTCGGAGTTGCCATGCCTCAAAAGGCTTAGTTAGGGCATGATTGGTATTTCAGGGAGGCATAGGCACCGTCAAGATCGGCCGCGGATGAAATGAGAACCATTGATGATTGAGGGAAACACAGTACCCTCGCGTACAAGCGCATAATACACTGTGAACGGCACACAGCGAGCGATATCTCCCCGGCATCGACAAAAAGGCTCTCAATCGGAGATGTACAGAAGGCAACGGTAGCCAACGGCAGATAAGTGTGATGGATCGAGTCCACCATCCCATATTCACGCTCTGCTGCGGATGCATAAAACTCTCATTCCTAGTCAGCCTCGAGAGAAAAAAGAGCGGGCTAAAAATAGAGAAGAAGCATTGTCAGCACACGGGTATCTCAGGTGAGGCGTTGGTCGAAAACATGACCGAAGAAAGGGTGCGACTCTACTACATAAAGGCGAACCCCAATTATGAGCAAGTACTGTGCGCTTCGGCATAGCGAGAGAGAGGCATAATGCCTGTTGGAGTCGACGCTCAAGACATGGCAAATGGGTCGCACAAAAAGAGATCGAGAGGTCGTCTACGTATAGCGTAACGAGAACTTCTTCCGACAGCAGTGATGATACAGTTGATGCTCAAGGGAGAGTGTGATACTAGGCACACTTGCCTGCAGAGCGCCTTCTTCTTGCGCTAATGGGGCGGGTAGAGCTCCCAGAAGCCGTAAGCGAAATCTACGATCTCCCAGAAACTAGAGTTGGAGGCATCCCTTCGCTCCAATGGTATGGATGGTCTCCATAATGGTGCATACCCATACAGTATCATCGGTCTTCTCCAGATAAAAACCGTAGGCCTCGCAGAGTATCGGACGAAGAGGGGAACTTGAAAAGCCGAACTATGCAGGAGAGAGGTGTCCCGCTGTCAAGGAAATAAGCTAATTTAAGGTTAGTAGGGATGCTGGAGGAGCAGTAGCCCGGCTAGAGAATGTGAAGAAAGCGGTCGCGAATCCACAATGGACGTGGGGTCTCAGATGGAGGACACTGCCGCATGCCGGCTAAGAAGAGGAGGATCGTGCTTCGAAACAGCGAAGATTACATCGTGCAGGCGGCGCTTATACCGCATATCGCTTTTCTCTTTTAAGGCCATCTCACACTGTGTGCAAAGCGGGGAGACGTTCTAGGAATGGGAGTCAGGCCAACGGCAAGTTTGCGGGCAAAGAACTCAACGGCCTCATCAACCGATCTAAACTCGTCGACTGGGAAAGAGAAATCAGTCATTTCTAAAAATGGGGAAGTGGGGTACCGTTCTCACTCCACGCACCACCGAGGTGGTTTCTAAGGTGGCAGAGGTCCAGGAAATGATATTTAGATAGGAAAGTGGCCACTACACTAAAGAATATCGATTACCTTTCACTCCAAATCAGGCTATGCATCTGGAGAGCACAGGGATAGTTCGAGACAAGAAAATCATATTGTTCTCGGTCAATGGTGCGTAAACTCATCCACATTTAGGACACCGATTCCAACACTTCGATCAGGTCGGTAAGAACCTGACGCCTGGGATTGATCGTGTAGTCTCCCCAGGGTGGGTGCTTTCCTCAAATGACCGAGAAGAAACGGCCTTGAAAACCGTGAGACGACGCGGCGGAAGTCTGTCGCATCGAAGTTGGCCGACTGTTGAATGTACGCTGAAATCAAAGTATACCTCCTATCTAGGTGTAGTAGATGCATGTCACTCCCTGAAACTCTTATACTGCGGGAGGTGAGCAAGGGGCACGCGCTCAATATGATCTCTTGAAGACAAATAGCTAGGGGGGAGCGGGCAGAGAGGAGCCCCCCCCCCCACCCCCAGCTTCTCCCAATTAGCCCAGTTCAAAGCAATTCGAGTGGAATAAATGGCGTTCTTCGAGGAATTCACTCGTGGGGATAGCTATAGCCTTCCCGAAGGCTCTTGGCCATCGAAGGCGCCGCTACCATCTAGGGTTTACTGAGAGGGGTTGGGCTCGGGGGGGGGGGGGGCTCCTCGTTTTTAGAAGTTCCCAAGGATCGTCTCTCGACTACCTCCGGTTATTTGCCTGGTCTGACGACTCAACGGAGGCGCGCGGCCATTCGCCTAACAGGAATGGCTTGCTGGGTGGAACCCTCGTTTAGCCGGGGAGCAGCGTGAGCTCATGGAGCCACCAGCTCCACATTTAGATCTACATGACAGTTTTGTCATGCAAGTAAGACTTTTGAGCAGATTGCACAGATTTGGGGTTGACCCGACTCTGCACGTCACAGGAGCGATTTGTATGGCCGAAGCGGTGGCAGTAATAGCCTTGACGCGGTAGCGATACCAACCGGCACGCACCAACTCAGGGAGGCTTTCATGATCGAGCGTGACAAAGATTGTAAGGGTGGGTCTCGAGGCCCCTCTCTAATCACGCTAAACCTTGACTGCTCCTTGGTCGACCAGCTATTCGGTGGTCTTCCAAGTAGTCCATCAGTTCCCTCGCATAAACTACCAAGTTCACAAAGTTTATGTTAGTGTGCGGTGTTATTTGTAGCGGCGACCCTTCATGAGAAGGGTACCTTTCGAGAAACAGCGGCCTTCTGGTCTCTACCAAGTATCCTAACTAAATCCTGACTCTGATGGAACCTGTTGCCTTGGATCTACTTCCTGCCATCGCTATATCCAATGACAAAGTATCGTTTGAAGCCGGCGGGCTAGAAAACGACGGGTAGCCTCTCGATGAAGGGACCCAAGGTCATCGAAGCCTCCCTCACCTTAGTCGCGCCCTTTGCTGTTTGAGACTTACTCCCCCGACCCGATGTCACCTCGGCAACGGATGTGGCACCAATGGCCTTGCCACCTACCGAAACGGCAGGGGACCCGTCCGTCACATAAACCCCTGCGGAAGGAGAGAAGATTCTGTCCTCTTCCCCCTCGGAAGTGGGCCAGCCTCAGCCTTATCCTCCGAAATTGGAAAGGATTTTCCTCTCTTGGGGTCCGATCTCTCTTCTCCCCTCGGGGACCCGTGTTGACCTGGGATCTTGCATAGGCGCGGACTTTGAGTGGGAGAGAGAGTCTCCAACAGTCATTGCTTGCCCCCAGGAAAGACCATGCCATCTGGCGCTGTGGCACCTCCGGGTCCATATGTACATCGGGAGGGGCCTCGATCTGGCCATTTCCCTTCCCCCGAGGTGTCGGGGATCTCGCCCGGTGATTCAGTAAGCCAGTTGTGACCTACTGGTAAGAAGCAGGCCATCGGAGCCGGCATGTAGACTTCCACGTGAAAGTGGGGGTTGTGATACGGCCAGGGCAGGTTTAAGGAGCAGCGGGGCCTCCACCCGTATATACATTTATATCTATATATATATATATATATATATATATATATATATATATATATATATAGTATCTCACCCACATACCCCATTTACCTTTGCAGAGAGGAAAAAATTATCTGAGGAATTTAAAAGAACTGCCAGTATGGCTGGGAGGACTCAACTGAAAAAAAGAGGGTTTTATTTTGTACACTTTTTATTCCTTTTTAAAGAACCACACTGTGCATACCAGTAGACTATTTGTGCTGCCTTGGATAATCTTGGATCCATTTGCTGAACTGAGTGCACACCAACTAAGTCAGTGAAGGAAATACACATTTAAGAATCCATCGCCAGGACCTTCATGCTATTCAATTTATATACGAGTATGTTTATTTCTGCCTAACCCAGAAGGTCAGGATTTGGCCCGCGGGCCGCCGGTTGAGTAGCACTGGACTATACAGTGTATTACTATAACATAATGCCAGACTTATAATACCATGCAATATGCTCTAGTTAAGTTTTCTATATTTTTCTTATATATAGTAATATATATAATATAAAAAAAAATCAGGAAAATGAATAATTATTTTGTCTCGGCCTTCTGTGCCTAAGAAGCGCGGGGCTCGTAGCATGTGCTACTAGGTTAAACAGGCACTGGATACGGTCCCCCCCCCCCCCAAATGTCATTAAGCGTGGGTTTATCAAATACGGAGGTAGGGCACAAGTGACCACGCCGCTTATTAACCCTTTGAGGGGGGTATGACCGGTCAATCTAGCTCCATAGGCTGGTCGGCGACAGCTCCGCACTTGTTTGAAATTGGCGCGCCCATGGGGAATCAGAAAGGGGGCAGCCGCTAAGCAAGATTGTGGCTCGGAGGTGACACTGAAGAAAGGGGTTAGGGGGAAAATCCCCTATAGGCGTAATCTTCGGAAAGTGGGAAACTCCCTCCCCCCTAGGAGAAGAATGGATGGGGAAGTGAAAGAACGGGGGGATGGGTGGCTTCATCTTTGAAGTGGAACTGCCCGAGGGAAGTTCAGAAGATGGCAAAGGGAAAGACCTCTTTACACTATGGTTATGTCCCGATTTTTTTAAACTAAGAAGCTCATCTGGCGAATGCTACCTAGGGCATAGTCGCCGCACTCACACTTAGGCTATTTAAAAAAACAAAATAAAACACCAAGGAGCCAAAAACGAAAGAAAATACAAAGACGGACCCAATTCATAAAGGCAAACCCAGGCGACCGAGGGGAACCCATCTACCGGTAGCAGTGGTACCTCTGGTTACCTCGGCACCGAGGAGGGTGAAACTGCGCTTAGAGGCCTCCGGGCTCATGGCCTGGAGGGAAAGGAAGATCGAGCAGAGACGGACGAGAACTAAATTGCGAAGAAGATGGAACAGAAGGGAGAACATGGACAGAGGGTGAGAAGGAAACAGGGTCAGAGGGTAAGGAGGAAATTGGATCAGAGAGGGTGAGGAACAGGGTGAAGAGGGAACAGGGTCAGAGGGTGAAGAGGGAACAGGGTCAGAGGGTGAGGAGGGAAGAGGGTCAGAGGGTGAGGGAACAGGGTCAGAGGGTGAGGAGGGAACAGGATCAGAGGGTGAGGAGGGAACAGGGTCAGAGGGTGAGGAGGGAACAGGGTCAGAGGGTGAGGAGGAAACAGGGTCAGAAGGCGATGAAGGAACAGGGGTAAAAGGCAAGGGAGACATAGAAGACTGCACAGAGGTAAGGGGAAAGGAAGAAGGGACCGGGGTAGGAGGCAAGGAAGACGGAACCGGGTGAACTTCCGATTGGACAATGAAATCGGTGATGCCAACGGGGGAGACCAGCGAAGACCGGGAAAAAGACATCAAAACGGAGGACGCCCCAAGAACCGACTCGGGGGGGCCAAACCAGCCTCATCAGAGGCAGCGCGCTTGGACCCCGAACGGGGTGAGGCCTTCTCCAGATCGAAAAACACCGTGCCGTAGTGCTGTCTACGAAGGAAAGCCTCACAGACAGCATTTTCCAGTTGGAGCAGAGCATCCGACGTGAAGTGGAACTTGCGGAAGCCGCACTGTGCAGAAGACAGATGGCCTCCGCTGTCCAGGAAAAAGGCTGGTCTAACATTTACCAATTTCTCCATCAACTTGCACACTCAAGAGGTTAGAGAAATTGGGCGGAAACCGGTCGGAGTAGAGTGATCTCTCCCCGGTTTGCGAAAGGCGAGCACAGTAGCGATTCGCCAGGAATCTGGGAGAAGACCCTCCACCCAGATCCTGTTGAACAAATCTAAGAGAAAGGGCATGCTTCGCTCACCCAGGTGTCAAAGCATGGCGTACGAGACATCGTCCGGACCATGGGCGGTGTCCGCGCACGGAGCGAGAGTGGAGCGCAACTCGCTCCCAGTAAACCTGTCGTTGAAGGGTTCTCCGCCTCTCGAGGTAAAGTCCAGCCGGCGGCTTTCCGCGACATCATGAGGTGCATTGAATGCTGGCGGAGCAGCATCCCGGCTAGAAAATACGGAAAAAGCGGTCGCGAAGGATTCCGCCACGGACCCCGCGGTCCCATTCTCCTGGAGAACGGGAGGGGGGTCCTGCGAGAACTTGCCCCAAATCCTTTTGACTCGCCTCCACACCTCTGCTAAAAGGGTCTTCCCGTTAAGTGAAGACACGTATGCCCGCCAAGAAGAGCGGCGGGCGTGCTTCGAAATATACCGGAACCTAGCACTGTGCAGAAGACAGATGGCCTCCGCTGTCCAGGAAAAAGGCTGGTCTAACATTTACCAATTTCTCCATCAACTTGCACACGCAAGAGGTTAGAGAAATTGGGCGGAAACCGGTCGGAGTAGAGTGATCTCTCCCCGGTTTGCGAAAGGCGAGCACAGTAGCGATTCGCCAGGAATCTGGGAGAAGACCCTCCACCCAGATCCTGTTGAACAAATCTAAGAGAAAGGGCATGCTTCGCTCACCCAGGTGTCAAAGCATGGCGTACGAGACATCGTCCGGACCATGGGCGGTGTCCGCGCACGGAGCGAGAGTGGAGCGCAACTCGCTCCCAGTAAACCTGTCGTTGAAGGGTTCTCCGCCTCTCGAGGTAAAGTCCAGCCGGCGGCTTTCCGCGACATCATGAGGTGCATTGAATGCTGGCGGAGCAGCATCCCGGCTAGAAAATACGGAAAAAGCGGTCGCGAAGGATTCCGCCACGGACCCCGCGGTCCCATTCTCCTGGAGAACGGGAGGGGGGTCCTGCGAGAACTTGCCCCAAATCCTTTTGACTCGCCTCCACACCTCTGCTAAAAGGGTCTTCCCGTTAAGTGAAGACACGTATGCCCGCCAAGAAGAGCGGCGGGCGTGCTTCGAAATATACCGGAACCTAGCCCTAGCCCGACGAAATTCAGCGACAGTGAAATCGTTCGGGCGGCGCTTATAGCGCATGTAGGCATAACGCTTCTGTTTGAGGGCCGTCTCACACTCGGCCGACCACCATGGGAGTGGTCGGCGTGCAAAACGGCCAGACGTCCTAGGAAAAGTAGTCAGGCCCGCGGCGATGATGTTGCCGGAGAAGAACTCAACGGCCTCATCTACCGACCTAAACTCCTCGACTGAGATAGAGAATTCAGTCATTTCCTGAAATGCAGGCCACCGCGCCGCGCCAAGCACCACCGAGGTGGGCTCTCAGGCGGCAGTTGCCCTGAAAATGATATTTGAATGGGAAAGTGATCACTACCATGGAGGTCATCGACCACTTCCCAATCAAAATCAGGCTGTGCGCGCTGAGGCAAAGGAACGGAAGGAACAGCGGGGGCAAAAGTCTGGAGGAACTGCCGGATATCCTACAGCGTCTCACGTTCCGCGACAGAGGGAGGAACATGAGAAAAGACCAATGGCAAAGGAGAGGGCGCAACGAAGGGACCTCGAGAAGACAAAGAAATGAGACAACCGGGATGAAAACGGCGGGACCCCACCTCCCAGAGAACGCCAGAGAAGAGACGGCCGGGGAGGTGGGGAGACGGGCTGCCCCTGCAATCTACGACGGGCCTCACGGAAGTCCAGCCTGAGGGAGTCTCTAAGAGCCAGGACTTCCTTCTCAAAAAGAAATACGGGACAGGAACGCGAAGCCGCGCTATGGGAACCTCTACAATTGGCACAAAATTCATGATTCCCACAAGACGAGCCATTTATACGCCAACGCACAGGTCACACAGCGACGAACCTGCCTATAATTGCTGCTCATATGGCTAACTGGTGGCAATTAAAACAACGTCTGGGGAGCTCGACATAACGGGACACAGGGACACGAAGATAACCAGCACGACCAAATTCGGGCAGATCCTGACGCTCAAAGGTGACGATGAGCATACTCCTAGGAACCTTAGAGGAACCAACAGACTTAGAAACCCTATAAACGTCCGTAACTCTCTGGCACAAAAGTTTATCCTTTAGTCTCGAAACATCTTATTGCAATAATTCGTTGAAGCAAATCACTCTCTTAACAAAATATACCTCAACCACTAAATCGCCACTACCATGGGCCCACATACGGCGGGGCGCACCACAGCGGGACTCAAACTCCTCATTCAAATCAAACACGTTCAATTTAGAAAGCGGAGACCGGGAACTGGAACTCAGCAACAGAAAACGAAGATAATTCAAATCAGGATCTAACAAGCGCGGAAAAGAGGACTTATTGACAGGCATAGTACGAGAACCAGAAGTCTGCGATTTCTGGGAGAAACTGTTTATTATTACCCATATAAATTAGAGTATGAAAGGAGGGTGCGAACTCACGCAGCGCAGTCACTGTCTACCGTCGAGACATCTACTCGGAGCGCTGGCCCAACCAGGAGGGTAAGCCCGTCGACCCCTGACCCAACCATCGTTTTACAAATGGCCGGTTGGGAAAGCAAAGACTCCGAAGAGCGCCACTCCGGCTCAGGCACCCACCAACCAACACAGGCAGGACCCAGCCATGGGGTCGCGCCCCCTGACGGACAGCTCTGATACACCGAGATCGCCAAACAAACGTAGATGGAAGGACGATGCAGGGTGAAAGAGAATTGGTACAGAAGACGAAGTAGGGGTTAACGGAAGGAGAAAAAGAATGCCAAGCTTGGGGCCGGACGGGGCGCTGAGTCCCGTCAGCACGGCGACCAGGAGCAAATCGCCGTGCCCCTTACGGGGGATGAAATAAGAGCCATTGGCGAGTGAGTAAGGCGCCAGGACCGAGCGTAGAAGCGCACAATTCATTGTATACAGCGCAGTGCAAATGCCATCTCTCCGGCATCGACATGGAGGCTTTCAATAGGGTACGTACGTAAGGTACCGGTCACCGATGATCAGGGCAAAGAGCGACACTTCTCTGCCCTTTCAGGCCTGTGATGGTTCAGCTCACCCATACGTGGACTTGATCTCGTAGAAATGCAGATATGAAAATTGGATGGGCTTCCCCTCGAGCCTATCGAATGGAGGTTCTCCATGATAGTGTATCGCCATGCTGTATCATAAGCCTTCTTCAGATCGATAAACACCGTGGCGTGTGGCGTAGTAATGTCTACGAAGGAGGGGATCGCAGAAGGCATTTCCCAGTCAGAGCATCTTGGGCTGAGAATGGCAGGGGTAAAGTGATCTCTCCCCGGTTTGAGAAACGCGGGCACAGTAGAAATTCGACATTATTCTGAGAAGATATCCTGTTGAACAAATCTAGGAGAAAGGCCAGGAAACGGTACTTAGATGTAGAAGCATGGCATACGGATACGGGGCATCGTTTGGACCAGAAACGGTGTCCGCGCATGAAGCGAGAGCGGAACGCAACTCACTGACGGTAAACCTGTCGTTGAAGTGTTCTCCGCCTCTAGAGGTCAAGTCCAGTCAGTGGCGTTGAGCCGCATTACGACGTGCATTGAATGCTAGCGGGGCAGCATACCGTCTAGAGAAAGTGAAGAAAGCGGCCGCGAAACTCTGCCACCGACGCGGGGTCAGAGATTACGGTCCCATTCTCCTAGAAAAGGGAAGGGGGATCCTGCGAGAACTTGCCACGAATCTATTTGACCCGCTCCCACAACACTGCAAGAGGTGTCTTCCCGTTAAGTGAAGACACGTATGCCAGCCAAGTAGAGCAACAGGCTTGCTTCGAGAGACCGGAACCTAAGCCTAGTTCGACGAAATTCACCGACAGTGAAATCGTTTGAGCAAGGCTTATAGCGCAGGTAGACATATCGATTCTGTCTGAGGGCCATCTCACACTACGGTCGCAAAGCCTTTATACCCACGGAGGGTGGGCAGGGGGTACGGGCCCAGTATGGTCTCCTCTGCAGGTCCTCCCAGTTAGACCGTAGTCCACGAAAATTCCATTGCGCAACGACCAGAATTTGCCCAGTGGACCGCTCTGGTCTCTTGCAACCTGTAGTCCTTAAAGAGCGTTTCTTCTAGAGGTACCAAAGCCTCTCTTCTGACACGGCATGAAGTAGCTGGCCAGGTCCTTAAGCCTTGACAGAGGGTTGAAGGGATAGTCTTAAGAGAAGAAATGCCGAGAGGGAACGAGGGGAAAGCACGGCCCCTTCAGTTTAAGCCAACCCAGTGATGAGGGCTTCCCTAATTTGCAATAAGGACGAGAGGACGTGAGGCTCCTCTAGGTACCAAGTGTAACAGGTTACACTTGGTACCCCCTGTGGTAAGGGAGGAGAGTGCAGAAAGTAAGTGTTAGCGGAATGAGCAGGAGAGGCTAAGCTAGGGCTGGACGGGAGGCAAAGTACCGTCAGTACCGTGGCCAGGAAAGCACATCGCCGTTTCCCTTTCGGGGCCACTCAGTCCAGGAGGAAGTGTAGCTCTTCTATGTATTAAGTGTAACAGGGTGCATAGAGTTCCTCCAGATTATGGAGTCAGTTCTACGAACTTCGATTCCCCATGCGAAATTCCTACGTAAGGCCACGCAAATGGGTGTCAAGCATGCTGTAGCGTGCCTTCTGTGCCCACAACGCACGCTTGAAGATCTGCTTTCAGTGGTAATTTATGTAGGTTCTGAATAGTTATGGTGCCCAAGTAGTCTCATCAAACTCTCCGAGCTATATACCGTCCATACATCACGTTTTAATGACTTTCTTCTAACAAAATTTTCAACGGAGATGCATAATGAGGAGACTCCTTGGGGAGCACAACTATCCAGAAACGTGCCTTTAAAAATCTCTCGAATTCCTCTAAGATATCAACTGCAGCATGGCTGCTCATGTTACGCCTGAGACCCTGTTGGGGTGGGTGGGTATACAACTTAATTTACCCTATCCAACCTCCACTACGTCACTATTCTCAGCCCTGGTTTGGAAAGAGGGAAACACAGGGGTGGTACTCTTAATTCTATAGTTCCGTACCAATGATATGGAAGAAGTGAAAGGAGCGATATCCAGAACGAGGGGGAATTGGACGTGGCGATTCACTTTAGTCAAGTTGTAACCGACGTGATGAAATCGCTTCAAATGCAGCGTCAACACGGCAGGAGGAGACAGGATCAACAGCTGTTTGCTCGCGTTGCTTCTGACACTTTCAGCATTTTCTGCAGGTATAAATGAATACTACGCTATTTGAATACATAACAATCTACATTTTTGTCACATGAAAGGAGTTTTCAATACCTTGACCGTAAATCGATTTCAATTTTGTACAATTCTCGCAATTTATTTTGTTGTGTCCAGTCAGAAGTTCAGGGGCGGTGAAATTTGTCAAGCAGGACATTACTGAGCATTCTTGACGTCCACACTGGTATCTGTGAATGGACATTTTCCATCTAAGACAAGTAACACCGCATAAGGCTCACCATCAATCTTGAAGAAATTAAATTAACTCACTGGATTTACAGGGGGCCTCACCTATCCCAGACACATTCAAATTATAACCACTAATTTTGGAACCATTTAGGATAATAAAAAATTTTAAGGAATATTTTTTTATATAATTTGATCTAAATCGTTAAAAAAATAGTGGTTATAATTAATTAAGAAGTGGTAGGTACCTCCACTGACCAATGGCAGCGGTAAAGAGAAAATAATCCGCTTAAAGGTAGGTCAGGTTCGACTAATCTCACTTATCGCATTCGTGGGAATATTACACAAAAATGCGACTTTTCCCATTCCATGCATGGGTACAGTCACCTAAGCCCCCCTACGACTCACAGCTACAAATACAGTGATGATATTCCTCCTCCCTTACCGTGAGGACCTGATTGAAATCACTACCCGATTTATCTACCACAAACACTCAAAATAATGAGCAGGTTGCCAACTATTATTTTCCGACCACTTGCCTCTTGCACCGAGGTGACTTTAAGACGGTAGTAACTTAAAGAGTAGAACATTAATTATGCTAACGAGAAATAAGAACCTGGTCGCTAGAGTGGTGAGCGAACGGGCAATCCACTCTTGTTTCAGCTTCTTCATAGCGAGGGTCCTTTTGAGGAGAGAGCCGTCTTCGTTGATCTTCTCCATACTGTTGAAGGTGTGCAGAGTTTCCGTGGAGCCCTTCTTGAAGCCTCTATGCGACTCGAGCAAATTCTCTCGACTGCTCGATTTGCGACGAATCTTCAACTCACCGACCTTTAACACGAGAGTCACGCTAAGACTGTACAAACTCCGAATGCTTTAATCACAAAGGCTTAAACACAAAACCTAGGATAAGTGAAAGGGGCCAATACGATGTTCACCGTTAGAAGCGAGTGAGTTTAGAACATCTTCATGAAGCCCAAGTGGGATCGGCGCGCATCACATCCAAACCATTCTAACCTGGTCCCTCATGACAGCCTTACAGAAAGCGCGGCCCCACTTGTGCTAACAGGACATGTTGTAGGATCTAAGGCTTTCTCCCTTAATCTACCAAGCGCTCGGATGGAGCAGAGATGCCATCTGCTCCTGGGCAGCAATTAACAAGAACTATATCCAGCAAGAAACCACCAATCATTATTTATCCAAATGACCTATCCTAGCGATGTCTAATTCCGAGTTCGAAGCAAATGTATGCGAGGTAGGGAGAATACCCATACCCTACCCTGGCGCGGGTCGTAAAAGGCAACTAAGCCTGCACATTGGACCGCTGTTTTGGCAAGTCGCGTCCCCGTTTGTTTTTTTCATGCGTGCATTATACGCAATGGTAATAATTGGCGAGTTCGCCGCAGAACCGGTGCAGTCATGTTGATGTGCACCAACCGTACCTTGTGAGGAAAAGCGGTTGATTAAGTAGAGAGAGCAAGGGATAAGGAAAGCCTTTAAAATATAAAACAGGCTTCATTCAACGACATTTGAGTGTGTTGCAAGAACAGCGTAAACACGAAGAATTACTTTTTTGAAAGGCCTTAGCGCCCTCTTTCACCGCTTTGCTGGGCGTGCGAAAGAATATTAATAGTATGCCTTTTTGTAGGCGCTATTCAAGGACATGGGCCTACACAAAATGCATCTCGATTGACTAAGGAAAGGGTACAGAGAAGAGGTCTGCAAGGCGCGCTCGACGGCACGAAGAGCGGAGAAGGTCATTAATATTTTTAACCTTAAATCCTAAGAACTGAGAAGACGAATTTAAAGGCCCAAAAGAACAAATTCATAAAGAGGGGACAGCTACTTAATCACCATCTTCTTTCCTTACAACGCTAAACACAAAAAAAAATCACCCACCAAAGTCCTACCAACCACAACACGATATCATTTTCAGCCACTTAAAAAATACAACATTTGAGGATGTCGAAGAAACCTTTGTAAAAATAATGGACAAATCCTCACCCTCATGCACATCTCCTCCATATGACCCGGCTCCACGACCACCTTAGGGGGATTCCTGTTTTCGTCGTAAGCCCCGGTCAACGCCGTGTCTCCGCTCGATATACTGATGCTGTCCCCCTTCCCGCTCGTGGTGGTACTCGTGTTCGTTGTACTTGTACGGTCCGAGCGCAAGGAATCCGCGTTGATGTTATCGAGTTCATCCATGGTGTCGGCCCCTGCTGCGGTGAAGTAGCGCTCGGAGCAGTCCGAACTATAGTTCAAATGGTCGCAAGAATTTGTCCTTAAGTACCTGAAAAATAGGGACATTAATACTCATTTCCAGGAGGTAACGGGCGATGGCATTGACAAGGTACATACCACACCGCGAGAAATACCGGGGGGGGGGGGTACGATATATACTACCGAATCCCCTTCTTACGTCCAGTGCCTACTTTTCCCATGCGAAAGTTCGATGCGGCTTAATTCTGTTGACCACGTATGGTTTGTTGTTGATTTGGGTACCACTGCGAGCAAACACAAGAGCCCACAGTATCTCTGAACCCATCGCGAACAATCCAACAAGGAAACCCTTTAACATTTATTCCAATGACACCTACCTGGACATCACTTTCTGTTCATAAACCCTAGCTACCATAAAAACCTGGAAACCCCTACACTATCCTCCTACCATCTTCGATCATACAAATTGCCCTTGATAAGCATTTAGCCCTGTACCCACACTCCACGATCTACAACCGAGCAGTGACTGGTAAGTTTTCATTAAATATATTAAACCACCGATCTAAACCTTTTTTTACCGAGGCCTTTTTCTCTAGTGGAGACCTACAGTCTAACGTGAGATCCGAACCACACGTCCCTATAGCCTAATCTCTCCCCCCCCTTTGGACAAAGTCGATCTCAATTGGCACTCCATCCGTCCGACAAGTATCCACATCCGATTTGTTTTAACTTCGGTCAACTGGTCCGTATAGGCGGGTAATCATGCACAGAGACTAAACAAGGCAGGGAAGATTACCTCGAGTCTGCACAAGGAGGTTCCGAATCGGCGAGAGGATCTGTGTTAGACTCATCGACTACAATGGACGGGTGCCGCGTGTTATTTCCGGTGTGTCTCACGCATTCAGAATCCGTGTTGTCTTCCACATCAGCATCACTCGTTTCTGGTCATACGAAAGAGGTGTTTAGACATAAGAGGTATGTAGAAACTTCATATATTCCTTATATTTTGCAGAGAAGCTCATCTCGATCTTTAAGAATATGGGGAGGTTGGCAATTGTGCTCCGAGTGGCTCTGGCCTCTGATTGGTGGATGGGTAGAGGTCATATTGAGGAACAAATTATCTCTTTCACAATTCGAAACAGTTCATCATCATTGACCCCTTTCCTACAACCTGGGCTTGGCATGCATCAATGTCTTAACCGGTATGATTGGACGGGGGTTAGGAGGGGGCATCCGAGACCCGCCCATTACCTCCATTGCTTATTGCGCGGCTTCCCGGGGCATCCCAACACCCGCCGGGATGTTTTTAAAAATGAGTTATGGCAACGTTTAACTATGGGCTACAAAGTCATTTAGAAATTCATGGGATTATTACACCCAAGTTGGCACCCGTTTCCACCCTTACATCAGGTCAGTGATATTTGCCACCGTCTAAGACGCGGTGCCGAAAAGGTGGTGATATTATTACTTAGGGAAACACTTGTGGACACTTAGGACTTTAACGTCGTTTCCTAAAAGTGGGGTCGGCTCAATTCAACGCACTAAAGCTACCCGCCCCTCCTACCCCCATTATGCCCTAGTAAGCACCTGACCTCGGCGAAGGCTCCACATAGCGATGTGGGTTCTATGTGCTGTAGCATGTTGGATAAACATGAGTAAGCACAAATGTGGGTTGCTCGTCTTTGCTCATGAGTGTTGTTGTTGTTGTTGTTTTTAGCTCCCCGGGAGAAGGTGACATCTTTGCTCCCTCCGACCGCTTGGGAGAAAGCCCTGGATCCTACAACCTGTACTGGAGGCCCCCATCAACGATACCACAATTAAGTGGGGCCTCGCCTTCTGGGAGACTGTCCTGAGGGGCCAAGTTAGAGTAGAGGGAGGCTGGTGCATGTTGTGGGAATTTGATAACGCATCCACCCATGTGCTAGTGGTCCATGTCTTGCATAGAGGCGTAGCATTCTAGATGTTTGGGGTTCAACCCTTCATCTCCCCCGCCTAAATACCGGGTTCGAGTTCTTTCGAGAGCGAAGATAATAAATGGGGCCCCCCGTAAGGAGTTAGCTCAAATCGGGAGGAGACCGAATGTGAATTATCAGCACAGACAGTTCCATTCAAATACATCACACACACACACACACAGTTCTCTCTTCTTTCTCACACTCGTCCAATCACACTTACGTCTACGGAATCCGCTGAGTGAGTTTCTATATCCACACTCTCATGAAGAGGAATGGGTGGCTCTCCTCTGGGCACAAAGGGTTACTACTCTCTCTGTCTGGTCGCAAAACACAATACTAGCGTCCTCCCTGCAATTTCCTCCCCAACGAAGACAAACCTATAGTACCAATGAGCTTACCAGCAATTGTCAGTCTGATATTAATGAAATTTTATTATCGGGATGGGGACTCCAGTCCCAAATTGAAACCCCCGGGTGCCATAATTAATAAAGAATTAAAAAATATATATAATTTTGCCAGGGAGTGCCCTAAGTAATGCCACTATCGCTTGAGTTCTCAACTTCAAGTCCTCCCTTCAATAAACATTGTTAAGAATGCGAGCTCCCGAACACTTGGCGGATACGGCGTTGGTCTTTTAACGTCTAGGTGTCGGGTTCAATCCCAAGCAAGAGCGGACACAAACCGTCAACGCACGAAGAGATCCGGTCATCGATTAGTGGACGCACCAGGCTTACACCCAACGGAGGTTGATCTTACACGGGTCATCACATAGACCGTTATCTTTCCTTTCCCGTCCTCACAGCACAACACACACTTCTCTGTTCCAAGGAATCCTGCCGATGGGTAGATGTATCCGCATATCCCTTACACGGAACGGGTCTCTTTCCTCAGGGGTGGGGGGAGCGAATATTCCTACCGAATCCCTGGTTGTTGCCAAAACAAAAAATACTTCCAGACACTTAGCTCCCTACCCCACCTCTGGTGACCTCGGGCTCACCAGCAATCGTCATGCTGATTTCGGTATCCGGTCGGGACATGTCGTTAATCTTTTTTCCCTATCTGATTATGATGGCACTCCTGGCCTAGATGTATCCGCATATCCCTTACACGGAACGGGTCCCTTCCTCAGGGGTGGGGGGAGCGAATATTCCTACCGAATCCCTGGTTGTTGCCAAAACAAAAAATACTTCCAGACACTTAGCTCCCTACCCCACCTCTGGTGACCTCGGGCTCACCAGCAATCGTCATGCTGATTTCGGTATCCGGTCGGGAGATGTCGTTAATCTTTTTTCCCTACCTGATTATGATGGCACTCCTGGCCTAGGACCTTCATAGAGCCAGCAAGACATCTCTAGTGTTGGGCCTGTTGTTCATGCGTTGAGCTGTGTCTGGTTCATGATGAAAGAGAGCAGATTTTGGTGTTGGTCAGGCCGAGGCGACCTTAGTGAGTTTTGGATGGTAACCGCACCTGAGCATTACCAGAGCGACCCGCGTATGACGTAGGAGGACTGTTTCTTTGGAGTCGTTTCAGAGGACTTACTTTAGGAGAAGGCTTGGACTAGGAAATTGGATGAGTTGAAGTGTTATCCCTGTGATTGGAGGGGGGTGTGCGCACTCTGAGGGTGGTAGGATGATCTGGAGTACCTCGGTGGATATCCTAAGCATGTTTCGCGGAGAAAGGGTCTTATTTTCTTTCATCCTTTGACCTCGACGCATCTAACGCCTTGTTTGGATACAGCAGTTCTGATAGAGTTGCCCTAGCTAAAGGTACTGACCCCTAGGTTAGCTACCTCGACAACCGGAAGAAAAATAAAACCAACAAAGGCATGTTTTTGGTTTTATATAAGTCTAGTGGAAAATATGTGGAAGGCTCAACGTACATAGACTACTCGGAAGGGCGCAAAACTATTGACCTTGGTTCCGTTCCGCAAAGGCCGGTGTCCCTCGTGGGAAACCTAATCTGAAAAGTGCCACAGCTTTCTCCCTTAATCATCCAAAGGGGTTGGAGAAAGCAGAGGTCATCTACCCCAAGGGAGAAATTAACAACAAACAATAACGTGCTACAAACGTATGAGGAACGTGCACAAAATGTGATAGAAATATTATAAGTAATTACGAGGTGGAAGACGACACAGGGTAGTCTGATAGTTACCGGGAAGGAACTGAGAGGGGCCGAGGGCAGTAAATTTGAAAGACCAAAAATGATGGAACAACCCACTGTAATAAGTTGTCGGTAGCCCCCCCATCCCACCCCACCCAGCGGTGATTAAATAACCCTTAATCCTTAAGGAGGACAATAGCTCCTCCTTAATCAACATACCTTTGGATTTTCTTCTGCTTTTGGAATGGTGTTCACTCGGGTCATTGCTTTCGTTTTCATTCGTCTCTGTCTCCGTGTCGTCTTCATCCTCATCTTCTTCTTCCTCGGGTTCTGCTTCCTCCTCAATTTCTTCCTCATCTTGCTCCTCTTCAATTTTATTTTCATTGAGGCTCACTCTCGAAATTCCCAAATAGTCTTCTTCATCATCATCATCATCATATTCTTTATATTCATCACTGTCATCTTCACCGCTGCTACGCTCATTCCGTCGGGCGGTGTTACGAGCCTCGCTCAAAAGCAGAAATTTGGAGCTCTCCCCTTTCTTGCTTGGCCCCTGTCCCTTCCCCCTTTCTTCTTCCGCCATCTTCTCTTCCTTGAGACGGAAATCTTCCTCGTCCTCGGGGCGCCTCTTCTCGGTGAGGCGACGAGCTCTTCGCTCGCTCAAGCGCGGGTGCTCTTCCGCGTTCTCGTTTTCCTTGTGAGTTGGAGGCGTTTGGGGGCAATTCTTGCCCGATCGGTTCTTGCGATTCCGTCGTTTCTCCTCTTTGCGTTGCTTCTTCTGGTGGTGCTTGGAGGGGCTGCCAGACGACCCTGCCAAAGAAGGGTCATTCTGGTTTCTACCGAAGCAGTCGAAGATGCTCTCGTCTTCCATCCAGCTGCACTTTTTCGGTTTCCCCTGGGGAGAGAGGGTGTTCGATGAGGGGCAGTGACTATAACATGAATGTCGCTGTTTTCCGTATGTATGGGAAAGGAGAGCCCGCAAAAGTGCATCTCTTATGGATATTTAGTCCCATCCCCCGAAAAATAAATTAAATTACTGCAAATTTATACATGTTAACAGCTAAATACCTCCAAACCTTTTTTACATTTTAACATTGAATTTAGGCAAGTTTTCAGTAACACTTAAATTCCCACATAACTAAATTAGTATAAAACTGAAGAATCACTCGAGTTATAGGATCCAGTTAAACGATCCACGGTTAGCCAAGAAAATTAGTCCCATCTTTGGGAAATATATGGTAAAATTTAAAAAAAAAAGTGGGGTTAATTAAATCCACAGGAGCGAGTAATGCCATGTATATTCAGATTCCTCAGGAAAGTGAAACTCAAACAGTAAACAATTCTAAAGAAATAAGCAAAGATATAATAAATTAAGTGTCAACCTAAATAAAGGAATATAAATAACTTAAGGAAATAAGAGAAAAGGTATTTATCTTTTATGGGGCAGACGAGAAGTTAATTTTTCATACGTCGCGAAATATTTGTATTTAAATAACTTTAATAGCAATAGAGGCTTATTATAAATTTTGGACAATAATGGTAAGCCTTTTTCTTTTGAATTCTCATTTTAAGACATCACTTTACCTTCTCTTCATTGATTGGTAGGGACAGGTCCATAAATGGTTCAAAAACTTGGGACGACCAATGACATTCTTCACAAAATACTATAAAGAAAAAGCGTGTATAGGGATTAACTGCTGCGAGTGGTAGCCATAAGGTAATTGAATGTTAAGTTTCAAATTCAATTTTTAATTTCAAATGAATTTTGTTACGCTAATCTTCTCAACACAGAGTTTTTTTTAGTGTGAAATTTTAATATATTGATTTAACTGGAATTAAAAAAAACAAAAAAAACAAGGCGGACAGTAACGAGGTTAAACATGCTGTCGAGTGTCAACACGTTCATTGCTACGTGAGACGCACACTTCGATGAATTCAAGCTCAGGCAAGGAGACGAGACAATGCTTTACTCAACTTCTTCACCCAATGGTAGCAATGAACGCGTTAATGCATGATAGAGAAGCGAGGGGTAAGTCATACAAAGAGGGGGACGAACCTGTGCTAATAAGTTGTCCCCCGAATATTTGGTCAATGAGCGTGTGAGTAGCCTGTTTGCCGTACTCCTTGATCAGACGTCGAAGCCTGAAATTGACGCTGTTCGGGTCGGTTTTTTCACTGAGTGCAAACGCCTTCAAGATCGCTTTCTTTATCCTCAGAATTTCCTCATTGCGAATAGCATCAAGGAGGCACCTAAGCAATTCATGAGCGTCCTGCTGTTGATACCCTTGAAACTGGGTACTCTTTTTACAGACCTGTCGACATAATGAGACACGGATTACCAAATCTCCATTTATTTTTTGAGAAAGAAAAATAGTGTAACCAACGAGGATGCAGAAGCAGACAAATGAGGGAAAATAAAAAAACAAAAAACAAAACAAAACAGGAATAGTGGGAAAAGGTTAACTATAAAAAAGTGCAATAATAAAATTCACCAACATGGCATCATAAAACTGGAAGGGCACATTATAAACCTTCGGGAACACATACAACGAGCAAGTACCTCAATGTATGAATTTGAATCCTATTGCAGCGACATCTAGTCGAACACACATGGGGAGAGGGTTTAATGAAGGAAATGGAGCTTCGTTAAATAAATTCTAAACTATAAAAAAATACTGGGTAAAATGAGTTTTCCACAATAATATACACTTGACAAGGCGAAAAACATAATACACTATCTGAAAATACCTAGCTAATATCAACAGAGAAGAAGCGAAATTTCACCTCCAGTCTACATGACTATTAGAATAATAATTAACCATTTCACTACCCGGAGAATTCTTAGCTTTATTTCATCAATTTCAATTAATAAACACAGTAAGAAAACTATCTAGTCAAGAGTACGCTGAACCTATAACGTCAATCGTATTCCCTAAGGGAAACCGTACGCCTGGGACCCCCTTGCCTATGAGAAAGAGAATAGGGAGTGATAAATCTCCTTATCTGAAATGCCCTGTTGGCCTTAACGGCTAGGGCCGGGTCGGGAAGTAGGATAAACGAACATCCACTCTACGACGCTCTTCTTAGACAGGTGCAGCGATGGGATAGAGCTGGGCTGACACAGATTTCCATTTAATAACTGCTCATAATTCTGGCTCTCCCACATAGACTACCGTTCGCAGCAAAGTACTCTAGTATAAATGAATACACTAAATCACAGGGTCTTGAACATTAACCCAAGCTGCAGGCTTAGGGTGCACCAAAACATCACTAGGAACGAGGAATAATAAGCAAATTAAGAATAATTATGACATAGTAAACGGCCAATGGAGAAATGGAATTTATATGAAAGCTTATTTAATATCATTATGATTATAATTATTTTTAATACATTGGCGTAACTGAAGTCAGATAAGGCAACATATACAGTGGAACACAAAATAATACGTCTCTCTCTCATAAAGTTAGAAAAAAAAGAAGGGAAAAGTAAGCCTCAAAGTTTAGGCTTATTTTGATGTTTTTTACCAACAATTTCCAGGCCGTTTGGTGCACATATCTGAATAGCAACCGGAACTACCATACGGTGACTAACCATACCAAATGTGGCTTAACGTCAAGCTAAAAAGGGTCATTTCAGTTCTTATCCTCAAGAACAGATTCGATATTTAACCATATCTTTAATAGCAATTAACTCTTACAGATATTTTCCATACGGGGAAGTAAGTAGCTTACAGCGTACGATTATCCCACCTTTTCAATTAATATTTCTGAATCAAAGTTCCTCAGCTCTTTATTTGATTTTGAGTTTTAAACTCCACTTAAAAATATTTTGGGAGTGACTTGATCCTTTTACAATATTGATTCGTTTTCTAGTAATCTAGTTTCAGGATTTCAGAATTCCTGCTGGAAGATCTATCACCTTCTTTAGAGCTCAGAGAAAAGGTAAGTGAATTCCTTTCCGATATGATTAACGACGAGGCGCTGCACTTCAACGCGTACTTCCCGAAAAGTTTCATTTTGTCCCAAAATAGGTTATGTGGCAATTGAACTTCCACTTCCTAGCTGTTGCCAGGACCGCTAGCACATAGGGGTGCTATAAAATTCCCGCAGCATGCAACAGCCTCCTTCCACTGGTCCCTAGGAACAGTCTCTCAGGAGGCTCAGCCCCAGACATTTGTGGCAACGTTGAGGGGAGCCAACAACACAGGCTCTAGGATGAAAGGTTTTCTCCTCTAATCTCCCAAGAGGTCGGAAGGAGCAGAGCTCATCTGCTCCTGGGAAACTATCAATAAGCAATAACAACACTATGTATGCGTATGTATGGAAGGATTTCAACCTAACATGAAGATCCCTTTATTTGGGGTAGTCTTCCTTAACCTGCGAGCGTAGACCTATTGGCTAGAGTGTCGTCCTAACGGTCGGTTCCTTGGGCAAACCAGGTCTTTGCTTTCTGAAGGTAGTTATGGCTCATTCAGAATCGTCCTCGGCTTTTCAGTACCTGTATTTACAGTACATCCGGACATCCTTGGGAGAGTTTATCAAAGCGAGAACCTTCTTGAACCCTTTGTGGAAATGGGTGAGAAAAACACGAGTAGCTATGCATTTATAAACTCACAACTTAAGAATCAGCCAAAAATGTGAGTTTTGGCTTGCTAATTCATCTAAATATAGGAAAATATTTATCGTCCCCATGTGCATTTTTCAACTTGAAATATATTAGTTATATAAATTAATGACAGCGTAATATTTTGTGTCCAACTAAAACTTTTCCAAACATCGGATAAAGATTTCAATTCCCCAAAACCTATCATGTAGCCAACTTTAAAAATAATGTACGATTGGCCAAGATGAGACAATTAGCTTACAGTATTCATCATAATGGCAGTTGAAAAAGTCAACTTACATCTGAACTGGTTCCATGAAGCTGCAGATATAGGAGGATAGATAAAGCGAGTAAATTAAAGCATCTAAATTAAATGACATAAAATTTTAAATGGTGTATATATAAAAAGGCGATTATACACAAGGTCTGGCACGGTCACATGCACTCGAGCAAATTCACATCCATAAAAAAACAACCTCCCCTTCCCCAAGTGTAGCGATCACAGAAATGCACCCTTCAAGGCACAATTCAAAATATTAAAATTCAAATGGATTTAACAGGCTGCTGAAGATATCAAGAAGGCCAAAGGAAGAGGCTAAAACGCGAGGCTAAATTTCTCCCCCAAAACCCAACGTGCCAAAGAAGGGGGTGAATATTTTAAATCCCTCCATTGTGGCAGAAACGATGGGAAGCGTGCGGTGGAAACCAAGGTGGAGGCTTACTTGAAAATATTTGATAGTTAAGATGAGGATTTTAGCAAGATGCGGTTGAATGCATACAAGGAGATAAAAAGAAAAGTGAAACAAGTGATTAAACAAAGTAAGAAAGCAGCGAATCAAACATTTGGACAAAGGATGAATGAGTATTCCGATGAGAACAAGAAGTTATTCTGGAAGAAAGTGAGGTTGGTGTTTTTGTTTTTTTTAATGAAAGAGAAATAACAACGCGGCCGAAATGCGCATAAGGATATTAAGGCAAGACGTATAAAGAAAATACTGAAGGTAGGTGAAATGAAAGTAAGGGAAGATATATATAGTCGCAGGTCTTCCTGAAGGCATTGAGGCCGGGATGGTGCACAACTGAAGGCGGTGGGGGTCGGGGAGGGTGCGCCGTTCCTCCATGTTTTATAAGGAAGATGAACCAGGAGTAGAATACCTGTGTCAACATAAAGGATAAGAATGGTACTTGTGAACAACTAGGTCGAAGGTAGATGGCGATAGTACTTTGATAAGTATAGTGTTAAGTGTGGAATATGATGCAGATGTAGTTATGGCTGGATTCGTGGGTGTAAATCAGAAGCAGTAACGGGATATGGAAAAGATAAGCATGCAAGAGGTTTTCAGTGCTGGTAGAGGTCTGAAAGATGGTAAGGCAGCTGACGTATATGATATAGCTGTTGAGATGATAAAAAGTGGATGATTGTGTCATGGAATTGAGTTTGGTCCTTGGGTTGTAAGGCATTTGAAAATGAGTGGCTGAGGAGTGGAAGAATACAGTCATAATGCCGTTGTGTAAGGGTGAAGAGGAGACGGGTGAATACAAGAACTACAGGGGGATAAGTCAATGAGTGGTGTAGGTAAAGTTCATGGAAAAAATTGATTGGGAGTATAAGGATGATAACCGAGAAGTGATAGGGGATGGACAAAGATGGTTCATATAAGGTGTGTGTGTATGAAGTATTTACACTGACTGCTGAAAAAAAAGAGGATAAGAGGTGTAGTGTATGTTGAGTTGATGTATCTAGAGAAAGCTTATGATTGTGTAGATAGTAAAGCATTATGACAGATGCTAAGAATGTATTGAGTGGGTGGTAGATGTTTGGATGGTGTGGAGTTTATGAATATTTGAAGTAAGGCGTGCATTGTTTAATATATTTAAGGATGGAGTACAGAGAGAAGTAGGCATGAAGAAGTAAAGGGGTGTGGAGATGGATGAGGAATAGGGTAAGGATGGGTTCTATCTACGTCATGCTGATAAGAGTTGGTGGCTGAGAGTGAGCGGGATTTGGAAATGTGAGAGAGAGGGTGGGGGTAAAAGTAAGAGTTAAGGTAGTGGTATTAGGAGTAAGGAGTGATAGTGGTTCAGGGGAAGCAGATTGAGACCACGAGGTAATAAATGGTACGAAAGTGTGTGAGGGCGAGTAGCGTGTTAGTGAATGCTACGGGTGTGAGTGTGGAATGTGCCTGGAAGCTGCTTGAGAGTATAATGATACCAACGTTGTTGTATGGGAGTGCGGCTGGTTACGGTACGGAATGAGGAAAGATCTTGGGGTGAGAGGCATGCTTGGCGTGTGAAAGGGACTGGGAAAAAGAGTGGGTAAGAAAAGTTTATGGTGTGTAGAAGGGTGTGGATGAGGTTGTGATTCAAAGTGATATGAGGTGCTATGAACATAAATAGAAGAGGAATGCGTGGCGAGAGACTCGCAGAGAAGAGAGTGAGAGAAAAGGTGGAAGCGCGTCTAAGGGGTGAGGTATGTGGAGTGTTTGAGAGAGACAGGGCCGACCGAGATGATGATTATAGGTATACATGGAGGGCGGTTTGTGAGGTGGAATGTAATGACTGGACGAGATGCTAGATTGCATAGCAGCCCATCATTCTGAAGGGTTTAACAGGGTGGGTGGTCTTGTTTATAATAGGGCATAAAGGGGTATCGAGAGGTGGGTATTTTTAATGCGGTGGAAACGCGTCGTCCCAACTCTGCGGGGGAAAGGGGAGTGTCGGTCTGGAATCCCTCCGGGGGATCAAAATTTAATCAGGATTATGCCCATTGTCTTCAAATTCCTACCAATCGCCATTCGACAATGAATTTTCTGTTTGAAATCTCCTGTGTCAGTAATTTGCCTCAAAGAACAATCACTCATTTGACTTTTATCTATTTCCAAACGGACCACTCCACCTCGTTGATATGCTGGAGTCGGACCACACCACTCGGATCTATCTCGCGTGAGGTGCAATAGAACTTCCAACTCCATGGACCGATAGCACAGGCGGGAGGAAGGGGGGGGAGGTGTTATAAAATTCCCACAGCATGCAACAGCCTCAATCATCTTTTAACCTGGTCCCCTCAGGACAGCCTCACAGAAGGCGAGGCCCCACTTAATTGTGGTAATGGGGGCGGGGACCAACAGTACAGAAGGCTCAAAGCTTTCTTCTCCCTTAATCTCCCAAGCGGTCGGAGGGAGAAGAGAAACCGTCTGCTCCCGGGGAGCGCCTCTTCGAAAGTGACTCTCGATATCGATTTCCCCGGCTTAAGGGATTTCAGTTTTCAGGGGGAGGGGGGGAAGGTGGCATGGATAATCGTAGGTAAAAATAAAGCTGAGAGGAAGTGAGGGGGAAGCGCATCAACAACTCTCCCTCTAGGCCCCAGTCAGAGTTCAATTCAACCCAGTAACGGGGCTCCCCCCCCCCTAATATAGACTCAGGTCGGGAGGACTTACAGTCCCTCCAGGCACCAAGTGTAACTCGGTACGGGGTCTGTCCTCAGGAGGGTGAATGGCAGGGGTCGATGCACACAGTGGTGAGTGAAGTTGGAGTGGATATGTTTCTGGAAGTTGGATTGAGGCGGGCGATATGGTGTCGACAGTATGATTACCTCTTTAAATGTTTCTTTGTCGGAGTGGGTGTTTTGCTCCGAGTTTGTGGAGGACGCAGCTAATATTTTAGTGCCTCTCATAGCAAGGTGATCCTCCACCTTGATGACTTTGCTTTCACATTAGCTGTGGGTGTAGTGGCTCTGCACTGTGAAACTTGAGATTGTTCTTAGAGACTCAAGCAGGGCTTGGATAGTCCATTACTGACCGTATGTTGTGTGTGTGTGTGAATGATTTCTAAGGCATTAAATCTTGGAATTTGGTGTATTATTGTTTGTGACAAGCTGTTTGAATGTCATTGAGGTATTGTATGTTAGGCCAAGTATTTTGGGTGTGGAGTATTGGGATGTTTTTTTTTTATAGCTGTGTGTATTGGTGTTCCCAGGTATCACTGGGAACACCCATCGGGCTAGCTAGTGCTCAGCTCTGATGGAACATGTTGCCCTTGGCCAAAATGCTGCCATCAGTGGAGCGAATAACCAGAGAGCGTTTGAAGCCATCAGGTTGAAAACGCCATGTAATCTTTGAATGTGGGACCCCGACGCAATCGAGGTTCCGCTCTGCGCACCAGCGATTTTAGTCTTGTCAGACTCCCTACTCGGGGAAGCGCCGGGGCCGGACGTGCCGTTCTCAGCTTTGTCGCTAACCGAGACGGTAGCGGACCCCTCCGTCCCCGTGGCTCCCACCGAGGGAGAGGAGCCCTTAGTCTTTTTTTTGCCTATGGTTTATTTTCTTTTTAGGAGGGTAGGAACTGAACCCGCTTTTGTCTTCCGCGGGAAGGAACCCCTAGTCCAGATGGAACGGCCTCAGCAAGATCATTCTCTGAAATAGAGAAGGTCTTGGCTGTCACAGGGGCACCAGCCGGGAAAAAGAGATCCCTCCTCTCTTGTCAAGCCTCGTGGAGCCGAGCCCCTGAGAAGCCTGCACAGGGAAGGACTCGGGTTCTTTGCTCAGCACCGAGACGAGGTTCGACCCCATGGAAGATCCTACCGTTTGACGGCTGGGTCACCTCAAGGAGGGCTTCCATGTGCCCTCCCCCCCAGACATCACGGATTCCATTCGAGTTTCCGTTTTTTTTTGTCTGATGCCGGCGAACCGGCATCCGTCGGGGAAGAGATTAGGGAAGGTACACTCACCCCCTGTAAACTTGTCAAGCATGCAACAAGACATTAGGGGGCACGGGCCGCAGTCCCTTTTATCCCTTGATCCTCTAAACGGGTTGGCCCTATCGAGCCGCTCTCACCGAGAGCGGTCAATTATGGGCCGTCAGCCTGCTCTCTTGGCAGTCCCCTCGGGAAGCAAAGCAGGGACTGCCGCTGTACAAGAGATGGAGTCGCTCAAGGGTGCCTCCATAGAAGGGGGTGAGGCGGAGTCACCTGCACCTGTAGGTCTAGGAGAGGAGGATGGGGGGCTCCTTTTTTACTGTAGAGCTACCCGAGGGCTGCTCTGACTGTGGTAAAGAAGAAGTGGAGTGTGTTCCTTTTTCTTATTAACATCTTCGGGCATGGTGATCCTTTATGTAGCACGGGAGGCATACGCTAATCACCCCCACACAATAGCCTGCTCTGCGAGGGGTGAATACGGGGCTGGCAGAACCAGCTACCGCCATTTGAGGCCACTCCTCCCGTCCAGTGACCAGGCAGCCCTTCGGCCTGGCGGCTCCGCCTTGGACTGGGCTTAAAATTGATATGGAAAAGGGTATGTGAGCAAGGTGAGGCAGGTTGTTAAAAACCCACCACACAAAACCGGAGCTCATGGGTGAGAGGGCGTTGTCCCATCCCCCCTCAGCTCCGATCCGGGATGGTTGGGCGAAAAGAAGCTGGTCGGTGTCTACCCTGTAAAATTAAGAGGCCGACCAGACAAAGTTTTGGAGGAGGTTGCAGGGTAAGAAGACACGGTGTCAGAAAGAAGAGGCTAAGCTGGGGCCGGGCGGGGCGCTGAGTCCCATCAGCACGGCGGCCAGGAAAGCAAATCGCCGTGCCCTTTACGGGGAGATAACCGCTCAGGTTTTACGCTACAGAACACATCAAGAAGCGGACATAAGACAGACGTTCCAGTACGGCCAGGGCTGGTCATTCGTCCTATTCCTTGAACCCCGTGGGATGGATGACCCCTGCACACAATTGCCGATATTATCTACCATCATAAGAATTACTCGCACACTTCTCGGCTATGCAAGTTTAATCCGAGCCCCCATTCTACTCCTTAAACACGCTTCCCTAAGCTTACTTACGCAATCAAGGCTGACACACAACAACCAACTAGAGCATGCAACCCTATCAACTCAAACAAACAAAAGCAACCACTTCACTCACGAGTGCAACCAAGATAGATACGTACATGGGTACGAACCTACTTCGACGAGCGATCCCATCAGACGACAGTTTCAAACCACAAACGAGAGAAGCATCTTATCAATCCTATTATTTACCCTTATCACAATTGCATTCTGTTTTCTACCCCTCATTAGTTAGCCAGTTCGTCGTTCTTTAATAAATATAAATTTCCCTAGAGAACAGATGCATTACTTTAAAGAATATCCAAATAACCATTAGTCCTACCGAACACCATAATTCTTCCATTAGACTCCCTTCGAATCGGCCAAAAATTTTGCTGCTTCGTAATTGACGGTGATTTGTCAGTTTCATTCCATGCTTAACTCGGCATAATTTAGTGACCAATTGCTTTTATTGGTTGCTCAAAATATAGGGGACCCAGGGGAGCTTAGTCCCTAACTCAGGTTGCTTCAGTTTCCAACAACTCTCCCCTCGCGTCGTGGATGAAATCCCCTGACCGGACAATCAAACGCACATGAAGATCAGAATGACAATCACTTGCGAGTCCGAAAGCACCATAAGCGGGTTCTCGGTGTTTTTTTTTTTTTTTTAAACCAAACGCCAATGGTGGAAGCCTTCGAGACCTGGGATGGAGGGGAAAGCACTCGTTCCGTGTAAGGGGTATGTATGTGGATATGCGCAGCATCTATTAAGGCCTCCATATTGCATCGGTAGGGTTCCGGTAAGGTTCGTGGCGTCGCTAAAAATTTTAGGTCCGCGCTTTATGGGATTAATCACCCTGCCTCGACGTCAGAAATCCAAAGCGGAGCTCCTACCGGAGGATGTTATTTAATTGAAAAAAAAATGGCAGAGAGCTTGTTCAACCAACCAGTTGCAATGGAAGGGGGGGAGGGGGGGGCTCCATTTTGTACAGAATAAGGGTAAAATTAAAAAGAACAAAAGCGAAAAGGTGAAAAACATCAAGAAACAGCATTTTTTTTTTTAATCTGGCGACTGCCTACGACGGCATAAATCGCCGTAATCATCCCACATCCTAATGATAGGATATATTAAAAAACAAACAAACAAACGTGCAAAAGACAAAAAAAAACAAGAAGGAAGCACGCTTCGGTGTCGGGGGTCTACCCGACGCAGGAAGATACGGCCATCAAAAAAGTCAAATAAAATAGAGGAAGTCGGCATTCTCCAAAAAGTCTGATAGCCCACAAGTGTACGAACTAGTCCCAAGTACGATGGACAAGCGGTAGCGACTCCACACCTGCGCGCAAATAACCCAGATTGGGACATTGAACAGGAATGTACTGAACAGTCTGGGGGACGTCGTAGTTAGGTGAAGGAAACAGCAATAACAAAAGTTGCCAATCGTAAATATTGGGTAAGAAGACATATTATAAGCCCCCTGAAAGCTATAAAGAACACAGGATCTCAAACACTTTATCGGGGATTTTAAAGAAAAAAAAACCCTATAAATAAACTTCCCTTTATGAAAAAAAAGAAACCCTCCATTATTTTTTTTACGAGATAAAATGTCTTTAATTTATATACAAGGTGGACCTAATAACAACTCTAGGTTTTTAATAGCCTTAAAACTTTTTAACTTTTTTTAACAAAATCAAATAAAAACTTAAAAAGAACATAGTAGTATAAATGAAGTGTGTTTCTGTTAAGCTGTTTTCTTCTGTGAATGGAATTAAAGGAAATGGCTAAAAGAAAAACTTTGGACTTGTATGAACAGAAATGTTGTACAATGAAATCCTGTATAAAAATAAACCAGGGCGTCTGTGTTAGCTTGCAGGCCATAGCTTCTGACAGCAAAACGTGGTAATCACGTAAAAGTTTCACTAATCATACATTTTAAAAAGTACATTTATATACCCAAACTTTATGACCCTAGATTGTGTGTAAAGGTTAGTTGATTTTTTTTTAAAGGCTATAAAAATCGTCAGTTAAAACGCCCACAATGTATTTTTAGATTTGGAATGCCCCGGTTGGTTTACGCTTCTTAGTTTTAAGAAATAATTGCAATTCTAATGAGTTAATTTAGGACGGATCAAAATATTCAGATTACATCAGCTTCTTTACGCTTCACGCAAAGGCAATTACAAAGTCAAAAAGCTTTAATAGAGAAGTTTACAGAAGAAATTGGTAAAGTTACGAAAGTGAAAATGTAAAATAATTTTTTTTTTAATTTTAGGAGCCTATCTGGCAACTACCCACTTGGGCATAAGTCACCACAATCACGACGCTACTTTAAAATAAGAATATGAAAAACAACAATAAAAAGGGAAAATAGCAACAATTAGGAAGCAAGCTTCCGCATCGGGAGGAGGTCCGCCTCCCCCCGGCGTAAGCTGTTGTAGGCAAAGCCATTCAAAACTTCTGGTAAAGTTTTTTTTTTGCTAAATCATGATTATTGTAAGGTGATAAAAATCTACCGATAAAACCAGTGAATCTCACAGAACATCTAAACCATCCTCCTACCACTTTGATACAAATGCCAGTTGTGTGTAGTCAGGGGCCAAGGCAAGGGAAGAATTAAAAACTACCATTATCCTACAATACAGACATCTTTTCCACTCATCATGGCATCTAGAGAGATGTCTGAGTCAGGGTATCGGTGACTCGATCCATAAGGAGCTAAATGCTCCCTCCAAGAAATATTCTTCAAGGAGATCTATCGTGCACGACTTTGCCCACTTCTTAGGTGACATTCTAGACTTATTCTTTCAGAATAGAGACATTTTCAAATTTTGATTTCGATTTTTCTCTGCAAAAAGGAGCACCTTCAGTTCACAAACCTGCCCAAAGAGGTGACTTGGATTAATGATGCCGTTTTTGCAGACGGAGTGCATATCTTTAAGGAACAAACAGAATGCTAAGCTAAGTGGACCCCCTTCAGAAAGCACGAGATCCAACGGTTTCTGAAAATAATGATCTTCTGTAAACAGCAATGAAGAACTTGAAGACAAAATGTAACTAAACAAAAAATATTCATTGGTCAGATAAAAAAAAAAAATCACAAAAGCAAAAGAATAATTGGTACGAGAACGCAAATTTTCTACATCATTCCCCATAGCTGAAATAGGATAAAATATTGCAACCTGACCCTTCATAGACCTCATCACATAAAGTCCTGAACTAAAAAAACAAAAATCTTACGAGGTCAACTTCGTTATCTTCATCATCAGAACTAATATAGAGGTCAAAATTGGGTTTCTTTTCTGTTTTCTTGGGCTCTTCAGGGTGCAACCCGGGCAGAGATATCCGCTGGCCACTTTGCAATTGGACGTCGAGGAGGTGGGTCAGGAAGTGAGTCTGCGCCAAGGTCTGCACAACGGAGTTGAAGAAACAGGTATTTCCTAAATTTGTTATACCCTGAGGACGAGGGAAAATGAAGTCTTTTAGGGAACTTTTAAGACACCTACTTCCGCTCCAAAGGTGGTCTATCCAAGCGAGGGGGGAAGAATACGAAGAGAGTAGATATACAAAGAAATAACTGAAAAAAACAACAGTAATAAAAAAATATGCCAAGGACTGCTAATAGCAAACCACACTAACCCGCATATTTAAAAAAAACAGGAATGTGTATACAAGGTACAAATATGAATTCTCTTTCGGGGAAAAACAAGAAATGGCAACAGACCCAATTAAGTGGCCAAACAAAATCTCACGAAAGAAAATTGGCGAAACCTCACCTTAACCTTCGGAAGCGAGGCAAGAGCGTTTGCCTGGTGTTGTTTTTGAGATTTCACAGTTTTTGTGAGGTCTTCGTAACTCCGACGAGTGTAGAGTCGACTGTCCGAGCCACTGTACTGTGTCACTAAATCTGATAATGAATGGTTTCTAAGTTAGGTCAACAATGGGGTAGGAAGGAGCGCGGCGGTCTCCGGAAAAGGAAAATTTCCCGGTCGTGGTTAACATAGGACTCTTGGAAGAGTCGGTCCTGTCTACCAGAACCTCTGTGGATAGAGGAGTAAGTTTGAATGCGGGTAGGGCGGGTATGTAATAAAGAGAAGTTGAGATAGGCGGCTACACTACAGAGGAGAGTGGACGGTCACCTATTAATTATCATCATACCCTGGTGCCAGGTGATCCCAGGATGGCATGCAACTCACCGAGGCACCAGGGCTACCGGACCGAACTCTGTCCAGGTGGAAACACTCCTCTTGGTACAGTGTGGGTAGAAAGGGTTTAGAGGATAGCCATAGTGATAATAATAATAAAAATATTAGATAATAATAAGTAATAATGATAATAATACACAATAATAATAATACCTAGGAATAGTAATACATAGTAATAATAATATAAATTCAATACAAATATTAATAAAATAAAATAATAATACTAAATAGTAATAAATAACAATAAAAATTAATAATAATATGTTAAGTAATGCTGAGTGGGGATCGAGGGAAAATCGCACCAACAACTTTCCCCGGACCCATCAGAGATTTCGAGTTAGCCCAGTGACGGGGCTTCATTAATTTGCCCTCAGACCGGGAGGGTGGTGCAGCTGCTCCAGGAATGGGGGGAGGGTGGGGTAGATGAGCGCGAAGGTACCGTCTTTACAAAACTCTTACACGTATCTAAAGAATTCACAGTTTCATTGGGTCTCACTTGTGGTTGGTTTGGAGACAGCGAGTTGGGACATAAGCGTTCTTTTGGGGGCCATTTCACTCAGCCTCTTAACGTATTGGATAACTTCATGAAGCTTTTTGGAGCTCGTCGGCACGATTTCGGAGTCACAGTGGTAACACCTGCCACACAGAAAGACGAACTAAATTATTCAGAGCCGGAGAACGAGATATCCCCTCAATCCTTTGTAATTCGAGACTCATCGTTAGAAAATTCCTACCATACGGTCCATAATTGCGTGTGGATGACGATGCAGTGCAAATCCGATCTGGGAGTTCGGTAGTGGAGGTAAGAATGCTTTCCTCCAGAGTTCCGATCGCAGCCTTGGTAGCCACAAAAGAGACACAACCATATCACAGGCGGGTCCGAAGTGTCCTACGAGAAGAGGACGGGATTTGTTTTTATTTGTTTGAATCGAAAACCAAAGCGACAGCACAGCACCTCATTTATATGACTGGCCAATGGCAAGAAAACAAATGATCACAGAGTTAAGAACCAAAAGTCCACTCGAGGATAGTTCAAGAAAGGAAATGGGATGGGGAAGCCAGGTTAAAAGGATATGGATAACTAGTTTGATGACTGGTATTTCCGTGGTTACATTTTTAAAGCAATATTTATCGATTATGTTCTTAAACAATAATAATGCGGGCTTTGAACGCTCTTCCTGTTCAAGGTATTCCAAGTTTGAAGTTATTCTATAAGAAAAGAAATTTAGTCAAAACTTGTGTTTACTTCTAGTGTGTGACTTTGTGCTTAATAAAGTGGGGAAGAGATTAAAAAAATATTAGTACCATTGATGGGTGCCAACGCGTGTGAAAAAATGGTCTTTTTGGAGTTAAAACCAACGAAGGCATCTTTTTATTATTGAAGAAGCTCGTGAAGAAAGAGAAAAAGAAAAAAATGTACCGAAGATACATAACCTGAGTAGCCAAGAGGAAACTCCCTTCCCCGGGGAGCGCACGTAAATGTTATCCCCACCCTCCCAAAATATTATCATTAAGTGCTTTCCTACAGTGGGGTTGGCGCGCATCATCGTGATTAACGATTATGAGTTTGCGTTCAGGAAATAACATCTTAAACTGTTGGACTCATTATTCACAGTGACCCTTTTTTATTATAAGGGGTTTCCTTTCCCACTTGGCGACCACCATCGATGGTATAAGCCGCCGAAATTAATATTAGCCTCACAAATAGGCTATGCGGTAACCTCCCCTCCCTCCCACACACACACAATAACAGAAAAAAAAGCAAAGAGACAAAAAAACAAAACAATAAAAACAAGGAAAAAACACTAAGAGACCAAATTCGCCGTTGAAAAATAACCTTAATCTTAACGTTATTTAATTCACTACACGGGAATAAAAACCGGGTGGATCGATAGAGAACACAATTTTAATCAAATATATTTAACTTCAATTAATCTTACGTTAAATTTGAGGCCAAAATGTAAAGGAAGGAATGTAAAATAAAGAAAAGTAATTGAAGAAAAATAGAAATTTGAACTAAAAAGGTTTGTTGGTTGGAAGTACCTTGCAAATATGTCAGTCTGAGATTTATTTAATTCTTGATAAAAGGACATGACAATATCAGCCCAACACCCTAAAGTAGTATAAAATACTGAAAAGAATCTAGAAGGGAAAGCCAACATAACAGACGCAAAATTATACCACTTTTTTTATTAAATCGATAACCAACAAAGGTAAAACTCCCCACAAAAGCTTGTAAGGAGAGATCTAAAAGGAAAGGGAAGCTAGTTTTCATTAATGGAAGGACTTTTACCACCGATCTGCACTTTTATTTTTCAGTGGGGATCTACTGATCAACTTGGATTCAGAACCACGGGTACCAACAGGGGATAGCAGACGGCGTGAAGGCGACCCGAATCGGGTTCCATCCGGCGACTATCACATCCGGTGTGTTTAATTTCCCTAAATTAGTAAAAGGTGGTTTTAGGTTTTTTTTTTATAGCGTCCATCTGGCGAAAGCCCACAAAGGCATATATCGCCGTAATAATAGGCTACATTAAAACCAAACAAATCGCTAAAAAATACATACCAAAAAAACAAATCAGACAAAAAAAAAGCAATACCAAATCCGGCAACGAAAAAACAAAACAATAGCAGGATCCTCAGCGCAAGAGCATGCCCCAACACCAAAGAGAGAAATGAAATGGAAGAGGTCAGGCTCCTCCAAGAAGTCAACTATTCCACAAGTCTGTAACGAACCTGTGGCAGGTAGAAGGGACAAGGGTTAGCGACCCTGCTCGCCCCGGTACCGGGATAGGTAACGTGCGCGAAGATCACCCAGACTGGGTCATTCAACAAGAATGTACCAAACAGCCGGGGGTCAATGCAATCATCGCAGGGGAGCGCACCATCAAATGACAATTCATCCGGCAACTGTGCCCAATTAAAAGACGGCAGAAATCGACCTGAAGGCGTCGTGACATTGGGGATTAAGATCCATGGAAACAGTTGCGGTGCAATTTACGTTTAATCTGCCGTCTCCCATCTCTTTTGTCAGGCAGCTCGGAGGGCTGCCCTGATTCGTGTCATGTAGTCGGTGTGAGGAAGAGCGAGACGATGGTCTGGTCACCCAGTCCTCGCGGACTCTTTGGTGCCCTTATCGGGAGCTCATTACCCACGATTCCCACAGATCCAGGAACCCAGCAAAAGATAATTAGACATCCACTCAATCACAACTGGTCTCCGAATCGGGCACCAAACGATGTATTACAGCCAGCTCGGCCGTGAAGACAGACATAGCGCCTGGGAGGACTCGCTGACTTCCAACAGGGGGGATACGGCGTGGACGCCGACCCTCAGCCTGGGAGTTGGAACCATCGGTGTACACGGATTGGGATACAAAAAGGTCGAATGCAATACTCCCGACGCTGTGGAAGCTGTAGGAGCGCAGTCGTGGCGGCAAGTAGTCAAAGGTGGTACTTTCCAGGGTGGCGTTCTGGGCAGAAGCCAGGGGGCCACCAGCCTAAGAACTACCCAGAGAGCTCGAGTGAGTTTCTTAGCCTTAAACTCAAAGGGATTGAGGTGTGACTAGCGTCTCTCGGCGGCAGGGGCTCCGCCGAGATCAGCTGCAGATGCATTGAGAACGTTGGCCGGGCTGGCACGTACAGGCACATTAATACACTATGTACTGTATCTCTCGGCAGCATAGGCACCGTCGAGATCAGTTGAGGATGCAGTAGGAGCCGTTGGCCACTAAACGAGATGCCGGGCTCTCGCGTACAGGCGCATAATGCACTGTATGCGATGCAGAGACAGAGGCACCTCCCGGGCATCTACAAGTAAGCACTTAATGGGGGACGTACAGAGGGCAGCGACCGCTAGACGTAGATCGGTGTGGTGGATCAAGTCTACCTTCCGCAATACACACGGCTGCGGATGCATGAAACTCGCATCCCTAGTCAAGGTTCGAACGAACAAGGGAACTAGAAAAGTAAGGCAGTAGCACTATCAGCACCTCAATTGCTGAATGTCACGGAAAGAACAATGTCCATGGTGCGGATACAAAATATCCTAAGGCAGCAAATAAGTCTTCCAGGTGAGGCGTCGGTCGATAACAAAATCAAGGAAACGGTGTAAATCAACCACATCCAGGCGAACCCTGTTTAGAACTCCGGGTCGGGGTGAAGCCATGGACGGCGGGAGAACCACTAGTTTATTCTTGGTCAAGGAAAACCGAAAGCTTTGCAGTTCAACATAGCGAGAGATGCGGGCCCAAAGCTTGTTGTAAATCGACGCACCAGTTAGGATTTTGGCCGCACCATAAGAGATCGAAAGGTCCGTTCATTGGCACTATTAATAATTTGGCTTAATTTGTATTTCTTTTTTATCTTTGATGTGATTACTAGTACAGTACTTTTCGGTAGGCGCGACGCAAAATCTTCAATGGATCTTCATCTAATGCCGAGGTTCATTTATATCGTGTTCCCAAGGTTTTGCCGCCATATCATTTTTGCGATCCAATAAATTTATGTACAGGAAGGAAGCAAGAAGTGTAGACGACTTTTTACAAATCTTAAATATTTTTCATACCATTAATTATTTCCCTGCAGGTTTTTCCAGGGTTTAAAGAACTTTGTGACTCAAATTATAATTTCATAAAAACACCCGTTTACAAATATGACTGGAAAATGTGAAACAATCAAGTAGCTGTATAGAATCGGAAAGACAGCGGGCAAAATTTTAAACCCCACTGTAAGCTATTAAACGGCTTAAAGAAACTGGCAGTTGTCTTCTAAGAGGACCACTCCGGCCCGATCAGTGAGGGGCACTGTACATTTAGATTGATCTGGGACTCTGACGGGCTGCTTAGTTCTAGTGGTATCTGGGGAAAATACTTCTCAATTTCGAGTAGCCCTTTTAAAGTGAGCTAGTCATCCGGCCTCGAGAGGAAATAAACCTATATGGGGGTTTTCCTGCACCTCGAACTCGGCTAGATCATGAAAGTATCTTGCTCTTCCTTCTCCTATTTTCAACGTTTCATTTATCAACAACTGAGCCAAATAATGTGACTCTCCTGGTCCGAATTACTGAGGTAGGCACTAGGGCAAGGGCCTTTCGAAAAATTGAGTGTGAAAGAATTGTTGTAGATAGCCTGGGTATAGGGGTAAGCAAACTTCTCCAAGAGCAGAGACTTTCTCGTTGATGTTAGGGCAGAGAGGGGACGCAAACCTACAAAGGATTTGTCGCATCTCCTTGGGAGACGAGGGAAGGAAGGCGTTTTGGAAATTTAAAGGCATAGTTGATAACCAAGGGTGGCTACATGGACGAGGCTGGCAGGCGGAGGAACCTTACGCTGCAAGGTTACGCTGCAAGGATGAAACTCCACCCTACGAAGTTCCACTTTCCTTGCGAGTTGTGACAGAGACTACACACCCTTCAGATGTAGAATGCAGCACAATTTACCATGGCACAGGCTACACCCAAGTGTACGAGCTAAGGCAGACAGAAATAGCGAGCCTGGCCATTTAGGTGAGCTTATTGTACACCGGGATGAACAAATCAGTACACAAAGCAGAGAGGCACTCAGTGCAAACTGGAGCCTCTTACGGGGATTTATACAACTAAGCTAAACTGATTTTTACGAGTTACTATATTGAAGTGTTTATCCTCGATTAGTATGGCCACTCATTATCTATTAAATATGTAATAAACTTCAAAATGTGCCCAAATGCCACATCACTGCTCCAGTAACCAATCACTTTTGAACGACTAAATTTTTAGATGTAAACCTTTACTTCATTTTACGAAACCCAACATGAGCATCTCGATCCGATTTTTTTTAGATGACTTCGCTAAGTGGTAAGGTTAGAAAACCACACATCCCGAATAGCTAAAAGAGAAAATGAGACCAGAAACGAGATTTTTTTTTTAATTTTATAGAGCCCATCTGGCAACTGCCCACTTGGGCATAAGTCGCCGAAAAACACGACAGCCTAGAACTAGGCTACTTTAAAATAAAAATATGAAAACATAACAATGATAAAAATTGGATAAACTTAACTATCAGGAAGCAATCTCCGGCAGCGGGGGAGGTCCCCCTCACCCCGGTGCAGGAGATTGCAACCTACAAACAAAACAATAACAAACAAAAAAACATAATTAAAGGGGAGAAGCCCGGCCTCCCTCAAAAAGTCAATGTGCACGAATCCGTCCCGAGTACTCCAGGAACGAGAGGACAAGACTTGAGAAAAGAAACTACTGACCGGAGGCAATTCTGAGAAGACCTTCGCTTTGGTGCAGTGGACGCATTGGCCAACCGGAACGCTCTGCTTCAAGTACTTCCTCACGTGCGAGAGATTAACAGCTCGATTGGCGTGGCCGCAGATCTTCGATTCTGAAGCGAGAAGACGGACGTGATATTGAAACGTGACACTAATTTCAGCCATATTTACTTTGCTTTTTACCAATTACTGACGTGACCATTGATGGCATAATTACATTAGAATGAAGGGAGCAGCAGAGAGGTGAAAATAAAAGGTAAGATAGATAGAATATGAATAATGCAAAAGGTTAAGGTTGAAGACTAATAAACTTAATCCTGGATAATGGTGTCGAGAAGGGGTAGCATAACCATTCAGGCGCAAATTCGAAAAAAGAACAAGTACTCACAACCACACAGGTACAAGTTGGTATAAAGAACGGGTACTCAACTATTCAGAGGGGAATTCGAACAAAGAACAAGTAGTCATAACCAACCAGGGACAGGTTGGTACAAAGAACAGGTATTCATAAGTATGAGGGGTAAGAGGAGCATTATGAGAGAAGCTGCAGCTCAAAAAATAACCCTCATTTGAACAAGACGGGCGGCCTATTAAAATGGAAGCGAGGACACACATCGACTTCTTTAGCGGATTTGTGGTGGAAGAGGAATGAAATAAACGATGATCCACGGAAAGTTTATGGGGCTTGCATCAAAGCATCGTTGATTCCACTCCCCTCCCACCACAACTTCAACAAGAAATCGATGTTCTTCCTCGTTTTCATTTTAACAAAAGTGGTGTAACTCAAATGGGGGTTCTTCCTAAGATGTTTCTTGCCTGTTAATCTAACTAAACTCTTCCTTCCTCACTATAATTACCATAACGCCGGAGTAGGAGTTTATCTCCATGTACAAGGACGGAAATTTCAGGGGAGGTGGTGTCAATTCGCATCTTCTAGGAATCCGCACCGCGTAAAGGGATGAGTTTTCAAAAATATGAGTACTTTTTTTTATATACTTGCTCATAAACTAATGAACCCTTCCTGCCCGAGATGTTATTAGGTCTTTTGTCGTTTCTTCATTCATCCTGTTTTTGTTATCTAACCGCTACCTCCATCTACTTCATTATTATAAGAAAAAATACCCCAGATGGTTAGACAAATTTCCCCCACTTTCCAGATCGCCATTAATGCACTGTGTCCCATAAACAAGACAGTCAGAATGCGATGTAGGTATTGGCGAAAAAAAATGAGAGACAAATTGTAGCGGTTAATGTATAGCAAATTTTGACAACCGACGCTGCTTCAGGGCCTGCGAGCCGTGCATCGTCCTCACCAGGTTACAAAATTCGAGAAACCAATCTAATGTTGTCGACCTTTTGAGAACGAGGCGAGACCCGCAGGACCTGAAGCAGTGTCGGTTGTCAAATTTTGCTATACATTAACCGCACCGATGTAGCTATTATCTAAATTTTGTTGTGGGTAACCAAAAAGCCATTTTTCTATCGCTAGCAATAGAAAGTTAAATTTTGTGGCTAAGACTGATATATTTATTTATTATTCCCCAAGATGAAGCCGCGAGAAAAGTAAATTATGAATTAATGGTTAATTAATGAATACACCAACCTAGCATCTACGGATTAGACTTTATGACGGCAGTACCTCCTTGTAATATTTTTTTTCCTTATGCACTTATGGGTCTGCTGGTTATCAGGCTATATAAGCGGGATTACCAGTTTATAGGTTGGTAACCCAGGATTGTAGGAGCGTTAGGTACATTTTTTTTTTTTAAGAGCTCATCTGGCGACTGCCTACTTGGGCATTAGTCGCCGTATTAAAAACTGCCTAGCACCAGGCTACTTTCAAATCGAATTCAATAAAACACAAAAAAAACAACCCAAAGAACAACAAAAATTAAAAAAAGGGAAAAGGAAACAAATAGTAAACAAGCTCCTGCGTTGGGGGGAGGTCCCCCCGGCGCAGGAGCGTGCGACCTATAAGGGAAAAAACAAAACAAAACAAAAAAACTGGTTAAATAATAGGGAGAAGGCCGGCGTCACCCAAAAGTAAACACGTCCACCAGTCAATCAATGTGCACGCACTCGTCCCGAGTACAAGGGACAGGCGGTAGCGACCCCGCCCATCCCGGTACCGGGACAGGTAACGTGCGCGAAGATCACCCAGACTGGGAAATTCGACAAGAATGTGCAGAACAGTCTGAAGAACGACGCGGTCGTCACAATAGGGAGCAGGCCAGCGCTCCATTAAATAGCGATGCGTCACACGAGTGTGCCCGATTCGGAGACGTCAGAAAGCGATCTGAAGCCGACGCGGTATTAGGGGGTAGGTCCATGGTAACAGTCGCGGCGCAATGGCAAGCAACTTTAAGTTCCCTTCAACCGTCTCTCATCTTCTATGACAAGCAGTCCGAAGAGCTGCCCGTATTCCTGCCATATAGTCAGTGTGAGGAAGAGCGAAACGCTGGTCCGGTCGCAGAGTCCTCGCGGACACTTTGGCGCCCTCATTTCCCGCAATTCCTACATGTCTAGGAACCCAGCAGAAGATAATCTCGACATCTGCCCGGCTCGCCAAAACCGGCGGCAAAGGCACCGTCGAGATCAGCTGCGGATGCAGTGAGACCTGTTGGCAAATGAGAAAGGCGCCGGGCTCGCGCGTACAGGCGAGTGATGCACTGCACGCGGCGTAGAACGAGTGGCATCTCCCCAGCATCGACCAAAAGGCTCAGAATAGGGAAAGGGGGAAAGGGGGAAGGCAACAGTCGCAAGGCGAAGGCCGGTGTGGCGGATCGAATCCACCTTCCACAATAAACGCTCGACTGCGGATGCATAAAACTCGCATCCGTAGTCGAGCTTCGAACGAACAAAGGATCGATAAAAAAGTAGGGCAGTAGCTCTATCAGCGCCCCGAGCGCTGAACGTCACGGAACGGAGAATATCCATGGCGCGGGTACAAGAGCCCCTAAGGCTGCGAATATGAGCCTCCCAGGTGAGGCGTCGGTCGAATACAAGACCAAGGAAACGGTGCGACTCAACCACATCCAGGCGAATCCCATTAAGAAACAAATCTGGGTTCAGAGTGGAGCCGTGGATGGCGGCAGAAGTGCACCACCTTAGTCTTGGCCAAAAAAAAACGAAACCTGTGCGCTTCGGCATAGCGAGAGACGCGGTTCAATGCCTGTTGTAGTCGACGCTCCAGAGTTGGCATCTGGGTCGCGCCAAAAGAGATCGAAAGGTCGTCCACGTAGAGCGTAGCGAGAACATCTTCCGGCAGCACCGAGGTGATGCCGTTGATGCTCAGGGCAAAGAGTGTGACACTGAGGACACTTCCCTGCGGGACACCCTCTTCCTGCTCCGTTGGGCCGGAGAGAGCTACCCCCACCCTTACGCGGAATCGACGATCTCGCCAAAAATCAGATATAAACATTGGGAGGCGTCCTCTCGCCCCCATCGTGTGGAGTCTCCATGATACCGTATCGCCATGCGGTATCATAGGCCTTCTCCAGATCGAAAAAGACCGTGGCGTAGTGCTGTCTTCGAAGGAAAGACTCGCAGAAGGCATTTTCAAGTCGGAGCAGAGCATCCGACGAGGAATAGAACTTGCGGAAGCCGCACTGTGCAGAAGACAGATGGCCTCCGCTGTCCAGGAAAAAGGCTAGTCTAACATTTACCAATTCCTCCATCAACTTGAACACGCAAGAGGTTAGAGAGATTGGGCGGAAACCGGTCGGAGTAGAGTGATCTCTCTCCGGCTTGCTAAGGCGAGAACAGTAGCGATTCGCCAGGAATCTGGGAGAAGACCAGATCCTGTTGAACAAATCTAACAGAAAGGCCATGCCTCGCTCACCCATGTGTCGAAGCATGGCGTACGGGACATCGTCCGGACCATGGGTGGTGTCCGCGCACGAAGCAAGAGCGGAACGCAACTCACTCACAGTAAACCTCTCGTTTAAGGGTTCTCCGCCGGCGGCCCTCCGCGACATCACGACGTGCATTGAATGCTGGCGGAGCAGCATCCCGGCTAGAGAATGCGGAAAAAGCGGTCGCGAAGGATTCCGCCACGGACGCGGGGTCCGAGATTGCGGTCCCATTCTCCTGGAGAACGGGAGGGGGGTCCTGCGAGAACTTGCCCCGAATCCTTTTGACTCGCTTCCACACCTCTGCTAAAGGAGTCTTCCCGTTAAGTGAAGACACGTATGCCCACCAAGAAGAGCGGCGGGCGTGCTTCGAAATATACCGGAACCTAGCCCTAGCCCGACGAAATTCAGCGAGAGTGAAATCGTTCGGGCGGCGCTTATAGCACATGTAGGCATAACGCTTCTGTTTGAGGGCCGTCTCACACTCGGCCGACCACCATGGGAGTGGTCGGCGTGCAAAACGGCCAGACGTTCTCGGAATAGTAGTCAGGGCCGCGGAGATGAGGTTGACAGATAAGAACTCAACGGCCTCATCTACCGACCTAAACTCCTCGACTGAGATAGAAAATTCAGTCATATCCTGAAATGCAGGCCACCGCGCCCGCGCCAAGCACCACCGAGGTGGGCTCCCAGGCGACAGTTGCCCTGAAAATGATATTTGAATGGGAAAGTGATCACTACCATGGACGTCATCGACCCCCCCCCCAATCGAAATCAGGCTGTGCATCCGAAGAGCACAAAGATAGGTCAAGACAAGAAAATGAAGCGGTTCTCGGGCAGTGATGCGTAAACTCATCCACATTTAGAACACCCATCTCAAGCTCTTTGATGAGATCGGCAAGGACTTGTCTCCTGGGATTTATTGAGTATTCGCCCCAGAGAGGACACCTGCCATTCAGATCTCCAAGCAAGAGAAAGTGCCCCAGCAACCGTCCCATGACGCGGCGGAAGTCCCCCGCGTCGAAGTCAGCTGACGGTGGAATGTACGCAGAAATGATAGTATACCTCCTATCCAGGTGAAGCTGCACAGCCACTGCCTGAGGTATCTAAAGTGAAAGGAAGAACAGAGACATCATGCCGGGTGTAAACCGCGCATCCCCCAGCAGGGCCATATCGTGGTGGTGGGGTCGCAAGACCCTTATACCCCGGGAGGGCGGGCAGGGGGCACGCGCATAGCATGGTCTCCTGCAGAAAAATAGCTAAGGGGAAACGGGATGAGACGAGCCTCCACAGCTCCACCCAGTTGGCCCGGAATCCACGGCAATTCCATTGAAGGAATATGCCCTCCAAGCCTAGCTCGGAGGATACGTGGGGGCCCTCTTCAAACAGAAGACCCTCACGGAAATGGCCGTACGCTTCCCGGAGGCAGAAACCCCGGGCGCTGTTGGCCGGACAAAGCGTTGAAGGCGCTGTCGCCTTCGAGGACTTATTGGGAGAGGATGTGCTCGCCATGCGAGTCATTTCCTCCCTCCGCCTCGAAACCTTAGGCGGGCGTTGCGGCTTCGGAGGCGGGGGGCCCCTCTATTCGAGGAACCCCTGTCTTCGAGCCACTCAGTCCACCACTAGGCGTGGGCGAAGAAGCCGAAGCTCCTTTTTCGCTGTCCTCCTTTCTGGGGACAGCTTTAGGAACCCCGGAAGATGGCCTGGCGACAAACTTCAGGGGTGTTGCCTCCTGTGAGTCTAACGACTCGGTGGAGGCACGTGGCCGTTTCGCCTTAAGGGAGACTGTCACGTTGGGTGAATGGGAAGAGCCCTTGTTTTAGCCGGGGCTGGGTGTGAACCCTTTTTGCTGCTAGCTTTACCAAGGGAGCGCTAGTGATGAGTAGAACCCGCAGAAGGGCTCCGAATGGGCGCCGAAACAACCGTGCTCGTTGGCCTGGATGGGCCAGGAGCAGAGGATGCCTTTCTAACTATTGAGGCATAAGACGTCCCAGGCAGAGCAGGGCGCGCCAGGACCAAGTCCTTTGCCTCGCGGAATGAGAGTCGATCCTGGGCCGAACGGCCAGGATTTCTTTCTCAAGGAGATATGCACCACATTGTTTCGAACAAGCGGGGTGTGGCTCTCCGCAATTGACACACTTGGCCACACACGATTTAGACTTATTGTGTGCGGCCTTGGAGCAATTTATACAGACTTCGGGTGACCCCGACTTTGCACGTCTACAAGAATGATTCGTATGGCCGAAGCGGTGACAGCAATAGCACCGCCACGGCAGTGGCACGAATGCCTTTACGCGCTAGCGCTACCAACCAGCACGCACCGACTCAGGAAGCTTGTCACAGTCGAACGTGATGAATAGTGTAGGGGTGGGTCTCGAGGCCCCTCCCTGTTTTCTCATCACATGTTCGACCTTGACCGCCCCATGGTCGGCCAGCTCTAAGGTGATGTCCTTTATGGAGTAGTCAACGAGTTCCCTCGCATAAACTACTCCTTTCACAAAGTTCATGGTAGAGTGCAGCGTCACACTCACCGGGGTGCGCGTTAGGTACAAATTATTTGAAACGAAGGTCAGGAGTCCTCGATGCTATTGCGCTCCTCCAAGACATCCATTAATCCTGGCAGCGAGTGAGTGATGGCGTCTAGCAGAGGGTAACGTGACAAGTATAGACGGGTCGTAGGCAGAAAGACTACCTTTAGTCCTCGAGCCAATTTAGGTTCTGACTCCTTAAGTTTTCAGGGAAATTCGCTTTTAAGCGGGGTTGCCGAAGTTACCTCGGTAATCGTGAGGAAGGAAAAGGACTTCAATGGAAGACGGCTATAATAGGCTTTATTTTTAATCGAGTGGCCTACCCAACAGGGAGCAAGCGGAACCGATCTAATACTGCGCGGTGTATACGTGAGTCTTCAGTTTAAAAGGTTATGCGAGTAAATCTAAAAGGGGCAGCAGGACTCAAGGGCGAAGGAAACGGACTCAGACGCTAACTAATAGCTATAGGCTGCTAACAGCTTTGACCTGACTAATTCTCTTTTCCTGACTTTCTCTGTCTAAGTCTCTTTTCTGTGTGTGTGCGCATATATATATATATATATATATATATATATATATATATATATATATATATATATATATATACAGTGCCCCGCAAAAGTTTACAACACACCATGAAAAACAGACGTTTATGTATTTGTAAGCACGAGAGGTAAATGAAACTTTTATTACTAACAGGATATGTATCCAAACAATAAATTAAATCATCAGGACCATACAAAAATATCAATATAGTTTTTTGTCGAAGAAATACAATTAATTATTAAAGTAAAAGTTTACAACACATATCCATTTTTATCACTCATAAATGTTCGGCATTAATCTACGCACATAATTTAGGGACTGGTATAAGCTATGCGTTATTCTCTATCAGACAGCGTCCTGTAAACATTTGCACGATGGGGAAACAAAAACGAGTCGATCAAGATCTTCGAAAACGTATTGCAGACCGTCATAAAAGTGCCATTGGTTATAGAAAGATATCTCTTCAGTTAGTAGTTCCATTAAGTTCAGTTGGAACGATAATACGTCACTGGAAGTCTCAAAATTCTACTCTTCCTCTAATCAGTTCTGGCCGTCCTCGCAAGATAACCGAACGTGCTGGGAGATTATTAGTAAGAAAGGTCAGTAAAACACACAACGTGTCTTTGTTGTGCCTGCGGATTAACTAACCTAACGTGCAGGGAGATTATTAGTAAGAAAGGTCAGTAAAACACACAACGTGTCTTTGTTGTGCCTGCGGATTAACTCTTAGCCCTAATGATAATCCTTTAAAATGTTTTTTCACCCGCCCTATTCCATTCATATACATGGCGTTGTTGTGTGTATATCGTTTAAGAGATGCACATGTCTGTTATTAGTTGCTTATTATTCTTTTTCTTGGTATTTTCCCGTCTTTTTTTTTCCATTGGTTTGTACTATGTGATGGGCGTTGCCTTCGTATCTTTGTACCTTATATAAGGTGTTTTCTCCATTTTCATGCTATTCCTTGAAAATGAACTTGCAAATATAGTTCGAAAGTTCTTGATTCATTTTTTCATTTTCCTGTGGGTTAATTTTTCACATATATATATATATATATATATATATATATATATATATATATATATATATATATATATATATATATATATAAGCGACCGGTATCCAAGGGGCGTGACCTTTTTGTACTTGGACCTGCATGCGGGGCAGAGCCAACGATCAGAAAAACAGGCTAGGTCCCTTTTGAGTGAAGTTACAATATTTACGTGCAATTATTAAACTTACATATTTTCACGTTTGGCCTATTCGTATCAGAGAGAGATCGCTTCCTTTCGCAGTCCTTTGGGAATTTTAACCGGTCAAAGCATACATTGCCCTGTATTTGTTCAGCTTGTCTAGGCTTATCTGTCACCGAGACCTTTTTGACTGGCAGTTGTGTCTTAGTGTGCGTAGTTATGTGTCCGCGTGATATTCTAGCGATTCGCTTGTTGCATACATATAAATATATATATATATATATATATATATATATATATATATATATATATATATATATATATATATTATTTTTGATTTTCTTTGGTTCCCTTTTTATTACATGGCATAATATTTCATTAATTCTTGCGAGTACCCATTTTTAGGATTTCATTGATCCACCGAGCATTCAAAGGTCGTCGACACGAATCTCAAGGGGGACTAGGTAAGTGGGGGTTAATGGGCAAGAGCAAACGATACCAAGCTGAGCTGTGACATGGGAAAAATTTACCCAGCTGACATCTGGACGCTTCTGTATCACTCTAAACCAACATCTTGAGGTGAATCTGCGGCTCTCTACATTTTCACTTCCCCGATCTTCACCATTTTATTTACAGATCTTGTAAATACTGCAGAGGCAGATGCTCTTGTTGGTTTCGCTTCTTAATTTTAGCTAACAACAATCCTCTCGAAATAGGGAAGGAAATGTTTGTGTGTGGGGGGGGGGGCTAACAATGGCATATCGTTGGAAAATGTAAAGCCCCAAGCGGTTGCTAGCAAGGGCATAACCCCCCAAATTACAAAAGTTACCTTATTCTTAGGAGATTAAAATAAAAATAATAAAGCAAAATTATACTAAAAAAAAGGAGAAAGACTAACAAAAAAGCCCGTACGGACGCTCCAGGGACACAGGCTTTCCTTATGAACCCAAGCACACCACCAGCAATTAAAAAGAATTAAATACTAGGGACCCTCCTCCCCTGCATACAACTGCACACCACAATAAAGTGTGCAGTATTTCGCCCTCCCCCAAGCATCAGGAACAAGAGATAGCCTCCCCGCTGGTCACGGTACAGAGACAAGCCCCGCGCACGAAGCTCCCTCAAAACAGTCTTCGCAGAAGGTTCAGTGAAGCGCTCCATCAGATGCCACTGTTTCCCGGTCCGAGAAACCAGATGGGGGCGACTAATGGGGAGATGCCAGGAAGCGGGAGCGCGCCTGCAACTCTGCGATTCTTCTACTGTTCAACAACGAATGCAGGTTCCCTTAAGGGGGGGAACGCTATTAGCGGAAACTAACCAGTGCATGTCAGATTTTTTTGTTAGAAAATGTCCTTAAACATTGGTGACATAGCTACACTATTTGAGAGGCGCTTGGAAACGGGGGGGGGGGGGCGTAACTCTATTGAATCTTCTCCCCTTTCGCAGCGAGGGCATGGGGGGGGGGTATGGGGAGGGGGTAGATATATGAAAAAAAAGTTTTTAAAAGCAACGCTGTCGCGGAATTCATCCCTCCTGTAGTTCATGCTAAATAACCAAACGGCCACTAAAAGTATTACGCGTCGCAGCGCAGAGCAATTGCCTCAATTCCGTTTTCTTGTTATCCGTCTCAGTAGACCTAAACCGACCATACTATAATCAAGATTTATTACGCTATGTTGGGGTGCGACTATTTGACCGTTGGGTACCACCGTGACAGTAAACTGAAACAGAAATCGTGTCTTTTCTGTGGGAGTGTAGGAACAGACACAAATCGTCTCTTTTCCATGGAGGTTAGAAACAGACGGAATCCGTGCCTTTTCGAGGTAGTGTAGGAACAGACGGAAATCGTGTCTTTTCTACAGTGTAGGAACAGACTGATCGTAATTTATTAGTGAGTGTAGGAACAGACCTAAATCGTATCTTTTCTAGGGAGTGTAGGAACAGACCTAAATCGTATTTTTTTAGGTGGTGTAGAAACAGACGGAAATCATATATTTTCTAGGGAGTAAAGGAACACCGCCAACAGAGCATAGTGCGACTTGGGTGGAGGAACTTTACACCTTCATAACGTGCGAGGAGGGAGGCGGAGGGGGGGGGGGGCAACTTAAATGCATTGGAGACCGATTTTGACCTAATCGAGGCTTGTTCGCATTGATTATCCGTTACGCAAGTCAACCGGGACGGAGGCTTGCGATACGATTGCAGTTATTTTCGTGTCCCAATTAGTTTATCGGCATCGAGTCATTCGGAAATAGGTCCGGCGACGGTGCCAACACACCTTGATAATGACGCGAGCAAATACCTCATCGAGGAATGAATTTCACAGAACTGTTTATTATTACTTAGAAATAAGAATAAAAAAAAATAGGACACATCTGCCAGAACATTAGAGATGAAAGTTCGTAATGAAAATGGCGATAAAAACGCTTGGAAGGTATCGAACTCGAGTAGTCCCCGGAGGAGATTCCTTGGAGAAGTGGAACATGAGCAATTTTGCATAACTTGTCCAACCTCTACTCTTTTTTTTATATTGAAATTGTTTATTCTACTGGCGACCACCCCCGAGGGCGTGGGCGCCGAAAAAAACAAAACATTTAGCCTAATACTTAGGGGTATCAAAAATAAAAACAAAATATTAAAAAAAACAAAAACATCTAAATAAAAAAACGAGGCAAAAGGTACAACCCCCTCCCCCAAAGCCTCGTACAACCATATCAAAGAGTAGCTCTATAGAGTGTAGGTGGCTCCCATCCTCCAAAAAATAAAATATCCTACAACCAGGTGTGCACGAACACGTCCCGAGCATAAAGACAAGCGGTAGCGACCCCGGTTCTCCGACAGCACGCCCCCCGAACATCCCCTAGCCCGAGGCACTCAACAAGAATCCCATTTCTCCTGTTGGGTCCGAGAGGGTACCCCAATCCTCCAGATGTCAGCAACAGCATGCCCTCGGCCTCCCCAACGAATGGAGGGGGCAGAAGAAGAATACAGGAGGCTCATCTTCAGTGAAGGTCTACAGGGGGCATTATGGAACGGAAGGCTGCCAAAATCCCTTAACCCCTACCCAGTTTTCAAATGAACAGGCCCTAGTGGGGACCCCAGAATTTGGTTAAAGGGACGGCGGGGGATACCAATGGCCAAGGGATAACAAGGACTACCTCGACCAAAGCGAGATTTACGACCGTTGAATGGGTGATAGACGGGGTCAAAGGGCATCATAAAAACAAGGAATGGCACCGGTCGAATGAAAGGAAGAGGGCGATAAGCGGAAAGGGCGGATTTAGTCCCTTTTGGGGGTGACAACCAACAACTTGTAATGGTAGTTCGATGACTGCTGTTGCTTCCCCATTACAGAGCGGAGAGGAAGCTGTCATCGGTTAACCACGAAGAGGAAGCGCGCGCTGTTATTTATAGCTCCCCGGTAACAAATGGCATCTCTTCGCCCCGGGAGCAGATGGCATATCTACTCCCTCCGAGATTAAGGGAGAAAGCCTTTGATCTTACACCCAGTGGTGTAGGGCCTCGTCAACGTTGCCACAATTAGGTGGGGTCACACCTATGAGACTACCCTGAGGGGACCAGGTTAGTGGAAGGAGGCTGTTGCATGCTGTGGGGATTTTAGTGGTCCTGGCAACAGCTAGGGGGTTGAGGTTCTATGGCAACTTAAACTCGCGGGAATACATCTAAGTGGGATGGTCCCAATACAGGGTTGTATCCAGGTGGGGTATTGCGATCGTGTCATACACACTTGGGTATGACTGACCACTCTACGACGTTTTCTCTTGCCCTCCAGGATGAGGCAGGAGTAACAGTGGCAAAGAATTGATAAATATGGCAGAAGGCAAAGGAGGGATCGCATGCTGCCAGTTCCCAGGCTTCAAGCAGCCCCCTCACTTTTCCGGGTCGAACCTCTGACGTAACTCCCCGTCTACTTTGCAGCATTAAGAACCAACAAAGACCTTAAGATCCACCCGAGGCGAGTTCAAGAGTTAATTTAAATTTCATCCGGGCCTTACCAAGATTACAACCGTATATATATAATTGAAAATCACATGACACGTGATATATAAGAGGTATTTTAAAGGCCCAAAGAAATAAAAAACTGATAACACAACCCGGAAAAAAGCTAAAGAAATTATTATTAAGTGTACCATTAAAGCTTAAGAAGGAAAATGGGAGATATAGTAAGAGAAACTATTTTAACAGTTAAGAAAATGAATAAAGGAGTTGGATTCGAACCTGTGTCATTAAGCGCTCTTCGCTAAAATGACCACGATGGTAGCTCTGGCGATGAGCGTCGTGGTAATTCTGCAAGCCTTATAATAACTCAAAATATATTGGCATGATAACCACCACCATTTTGAGGCGTTTAACCATGCACTGGCAAAGCGGAGGGCCTAAAAATCATATGGACAACGCGCATAGCATCAACCTAACTAGAGATATTCTAGTTGAAAACACCGCAATTAAAAGAAAAGAGGGAAATAAAGCGAGACTGAACATCTTAGAAGCCATCTTAATAAACGAAGAGAAGCCGGCCATCAACAGTCAAGCGACAAACTGGAATCGAACATTAAAATTATTTTTAAATTCCACTCACCGGACTGGCCTGGCCCGTTTCCTCTAACGTTACGCTCAACCTAGGCGGAATAAAAATCCTTTTCTTTCATTCTGTCATGATCCCCACTCCACTCATTACATTGGTAAAGGAGACAAGAACATTTCAAAACGTTCCGAAGATGATCGAATAAGATCGAAAGCTTAGCAATTTAGTTTGGTTTTTACCAAACACATTCATTTAAAAGAGAGATGAATACGGGACAAGTAATCCACCATCTACAAGATGGAATAAAAAAGATAGAAGAGAAAGTTGCCAAAGGAATTTAATTAAAGCGAAATACACCATGGTCTTAAAAAAAAATTGCATATATGCTCAGGTAGCCGAAGAGACTTGCTATAAACTATACAACACTCCAACCTGGTGTGCAGTAGCCAGCCTCAGCAACAAGAGGTAGCGAGCCGGGTAACCAGGGTACCACGCACTAAGATCCCATACACTAGGACATTCAGGGGGACCAAATCGTATTCGCAGGGGGGGGGGGGAACGCTCCATCAGAAGCCACTGCACCCAGCGAGTGTATCCGATTCAGAGATGACACAGATTGACTTGATACCACCGCGATATTGGGGAAAGATTAGGGGTCGCAATGGCACGCAAATTCCCGCACGCCGTCTCACATCTTATTTGCCATGCAGCGCTAAGGCTGACCTGATTTTTACCATGTAATCAAGTTTGAGGAAGAGTGAACCGCCGTTGCGGTAGCGCAGACACACTCGCTCCACCATCAGCACGTTTCCTAAATGTCTTTTTTTATTTTAAAATTTGCTCTGGCCTCCGCGAGTGAGGATGCATCAGGACAATTGTCCCCGGACGACAATCCCGCCTCCCCAGGACAATTATCCTGACACCAGTGAGAGTATAGCAGCCGATATTACAAAAAAAGAGAAGCTCATCTTTCGGTAGGTCAATTGTCCCCCAAACTAAAAAAAAATCCGTTTACCATCTCTTCTGGGAGCCAGCTGTGTGTGTGTGTGGGGGGGGGGCATAGCCGGCGAAATTACCCGATTTTTTTTGGGGGGGAGGGGTTATTAGACAGTGCCGTACAAAACAAGAGATAAAAATCCCGACTCTTATCTTACGAATACTCTTAATTTCCATGAATATTGCCTAAAATATTCTTTTTTGAAAGTTTCATTTAAAAGAACAAGGTAAAAATATATATACGAGGAAAGTCAGGTGAATTTGAAGAAAAAATGAGACCCATTCAAGAGAACGATAAATTATAACTGTTTACAAATAAACATTCATAACATACGGCAACACTGCCACGTGTATTATGAGCCGCTGTTGATGACATTACTCGTTCTCAGGATTGCGAGACGAGTTAAGGTCGAAAAATCATTCAGAAAACAGGTTGGGGTTGTCTATTTATTGTAAGAGTGAATTAATAACATTTCGAAGAAGTTATTCAGTCAAAAAGTAGGATTTCATGCATAATAAAGCCCATGAGGGTACCGGGTCCTGCGAGTCGATGAAGAAAGCGGGTTCGCACCTTCCGGCGCCGGAGCCTGCGACTAACATCAAAGAGTACCGGTAAAATAAAATAGAGGCCAGCCTCCTCCAAGAAATCAAATAGTCTACAAGTCTGTGTGCACGAACTCGCCCCGAGTACGAGAGAGAAGCCTTAGCGACACGATTATCCCTTTACCGTAGCAAGTAACTTGCGCGAAGATGTTGCAGACTGGGGATATTCAACAAGAATCCACCAAACCCTCTGAGGGACAACACACTCGTCGAGGTACTGTGTAGGGAAGCGCTCTACATTTGATAGAGAGATGGGCATCTCGAGGCCCCTCCCTGTTTTATCATCACAACTTCAACCTTGACATCTCCCCGGTTGGCCAGCTCTTCTGTAATATCTGTTAGGGAGCAGTTTGCCAGTTATCTGGTATACAATACTCCTTTGACCAAGTTTAGTGTAGGGTGTGGGACTCGTGAAGAAGAGCTAGTAAACAGGAAGTTTCTTTATCTTTTGAAGGCGGGGAACGAGGAATTAGTCAGCGTGCGTAGCTCTCCTCCCCCTCCCCACCCAGGCACCAAGGTAGGTCGAGGTCAAGAAGTTTGGAGAAGGTGTTTCCTCTTACAACTAACGGCGCGGTATTTCCTTGTATTATGACCATAATTGGCTTTACAAAAACAAACAGAAATAAGATAGTAGGCTTTCCCGGTGCCTTATGAGATATATCAAAGTCCTCCTAGAACCAGAAACATGCGGATTATAATCATTTATAATAGATACAGAGCCTCGGGATTCGAGTTAAGATGAGCTTTGTTATCCTACCAAGTTTATCCTCAGGAGATTTGTCCCAATAAAGAATCAGAACGGCGGAGTCACCCCCTATGTGCAGTGGAGGCATTGAAAATTCGGCAACCAAGTACACTCCTTGCCTCATACACCCCCGTTCATGGGACTTTCGGCACTCAAAGTGAGTAGGGACCTCTCGGTGTACCCCCCACCAATCGAATGGGTTAAAATTCAAGGCCGGAAGTGCACCTATCTACCAAAATCTATTTCAACAGCAAGATAAAAAGTTGGATGCAGAAGATTAGGATAAGAAAGAATAGAGAAAGGAGGGGGATGGGGGTGCAGAAGAATAAGATAGTTATAAGGAACAATGGGGAAACCATCACGACTACAGGGCACAAGCGGTAGCGGTAGCGACCCCGCTAGTCCCGGGACAATGAAGGCATCTCTTAACGGACAAAGAACGATAGGGAGAGGATACCTCGATCGCAAACCAGGATCGGGAGTGCCTAGAGGCGAGTACCAACAGACCGGTCTCTCGGCAGCTCCCTGCAGCCGAGGATGAAGCCTGGTCGTCTCGAGCCTCTCCTGCTACCAGGATTCTGCTTCCCTCGGTCAAGATACAGGTCCGAAGACTGCACCCATTTCATACCCGTTTAAACCTAGTGCAGATTGATGCCCTAAAGAGGGCATCCGCCATCATCGATCTCGATCGACTTCCAAAGCAACCTAATTACGAGAAAGGTGAGGGAAGTTAAAGGGTTAGAAAGGCGTCGATGAGGACTAGGGAAATGGGACCAGTATCTCTCGACATTGACCGCACTGGTACAGGCACCACCACGATCTAGACTTGTAGACTATACGACTTTATCGAGGCTGACCTTTATTTTATTTGACTTTCTTTAGTCTTGGTCTCATGTTCCGCCTCGCTTTTGTATTTCCTTTTGTTTTGTTTTTTCTTCTTTTTTATTTGGACAAAAAATTAATTTATAGGCTATTATTTTGACGGCGGGAAATGCCCTAGTAAGCAATCGCCAAGAGTGACCCTTTTAATTGTTATTTGCAGCGCCCATCTGGTGGCTGTCTACTAGGGCATAAGTCACAACCATCATCCTACATCTTAATATTACACTGGATTAAAAAAACAAATGCAAAAGACCCCCCCCCCCGAAAGAAACAACCGCAAATCCAAAAGAAACAAAAAGAACAGCAATAAAAAAAGAAGCAGGCTCCGGCGTCGGGGAGATGCCTCCCTACCCCCGGCCCAGGATCATTTGACCGACACGAGAGTAAAATAAAATGGAGGCCAGCCTCCTCCAAGAAGTCCAGAGTACAAGGTACAAGGGACAAACGGTAGCGAACCCGCTCGTACCGATACCGGGACAGTTAACGAGCGCGAAGATCACCCAGACATTTAACAGGAATGTGCCGACCATCCGGGGGTCAACGCAGTGGTCGCAGTAAGAGGAGCGAGAGCGCTATTCAAATGGCGGTGCGGCCCGCGAGTGAGCCCACCTTCAAATGGCGGTGCGGCCCGCGAGTGTGCCACCATCAAATGGCGGTGCGGCCCGCGAGTGTGCCCAATTCGAAGTCGACAGAAAGCGACCTGAGGCCGTCGCTGACCAAAGTCGCGTGCTCTCACTTATTCTGATTTATGACCTTACGATCTTCAAAACTTTCAATAATTCCAGGACTAACCTTAGGAGGACATCGACAATTATATCATTCGAAAGAGAATGTAGAACAACATAAGGGTTTCAAATTTCGTTAGAATCGGCCGAATAGTTATGATGTTATTACAAAAAACAAAAAAAGCAAAACGGGGACGACGGACATGGTGAGATATAGAGTCGCACGCGAGTAAAAACCCACCATAGTCTAAGCCTTCACGGATGATGGGGCTAGGAGGGCACAAGACCCTCTCCGCTGACATCCCAGAAGTAAAGAGAACACGAGAGAAAACACCAGTTTGTCTTACAAGTGGATGGGGAGGTATACACTATGGGCACAAGGTCCTTCATAGGGGGTGAATGGTGTAGCTTGCATGGGTAAGGATACAAGTGGAATCTGGAGACACGGGAAGCCCTACTGACCCCAGCGCCACAAGAGAAACTGATTGTTTCTTTTTGCTCGCATTTGCCCCCCCCCCTCTCGGCAGCAGTGCCCGGACGTTGTCTTCTTTAAGCCCTAGTACCAACAGGTTGTCCCCCTCCCCCGCAATGCGTGCAGTTGTGTCCCCTCCTGGTCCCAGTGCCCGCAGCCCCCCCCCCTCCCAGTACAGGCAGGACCTGCAGCTCTATATCTTCCATTATTTCACTTCGTCTACCGCCACCTCTTTCTTTACTCATATATCTCTATTAATTTTCGGCGTGATATGCCTTGTTGCTATTGCGCTTTCAGTTGGAGAAGAAAAAAAAGGCAACTACGTTAAGGTTGATGAAGCTACAGCTGACATTTTCAGCTGCACCGGGACCGGGATGGCGTGCCGCACCATTAGATCCCACGTGCGACAGTCTACAAGGGGCACCTTGTAGGGGGCAGAGGCGTGGCAACGTTAAGAGGTTATCTACTAGGGTGGGATCTTAAGTAGAACAATCTATGCCACCGGTCTGGCACGAAAGGTTACCCTAAGCCGCCCAAAGCGTCCCTTAGCCCCGAACGGTTAGATAAAAGGTTAACTTGATCCAATCTCTCGACCCTAACTAAACCAGACCTGAACGAATAGGCTTCTTTAAGACTTTGGATACAAAGTATTCTTGAGTCTTTTATACCCTTCTCTAACGCTCACGCATAAGTGTCCGTATAATGACCACATGTTCAAATAATCCCATCATCCTCCCAACAATAAATGGTGCCAACATTATCAAGATTATTCGGTGCCCGACATCGATTCGGTTAATGAATGGCGTCCTTTTTCCAAGAGTGAAATATATGTCCCTCTTCGAATAAAACTACAACTATGCCTCGTATAGTTATTAACAATACATATATAGAAAATGATTAATGCATACGCCATGGTTACCATCCCTCTTAACGTCATAAAGAACCAGTGCAATTAATATTCACCGAAATGATATTTTCTAATATTAGGCGCATTAAAACGAAACAAAAAATTGGCAAGCGGGCAGCGCTATATGGCACTTGGCACAAGGGTGGTATGAGCTGCCAATAAAGTAACGGCAAAGAATGTGGACAGGGTTTATTCCTGGACTCAATGCAATAGGCTCATCGATACGGATGTCACCGGCCACAGGGACGATCTGATCGACCCACCTAATTATAATCCGACATTAATCCGAAGGCACTAATAAATAAACTGCATTAATTAACGAGATAAGGAAAGCGAATTGGTCTGACACTTCGACCAATCCTACACCACTTCGATGAGATAAAGAGGGTAATAAGTTATGTACTAAGAGCAATGATAGATGGAGGGCGATTTCGAGGCGATCTGCATTACGACGCACGGGCCGACCTCATCTGCTCTAACGAAGATAAATGGAGGGGGTGGGGAATGAGGCACCGAGATGGCAGGGCGTCTCTCGACTGACAGGGGAGATATAGGCCGATTCTACATCTAAAAGGCGGTCTAAATCCTCGTCGCCAGTGGCAGTAGACTGCACGAGGGTCGGGGGGGAGAGAGACCGGACGATTGGGTTCCTATCAATTGGGAGAATGGAAACATGCAAACAATGACATATTCCCTCGAAGAATGAAGGGGAGAGATGGACAGATGAAATACGAAGATATGAGGATAGAGTAAAAGTTAAGAATAGCAAAGGCATCCGCCCCCAAAAAATAAATTCCCTCCTCCTCCGAGGAATACGGAACTAACGATAGCAGAAGCGCGCTCATCCGGGATTCCGCTAAATTTAATGCAGGGCTAAAAGCAAGATTTTATGGCTTTGTATGAAGAGGTTGTACACACCAGATATGTGTGTTTCAGAATTATATCGCACACAACGTGGTTCAGAATTCTCTCACATACACAGCATTTCAGGATTCTTTCTATCTCTCACGCTGCGTTTCAGAAAACTAGTACACAATTGGTTGTTTCAGAATTCTCATACGCAAATTGTGTGTTTCAGAATTCTCTCTCACACACACGCACTACGTCTTTCAGAATTCTCATCCGGCTGGTGTCTCAGAATTTTCACAACGCGTTAGTATGTTCTGGCACACATAGAATGTTTCAGAACTTTTCTCTCTCGCATACACACACAAAGATCGCGTCTTTCAAAATACTCACATACAAAGCGTCTTTCAAAATTCTTACATAAACACACCAGGTCTTTCAAAATTTTGTCTCGCACATTTCTCGTCTTTCAGAATTCTGACGCACATGTCGGTGTTTCAGGATTCACCCGCGCACGCCGATTCAGAATTATCGCGTGATTAGGTATTAACACACACACACGTCGCGTGATTCATAATATACAGCGCAATTCAGAATTTCCCAACGAGGCGCGTGATTGAGGATTGAGACCGGCTACCTTATTCCGAATTTGCAGTCACCCCGCGTCTCAAACTTCGCACACCACATGTGTTCATACTTACCACAATCCGTGTGTTTCAGAATTCGCACACATCGCGTGTCAAGATTTATCCACACCAAGGGGTTTCAGGGTTCATACAGACCATTTGTTTCAAAATTCATAGTCACGCGAGTTTAAGGATTCAAAGATACAGCCTGTTTAGGGATTCATAGACACACGTGTTTTAGAATTCATAAACGCCGCCTTTCAGAATTTATAAGCCGCGTGCATCTGGATTCCAATAGACCAAGGGCCCACATGGCGCGTTGTGAGTGGCTATACATCACAATCCAATCTCCGAACCGTAATCACGCTACAGACTAATACTATGCTTGATTAAAAAACAAACATACAAAAAAAAATAACAAAGATACAAAATAGCAAAAGACAAACAAAGAAACAAGCAAAAATAAGAAGTAGGAAGCAAGCTCCGGCGTCGGGAGGAGGCCCCGCCTCGCCTCGGCGCAGGAACATGAGACCTACAACAAAGCCTTGATGCAATAAATCTGTGAATACTAACCAATCCGGAGTACAAAGGAAAAGCGGTAGCGACCATGCTCGTCCTGATACGGGGACTTTAAGTTCCCTTCGGCCATCTCCCAACCCGGGGGGCTGGCCTGATTGCTACCTTGTAGTCGGTGTGAGGCAGGGTCAAAAGCTGCTCTGGTCGCACAGTCCCCGCAGACTCTTTTCTGCCCTCATTCCCCTCGAATCCAACATGTCCAGCAACCCAGTAGAAAATAATCTTGATACATCCGGATCGCGGCAACAGTCGCGTGACGGATAATGCACACCAGAGTGTGGAGATTCCAATGCCTCGAGAGCACTCAAAGCGCTTTCGTGAGTCTCTATAGATAACAATCCAGTCTCCGAAATGGGCACGACGAGTTATCTCTCGTACGGAGCGGTTTATTGCAGCCAGCTCGGCCGTGAAGACAGACGCGGCGCCTGGTAGAGCCCAGATGACTTCAAACAGAGGGGATGCAGCTTGGAAAACAACATCTCCCTGCTGGGACTTGGAACAATCCATATAGACTGGGACGGATCTAGCATGACACGAAGTATGCTCCAAAAGGCCGAACGCAATACTCCCGGCGCTGTGGAAGCCTTGGGAGCAGAGGCGTGACGACAGTCAAAGGTGGTACCGTCCAGGGTGGCGTCCTGGTCAGAAACAGAGGCACCAGGGGCTCGTAAGGAACACCGAGAATTCGGAGGAGTTCCCTAGCCCTAAACCCAAAGGGATTAGGGTATGACTGGCATCTCTCAGCGGCATAGGCATCGCCTAAAGTGCTGATGTAGTGAGTCGTTGGGGATGGGATGGCGCAGAGTCCGTGTGTACAGGTGCATATTACAATGTACACGGCGCAGAACAGGTGGCATCTCTCCAACATCGACAAGGAGGCTCTCAATGGAGGACATGTGGAAGGCAGCGGTAGCCAGGCGAAGAGCAGTGTGGTGGATTGAGTCTAGCTTCCGCAATACACGTTCGGTTGGGGATGCAGAAAACTCGCATCCCTAGTCGAGCTTCGAAAGAACAAATGATCGGTAGGATAGCAAGGCAGTAGCTCTATCTGCACCCAGGATGCTGAACGACACGGAACGACGAGTGACCATGGCTCGGATACAAGAGACCGTTAGGCTGCCAATATGAGACTCTAGGGTGAGGCGTGGGTCGAAAACAATACCAAGGAAACGGTGGGAATCCACCACTTACAAGCAAACCCCATTTAGAAACGAATCCTGTTCAGGGTCGAGGCGTGGATGGGGGTAGAAGATCGCCATCATAGTCTTGGCCAAGGAAAACCGAAACCTGTACGCTTCGGCATAGCGTGAAATACGGTTCAATGACTGTTGGAGTCGACGCTCCAGAGTTGCATCTGAGCTGTGCCAAAAGATATCGAAAGTGGTCCACGTAGAGCATAGCGAGAACATCTTCCGGCAGAACTGAGGTGATACCGTTGATGCTCAGGGCAGAGTGAGACACAGGGCTCTTCTCTGTTGGAAGGCGTCCGCTCGCCTCCATCGTATGGAAAATCACACTGATACCGTATCGCCATGCGGTATCATAGGACTTCTTCAGATCGTAAAACACCGTGGCGTAGTAGTGCCTGTCTTCGAAGCAAAGCATCGGAAACGCGAATTTCCAGACGATCCAGAGCATCCTACGTGGAGTGGAACTTATGGAAGACTCACTGTGCGGAAGACAGGTATGCTCCGCTGTCCAGGACAAAAAGCTTGTCTAACATTTAACAATTTCTCCATCAACTAGCACAGGCATGAGGTTCGAGAGAGAGTAGAAACCATCCTGGTAAGTGCTATCTCTCCACGGTTTGTGAAAAGCGAGCACAGTAGCCATTCGCCAGGAGTCTAGGTGGATACCCTCTATCAGATCCTATTGAACAAATCTAACAGAAAGGCCATTTCTCTCTTACCTAGCTGTCGAAGCATGGCATAAGGGACATGGTCCTCCGGACGAGGGGCTGTGACTGCGCAGGAAGCGAGAGCGGAAAGTAACTCGCTCAATGTAAACTTGTCGTTCAGGGTTCTCCGACTCTGGAGGTAAAGTCAAGTCTTCGACCTTCGAAGACATCACGACGAGCATTGAATGCTGGTGGAGCAGCATCCTAACTTAGAGAATCTGGAGAAGGAGGGGTCCTAGATTGTGGTTCCATTCTTCTGGAAAACGGGATGGGGTTCCAGCGAGAATTTGCCCCAAATCCTTTTGACTTGCTTCCACACCTCTGGTAGAGAGGTTCTTTCCCGTTAAGTGAAGACACGTATGCTCACCAGGAAGAGCGGCGGGAGTGCTTCGAAACACACCGGAACCTAGCCCTAGCTCAAAGAAATTCACCAACATGAAATTGTTCGGGTGGCGCTTATAGCGCATGTAGACATGGCGCTTTTGTTTGAGGGACCTTCTCACACTCGGCTGAAACCACAACGGAAACGGTCGGCGTGCGAAATAGTAGTTAGACCCACTTCGCTGAGATTGCCGTAGAACTCAACGGACTAATTAAGTGACATAAACTCCTCGACTGGGAGAGAAATCATTCATTTCCAGAAATGTGCCCTCTACGAGCGCGCCGAGCACCGACTGTGGAGTGTCTCAAGCGGCAGCTGTCAAGAAAATGATATTTGAATTGGAAAGTGATCAATACCATGGAGGTCATCGACTACCTCACACCTAAAATTAGTCTGTGCATCCGGAGAGCACAGGAATAGATCAAGGCAGGTAAATGAAGCGGTTCTCTGGTAGTGATGCGTAAACTCGTACACATTTAAGACACCCATCTTCAGCTCGCCGATCAGGTCGTGTAAGGACCTGTCCTATTATCATACCCTGGTGCTAGGTGGTTCCAGAATGGCATGCAGTCCACCTAGGAGGCATCATGGCTACCAGGCCGAACTCTGTACAGGTGGAAACTCTCCTCCTGGTGCAAAGTGCAGGGAGAAAAGGTTGAGCGGAGAGCCGTAATAATAAAAAATTTATTTATAATAAATAATACTAAATAATAATAAATATTAATAATACTAATAATTAATATTGATCATAACGAAAAATTACAATACATAATAATAATGAAAATAATAGTATATCATAATAAATACTAATATAAAAATCATAAATAATAATAATAATAAATATTAATAATACATAATATTAATACCAATCATAATAACTAATTGTAATACATAATAATATATCATAATAAGTACTAATAACATATATAAAAATCGTACTAAATAATATTAAGAACTACAATGATAATAATGCTAATAACTAATAATAATACTAAAAAAAGGTAAAGTAGTGCTGTGTGGGGGCGAGTGAAAAGTGCACCGACAACTTTCCCCGGCCCTATCACAGAGTTCGAGTCAATCCAGGAACAGACGGGGCCTCCCTAATTTGCAGTCAGGCCGGGAGGACGGGAAGCATCACCGGATACCAAGTGTAACAGGCAATCTAGGTGACACCCCTGCGGGGTAGGCCGAATCGACGGTCTCTTAGGAATTCAGATAGGAAAATTGGGACGAGTCCCGCCCCCTCTCCCCCGTAGCGCCATGCGATATCATAGGCCTTTCTCCAGATCGAAAAATACCATGGCGTAGTCTTACCTAGGAAGGAAGACTTCGCAGGCGGAGCAGAGAATCCACCGTGCAGTGAAATTTAGGTAAATCCAGACTGTGCAGAAGACAGGTGGCCTCCGCTGCCCATGAAATGGGCTAATCTAACATTTAACAATTTCTCTATCCACTTGCACACACAGGTTAGAGAATCATAGAAGATATGCACCCTCAGGGGCGTGGAACGACATTAAAGGACCAACAATTCAGTTTTTACGCCCATTCTGTGGGTGTGTACTCTTAATAACTGTTTTAGTGTCCTTTTGACATGTCTTGTTCCTTTTACTACATGCAGTTCATTTCTGAGGGGATCAAGGTTGCATCTTTCCCCCTCCCCCCCCAGTCCAGCTTTATTAGGTGAAGATGCGGAGCTGGTATTGGGCTCTTTTCTCGCGTTCCGTTGTGTTTAATCGCAATCCTTTACGAAACTCACTTCGATGATGAGCGCACTCTTATTGTATTTGTCTCAAACCACGTCTGGGTAGGTGAGTGCGGGGATGATTTTATCTTATAGGGTGTATCTTTCATTGTCGCGGATGGTATCTGGGCACCGTTACCACTGTTTGGAGATGTATTGCAATGTAAATATATTTAGGATTCTCTAGAGGATTTACTTTGTCTAGTGCCGTGCAAATAGGGTTTCACACATCACGAGACGAGGTGGCTCGCGTTTTGTTTCACCATGAAACTGTACTAAAACTGAAACCTGGAGTGACACGCCCTCCCAAACCAGTAACAATAAAAAACTAGGTCCCTCTTTCTCGGGTCATCCTTTGCACCTCTTTTACATCTCACACGCATGCATAGACCTAAGAAAGGATGAAAGAGGGTGTTAAACCTTCTAAAATAAATAAATAAACTTTGCTTCTATTTGAGAGGACGAGAATGTTCCGGGAGTAAAGGAAAACACGAGTCGCTTCGTCCTACAAAGTGCCTCTTCTTATTTTGCTTAAGAGGCCCGGATGCCAAGTAGGCTTAATATTACAAAGGGTAAACCAAGGAGGACAGCTGCAAATGAATTTTTTTTCGCAGAGGTTCGTGAAATGGGAACGGAAAAAGTGTGTGGAAGGCACACAGCCTCAGTAGCCCTATTTGGAATGCAAGGGTTCCCGAGTCAGCGACCCCGTCCCACTACGAAAGCCCCAGGATCGGGGGCAGCAAACCATTTAAGGGAAAATTTGCACATCGAAGGAGTATAAATACCAATGAAACCATCATTCCAATCCAGAATATCGGCTCTCACCCGAAGAGTCGAGTGTCCTTAGGGTTGATTCTTCGTGCCTTTTACACTTCTTGGCAGGCATTTGCTCCTGCTGGCTCTGAAGCGTGCCCTACCGCCCCAAGCATTGTGTAATGGTGGAAAAGGTTCTTGTCACAATCTAAAAATTCTATTTTTTTCACATTTCCCCCCACTTTTCAGCGAAAAAAAGGGGCTTTTCCTCTCCTTAATCACCAAGTGATCCTAAAACAACGACCTCCCAACAGAGCACGAAAACTAATATGACCTCGCGGAGCGAAGAACACCCTGCCGTGATGCAACGTGACCCTCGCAGCCACATAATCCAATCAAGCGATTTTTTTGTTTTTTTGCTGAACATCACACATAATGAAGCAAAAGCCTTACATGTGTTTACAAGAGGTTTGTGGATGGGCGGGGGATATAAGATATTTTGACAGGGGCGGGCAAGCTAAAGAAGTGATCCAGGAAGTATTTAAAACAAAAACAGACAATCCAATTGACTCACGGAAGAATGACGCATAAAACGAATCCAGACGTTTTTCCGCAAATTCTTGAAACGACAGAAGGAAGAATGTGAGCTTAAACTGGGACGAAGATTTATTATGATTTGGAGCAGAGTAGACGCCGCTAACATCTATCAAGACTATGGAGTGGTATGGCATAAAAAGGTACGATGCCCTAAAATGCAAGTGGTAAAGTTAAATAAAAAAAACAAAAACAGATTAAAAAGAAGGCACCAGGCCAATAAACAAATGACATGCCTTGGCATAGCCTAGCTAAAATCGAAAATGAAGCGAAGAGGGACCTATTACTTCAGACCAAGGCAAAAAAAGACTCACACACATACCAAGACTACATTTCTAATGGATTAAGAAAGTATAATTACAAGCTATAAAAGAAATAAAACATCAGACTGAATTAAAAATCGGAAGAGGGAATTAGTGCTAAAAGAGGGGCCTTCAGCTGAGAGGAAGCGCAGTGGATCGTCACATGGAACGCTTAAAATAGATGGGAAGCATTCCATACGAAGAGGAGAGAGGGCCTGGCAGTCAAACAAAAATAACGTACTGATAAAGGAGACGAACAGAAGGGACGCGGGGGGGGGGGGGGAGTTGTGGGGCCCATCGCGACTAATTAAATGCAAATGCGTGTGTGGTCGATTCGCAGGCGACGAGGTTGAAAAGTGCTAATCCATGGTAAAACTGAGGGCTTAACGAAATGACACTTGTTATCGATGTAGCCATCTAACTCTGACTGCCAGTGATCGAATTTAGTCCCTAATAAAGGAATAAAAGTCCCGATAATGCAAGCTGCAGCAAGTCGATACCTGGGTAGCAGCAATTCGAACTACCTCATCGGCTTGCTTGTTAACCTCGACTCCCAAGATGATTAGGAACCCAGCAAAACTATAGTTTATATCTGGAAGAATTCTTGAACAACCAGCAATGTATTTTGGAGAAAAGGAGATGGCCAGAAGTTAGAGAGCGAAGAGGGTATAATACATTTCCTTCGTTAGTCAATAAAAACCGTAAAGGGAGTAAAATGAAAGGTGTATAAAAGGAGTAAGGCTAATAAAACTACATAAAGCTGGCCGCGGTAACGACGTGGAGAGTATACACCGAGGGGAACCACAGCAGCCCTCACACCATATTCCGTTTTTAACCAGTCTGTGGAGATGACATGATGAAGTGTCTGATGTCGCAGGTTCAATGAACATAGCACGTACCACACGTGGGTTAACCAGAGACTTCTGCATGTCAAAGAAGGCCATGCAAATATTTGACAAGGAGAATGTCCACCGGGAACTGATGGGAACAAGAAGGGGAGGACTGAGTTACAGCATGGACCTGAACGGGAAAGGTGTTGCGCTACACGAAGTACCAAGGGCCGGAGTGTAAGGATGGAGACCTGTCATAGGCGGCAACAGACCCTGGGTAGAAGACACTCTTGTAGACCTCTGAACGAGGGAGCTGCTGACTACGGAAAATGTACCGTAGACAAACAATGAGGCGGTGGTGATGGAACGAGAAAACGCGACTCTTAGCATAAATGCTCGATATAGGGGAAGAAAGGAATGTGGCACTGGAAAGACGGAGGGCCAGGTTACGGATACGATTTGGCAAGCGGAAAGATGATTGAGATGCAGAGAAATACACCTCACTACCCTAGTCCAACTTGCACTGGACGAGGCAGGTGTATAGCTTCCACAACCTGAGCTTATCGCTCACCCATGATGTATGGGAGAGTATCTTTATAGGTCCATTTTCCGGAGGCATCCCCATCGCAGGTCACAGAGATGAGGATCATCCCCAAGAACCGTATCTCAAACACAAATTCCAAGGGGTTACCCTGTAGGTACAAGGAAGGCGGGGAGGGGGTAACTTACGGGGCCCCGCTTCCGGTGAAACTGCATCGCCTTCGTTTTTGAGGCGGAGAAGCGGAACCCTTTATGAAAGGCCCGGCAGTGAATTGTATCAACTGGAGGCGGCGGAGTGCTGAAGGTGGGTTGAGGTGGAGGAATAAAGAGCGAGGTCGTCCACATACAAGGTTGCAGCCACCTCTTCGAGAAGAGAGTAGACCAGGCTATTTATCGCAATAGCAAACAAAGTAACTTACATAATACACTGCCCTGGGAAACGCATTCCTCCTGGACAAAGAGATCAGAATGTGTTACTAACCCTAACCCGAAAATTGCAAGTAGCTGAAAAACGGGTGAAAGATCCCTCAATTCCCTCTCATTCATGCCAGTCCAGTGGCGAAAAAAACCCACGGCGCCAAGTGGTCTCATAAGCCTTCTCAAAATCGAAAAAGAGAGCCACGAGCAAAGGCCTCACTGAGAGTACCCTCAATACGGACAAGATCTGTCGTACTCGGCTTGGAAGCCACACTGGTGTGGAGTTGGGAGCGCACCGAGACAGTGATGAACACATCTCAGGGATAATGAACAGACAGTTGTACGACTCCTGTCGACCAGCAGAGAAACCCAGGCCTTCGCCTTCTAGTCCAGGTTTGATACATCCCAACTATGCGGGGATAGCGCAAAACGCTGCTAACATCGACAAAAATTGAGACTATATCGGCTGTGCTGGTGGGATCTCAGACGATAGAACCATTCATCTCAACGCCAGGGCTGAAGGGACCAGCATATCAATCCCAGATAATGTTAATTGTCTTCCAGACCTGAGCTGAAGAAGTATTGTGGAATACAAGGATTTTTTTTTTTTTAATTTTATGGAGCCCATCTGGCAACTACCCACTTGGGCATAAGTCGCCGAAAAACACGACAGCCTAGAACTAGGCTACGTTAAAGTAAAAATATGAAAACTTAACAATGATATAAAGTGGAAAAACTTAACAATCGAAGCAATCTCCGGCAGCGGGGGGAGGTCCCCCTCACCCCGGTGCAGGAGAGTGCAACCTACAAACAAAACAATAACAAAAAAAAGGAACCTTAAATAAAGGGGAGAAGGCCGGCCTCCCCCAAAAGTCAATAAGTCCACCAGTCATGGTGCACGCACTCGTCCCGAGTACAAGGGACAGGCGGTAGCGACCCCGCCCATCCCGGTACCGAGACAGGTATAGTGCGCGAAGATCACCCAGACTGGGACATTCGACAAGAATATGCCGAACAGTCTGGGGGACGACGCACTCGTTGCAATAGGGCGCATGCGAGCGCTCCATCAAGTAGCGATGCGTCACACGAGTGTGTCCGATTCGAAGACGACAGAAAGCAACCTGAAGCCGCCGCGGCATTGGGGGATAGATCCATGGGAACAGTCGCGGCGCAATGGCACGCAACTTTAAGTTCCCTTCGACCGTCTCCCATCTTCTTTGCCAAGCAGTCCGAATAGCTGCCCGTATTCCTGCCATGTAGTGGGTGTGAGGAAGAGCGAAACGCTGGTCCGGTCGGAGAGTCCTCGCGGACTCTTTGGCGCCCTCATCGGCGCGCTCATTCCCCGCAATTCCTACATGTCCAGGAACCCAGCAGAAGATAATCTCGACATCTGCACGGCTCGCCAAAACCGTGGCGTCACGGATATCGCGAACCAGGGGATGCGGAGATTCCAATGCCCCGAGAGCACTCAGGGCGCTTTGTGAGTCGCTATAGATCACAATCCGGACCGGGCACGTCGCGTAATCTCCCGTACCGAGTGGTGTATTGCCACCAGCTCGGCCGTGAAGACAGACGCAGCGCCTGGTAGAGCCCCGCTGACTTCAAACAGAGGGGATACGGCGTGGAAGCCGACCCCCTCTTGGGACTTGGAGCCATCCGTATACACTGGCACGGTTCCAGCGTGACACGATGTGTGCTCCAAAAAGGTCGAACGCAATACTCCCGGCGCCGTACAAGCTTTGGGAGCAGAGGCGTGGCGACAAATAGCCAAATGTGGTACCCTCCAGGGTGGCGTCCTGGGCAAAACCAGGGGCGCCACCGGCCCGAGAGCGATATCTACCTCTCGAAGGAGTTTCCTGGCCCTAAACCCAAAAGGCTTAGGGTATGACTGGCGTCTCTCGACGGCATAGGCACCATCGAGATCAACTGCGGATGCAGTGAGAGCTGTTGACGACTGAGGGAGCCGCCGGGCTCGCGCGTACAGTCGAGTGATACACTGCACGCGGCGCAGAGCGAGTGGCATCTCCCCAGCATCGACCAACAGGCTCTCAATGGGGGAAGTGCGGAAGGCACCGGTCGCAAGGCGAAGGCCGGTGTGGTGGATCGAATCCACCTTCCGCAATAAACGCTCGGCTGCGGATGCATAAAACTCGCATCCGTAGTCGAGCTTCGAACGAACAAAGGATCGATAAAAAAGTAGGGCAGTAGCCCTATCAGCGCCCCAAGCGCTGAACGTCACGAAACGGAGAATGTCCATGGCGCGGGTACAAGAGACCCTAAGGCTGCGAATATGAGCCTCCCAGGTGAGGCGTCGGTCGAATACAAGACCAAGGAAACGGTGCGACTCAACCACATCCAGGCGCACCCCATTAAGAAACAAATCTGGGTCGGGGTGAAGCCGTGGATGGCGGCAGAAGTGCACCACCTTAGTCTTGGCCAAAGAAAACCGAAACCTGTGCGCTTCGGCATAGCGAGAGACGCGGTTCAATGCCTGTTGGAGTCGACGCTCCAGAGTTGGCATCTGGGCCGCGCCAAAAGAGATCGAAAGGTCGTCCACGTAGAGCGTAGCGAGAACATCTTCCGGCAGCACCGAGGTGATGCCGTTGATGCTCAGGGCAAAGAGTGTGACACTGAGGACACTTCCCTGCGGGACACCCTCTTCCTGCTCCTTTGGGCGGGAAAGGGCTCCCCCCACCCGTACGCGGAATCGACGATCTCGCAAAAATTCAGATATAAAAATTGGGAGGCGTCCCCTCGCCCCCATCGTGTGGAGAGTCTCCATGATACCGTATCGCCATGCGGTATCATAGGCCTTCTCCAGATCGAAAAACACCGTGGCGTAGTGCTGTCTACGAAGGAAAGCCTCGCAGACGGCATTTTCCAGTCGGAGCAGAGCATCCGACGTGGAGTGGAACTTGCGGAAGACAGATGGCCTCCGCTGTCCAGGAAAAAGGCTAGTCTAACATTTACCAATTTCTCCATCAACTTGCACACGCAAGAGGTTAGAGAGATTGGGCGGAAACCGGTCGGAGTAGAGTGATCTCTCCCCGGTTTGCGAAAGGCAAGCACAGTAGCGATTCGCCAGGAGTCTGGGAGAAGACCTTCCACCCAGATCCTGTTGAACAAATCTAACAGAAAGGCCATGCCTCGCTCACCTAGATGTCGAAGCATGGCGTACGGGACATCGTCCGGACCGTGGGCGGTGTCCGCGCACGAAGCGAGAGCGGAACGCAACTCGCTTACAGTAAACTTGTCGTTGAAGGGTTCTCCGCCTCTGGAGGTAAAGTCCAGCCGGCGGCCTTCCGCGACATCACGACGTGCATTGAATGCTGGCGGAGCAGCATCACGGCTAGAGAATGCAGAAAAAGCGGTCGCGAAGGATTCCGCCACGGACGCGGGGTGGAATACAAGGAAGACACGTATGCCCTACAACAGTCAATGCGTGCCTGAAGAAAAATTCGTTGGCGAATGGTTCTAGTTCTATTTCTGCCAATACGGTTTGGAGGGGTTGGGTTCCGACGGAACCTCGCATGAACCTTTTAATAGGCTGCTACCACACGAGTGCAATAAGCATAACTACCATGGGACTGATGTCCTGCCCCGGCGGGAGCGAGTACTTGCGGACTCTACTGCATCGAGCACTAAACATGAAAAGTAATAGAGCCGCATCAAGCTCTCCATAATCTCCAATTTGTTTACTAGTGAAGAACGCCTCATGGAATTTTGACCAGTCGGCCCTGAGGGAGGATATGAAGTGCACCGGGACTGAAAAGGTCCAAACTTAAACCCAAAACACGCATTAGCACCACCACTTACAATCAAACACTAAAAAACGCCCAAACATATACGTTCAGGCGCGATCAACCACACGTTACAGGGACAGAAAAAATGGGAAGGAGATCAAGGGGGAACAGGAGGAGACCAAGAATGACATAATGAGACCATAAATAGAGGTTGGGGAGTGAGGAGAGAGTGGTCACTTGCTGAGAATAATAATAGGTTGATCTACTGGACACAGGCACTTACTTAGAATAATAAAACTATGCAACAAAATTTCACTTTTTCATGTTCTAGGTAAAAAAAATATTTTATTTTCCAGTTTTCAACTATAGTAAATAAAAAAAAAGTCTATTTTGATGCCAAAACTTTGCTTTTGTAGGTAGGATACTGAATTTCTAAATTGCCCATTTAGAAAATAATGCTAGGGTATTATTAATTTCCGACAAAAGATTGAGAATATATAAGAAGCTGTAGGCTTTAATTTTTTTTCAAAGCATGGTAGAAAATTGTAAATCTTTGATTTTGTAGTTGTAGAATAATATTCTACATAGATTTAATGAGAAATTTAGTAGAATTTTATGAAGTTTCAAGAATGTTTCAGAACTTGCCAGAACACACCCCTGGAAACTTTTAGAACCTTCTGGAATATTACTTTAGAAATATTTATACAGGGATTGACAGTTCTGTATCATTTCAATTGTAGCTACCATAGAGAACAAATAAAAGAAATGGTATAAAGAGGCTGGAATTATTCCTCAGATGCATTCTGTTATATCCGCGGACAGTTCATCAGAACAAGAGAAAAATGTTCGGTGTGACAGCATCTACAGTGGCGGCAACAAAAAAAGTGACATTGAATATTGGCAATAGAAATCGATACATAAAATCGCTTTCACGATTTTACTTGCCAACAAGCCAATGAAAAGGGGCGGGGCTTATGCCACGAGTGGATGACTCTCCTGAGCTAAGACAACAGAACTGCGCTTTATTGGAACTCACTGTCTCGTTTGAGCTCGTACAGTGAGGTTTTGGTGTACAACGCTCCAGCGTGCTGATTTCCTGCATTCGTGCCTACATTTGACGTGCTATAACTTCTGTGCAAGTGGATACAATGGGGCGGAAAAAGCTTTCTGTGACAGAGAAAAGCCGTGCCTTGACCCTATTAGAGCAGGGAAAGTCTTTTATTGATGTAGCAGCAGATTTAGGAACCTCAAGAAATACGATTTATCGCCTAAAACGGGCAGCTGAGTTATTGCCACCAGGTACCATACCAAAGAGGAAGGAGGGCACTGGTGCAGCTAGGAAGACATCTCCAAGGACTGATAATATCCTAAGGCGTGAAGTGATGTCAGACCCTTCTGTAACCTCCGCTTCAATCAAGAAAAAACACCCAGACCTTCTCCAGAACGTCGCCCTCAGGACCATCCGTCATCGCTTACAGAAGGACTTAGGCCTACCGGCTCGCCGCGCTGCCAAGAAGCCACTTCTTACCAAGGCTATGAAGATGAAAAGGCTCAATTTTTGCAAGACCTAGAAACATTGGACAGCTGCCCATTGGAAGAAGGTGATGTTCAGTGATGAGAGCACCTTTAGGCTGGTCAGAGGAGAGTCAAAGATCGTGCGTCGTCCCAGCAATGTGTCTCGGTATGACCCAAAATATACCGTGAAAACTGTGAAGCACCCTGATAGTGTGATGGTGTGGGGTGCCTTTAGTGGAAACAAGGGCAGAGGAGGTCTGTACTTCCTTCCCAAGAATGTAACCATGAGGGGGACTAACTATCTCGAAGTTTTGAAGCAGCACATGCTGCCATTTTGGGAAATTCATCGGTGTGAATTTTTCATGCATGATGGTGCCCCTGCTCACAGGTCCCAGTTAGTAAAAAGGTTCTTCAATGATAATAATATTAGTGTTTTGGAGTGGCCTGGTAATTCCCCGGACCTAAATCCTATTGAGAATGCTTGGAATCTGATGAAATCCAAAGTTCAAGAGACAGCATCCGGCAGCATCAAGGACCTGATAGAATCACTGAAGAAGATCTGGGTTACGATCGACCCCACCTACTTCGCAAACCTCGCTGAATCAATGCCCAATCGACTCAGAATGGTCATCAAGTGCAAGGGCAACATGACCAAGTATTAACTTTCATGAAATATTCATAATAAAATATGTAAGTTACATTTTTCTGTTTCATTTTCCCCGAATTGTCACATGTCACTTTTTTTGTTGCCGCCACTGTATAAGAATATGTTAAGCTTACAAAGCATACTTTGACATGACAATTGGAGACCGAGACAAATCCTAGGCATCCCATTTTGCTTGTAAACACTGCAAGAGAACTTTGGAAGGTAAGAAAATTGTTTGTTGTAAAAGGTAAAATATTAAATGTCACAAGTATTTAAGCTATTATGTTTGTTTGTAAGCAAAGGGTAATAAAGTATATATTTTTTACTTTTACAGAATGGTATAGAGGGGAAAGAAAAGCCATGAAACTTTCCATTCCCAGGATTTGGCGTGCACCCATTAACCACTCAAGCAACTGCTACTTCTGCATGGTGGACCCTTCCAAACGTCGAAGTGGCAAATATGTACCTGTTATTTCCTTTTCCGATCATTCATCCTCTAGTGCAGCAGTACCACACAGTGCTGATCTTCCCGTACCTACCCCTCAGGAAAGGAATAAACCACCCTCAGAAGAAAGCAGAAAAGATCAGTGAAGATGTAAACTACAGTGTCAGAAATATGGCGTTGAGAGGAATCAATGCTATCCAAACCAAAGAGACGTCAATGACCTTGTCAGAGAGCTTGATCTGCCAAAAGCAAATGCTCTGAGCTTTTGATTTCCACGCTAAAAGAGTGGGATTTGCTGGATGGAAATGTGCAAGTGACAAGCCAAAGGAAACGTCATAAACATTTCTCAAGATTCTTTACTTATCAAGTTGGGCTATATGGAATTACATGTAATCCAGATGAGTGGAGTCTCTCCATTTACAGTTCCTTAAGAAGCATTAAAGCTGTACTTTTCTATAATTGGAATAAGTATCTATCCCTTCCTTTGGCTGGAGGGCTGGGAAGTGATTGGAGACTTCAAAATGGTAGCATTTTTGATAGGTTTCCAGGGAAGTTTTACCATGCACATTACCACAAGAAGCAGTTGCTACAAAGGACCGAGTTCTCTGAGGGAAGGCATAATGTCAAGCATGTGCAAATGATAGACCCTCAAAAGGGATGTTGTTCCCTCCATTGCATTTAAAACTAGGTGGCATGAAGCAGTTTGTTAGAGTTCTTACCAAAGTCTGTAGCTTTCAAGCACTTAAAAAAATTTTCTTTCCCAAATTTTCTGAGGCAAAGATGAAAGTTGGTGTCTTTGTTGGACAAGAAATCAGGAAAATCATTGTATTCAGAATTTCCTTAAACGATTAGTAAAAGGGGAAAATAAGCCTGGAAGAGTTTCGTTTCAGTGTGTTAGAGCCTTTTGGGTAACCACAAGGTTGACAATTATGCGAGAATGGTTGAGTACTTAGCGAAAAGCTATGGCCAAATGGGCTGCAGGATGTCCCTGAAGATGCTGTGGTAATTTTTTATTTCGCCTCAACTAACCACTGCCCACTCTAATACCTACCTTTTATTTTAGGTTTCGGGAAAAAAATGAAAATTGTCATGATTGAAAATTGTGATGTAAACAAGTAATAGTTGGATAGTTGGACATTTATATGTAGAAAAACATTTTGTTTTGAATGCACAAAGAAAAGCGGAGCTGGACGTGAAAGCCAGGTATGTGTATGTATGAGTGAGAAATGGCTGTATGTGTGTATACGAGCTAGGGGTGGGTGGAATAAGAAACACTCTAGATAAAGTAAACAGGGGGATATTCTCAACCACTTGGGCATAAGTCGCCGGAAACACGACAGCCTAGAACTAGGCTACTTTGAAATAAAATTATAAAAAAATAACAATGATAAATATTGAAAAAACTTAACAATTAGGAAGCAATCTCCGGCATCGGGGGGAAGTCCCACTCACCCCGGTGCAGGAGCGTGCAACCTACAAAGAGAACAAACGAAAAACAAAATAAAAACTACTTAAATAAAGGGAAGATGCCCGGCACCCCCAAAAGTCAAAGGTCACGAACTCGTCCCGAGTACAAGGGACAGGCGGTAGCGACCCCGCCCATCCCGGTACCGGGACAGGTGTCGTGCGCGAAGATTACCCAGACTGGGACATTCGACAAGAATGTGCCGAACAGTCTGGGGGACGACGCAGTCGTCACAATAGGGCGCAGGCGAGCGTTCCTTCAAATAGCGATGCGTCACAAGAGTGTGTCCGATTTGGAGACGACAGAAAACGACCTGAAGCCGTCGCGGAATTGGGGGATAGGTCCATGGGAACAGTCGAGGCGCAATGGCACGCAACTTTAAATCCCTTCGACCGTCTCCCATTTTCTTTGCCAAGCAGTCCGAAGAGCTGCCCGTATTCCTGCCATGTAGTCAGTGTGAGGAAGAGCGAAACGCTGGTCCCGTCGCAGAATCCTCGCGGACTCTTTGGCGCCCTCATTCCACGCAATTCCTACATGTCCAGGAACCCAGCAGAAGATAATCTCGACATCCGCCCGGCTCGCCAAAACCGTGGCGTCACGGATATCGCGAACCAGGGGATGTGGATATTCCAATGCCCCGAGAGCACTCAGGGCGCTTTGTGAGTCGCTATAGATCACAATCTGGTCTCCGAACCGGGCACGTCGAGTAATCTCCCGTACCGAGTGGTGTATTGCCACCAGCTCGGCCGTGAAGACAGACGCAGCGCCTGGCAGAGACCCGCTGACTTCAAACAGAGGAAATACGAGGGGAAGCCGACCCCCTCTTGGGACTTGGAGCCATCCATATACACTGGCACGGTTTGGCGTGACACAAGGTGTGCTCCAAAAAGGTCGAACGCAATACTCCCGGCGCCGTACAAGCTTTGGGAGCAGAGGCGTCGCGACAAATAGCCAAATGTGGTACCCTCCAAGGTGGCGTCCTGGGCAGAACCAGGGGCTCCACCGGCCCGAGAGCTATATTTAGCTCTCGAAGGAGTTTCCTGGCCCTAAACCCAAAAGGGCTTAGGGTATGACTGGCGTCTCTCGGCGGCATAGGCACCATCGAGATCAGTTGAGGATGCAGTGAAAGCTGTTGGCTAATGAGGGAGGCGCAGGGTTCGCGTGTACAGGCGAGTGATGCACTGCACGCGGCGCAGAGCGAGTGGCAACTCCCCAGCATCGACCAACAGGCTCTAAATTGGGGGAAGTGCGGAAGGCAGCAGGCGGAAGGCAGCAGTCGCAAGGCGAAGGCCGGTGTGGTGGATCGAATCCACCTTCCGCAAAAAACACTCGGCTGCGGATGCATAAAACTCGCATCCGTAGTCGAGCTTCGAGCGAACAAAGGATCGATAAAAAAGTAGGGCAGTACCCCTATAAGCGCCCAAGCGATGAATGTCACGGAACGGAGAATATCCATGGAGCGGGTACAAGAGACCCTAAGGCTGCGAATATGAGCCTCCCAGGTGAGGCGTCGGTCGAATACAAGACCAAAGAAACGGTGCGACTCAACCACATCCAGGCGCACCCCATTAAGAAACAAATCTGGGGCGGGGTGAAGCCGTGGATTGCGGCAGAAGTCCACCACCTTAGTCGTAGCCAAAGAAAACTGAAACCTGTGCACTTCGGCATAGCGAGAGACGCGGTTCAATGCCTGTTGTAGTCGACGCTCCAGAGTTGGCATCTGAGCCGCGCCAAAAGAGATCGAAAGGTCGTCCACGTAGAGCGTAGCGAGAAAATCTTCAGGCAGCACCGAGGTGATGCCGTTGATGCTCAGGGCAAAGAGTGTGACACTGAGGACACTTCCCTGCGGGGCACCCTCTTCCTGCTCCTTTGAGCGAGAGAGAGCTCCTCCCACCTGTACGCGGAAACGACGATCTCGCAAAAATTCAGATATAAACATTGGGAGGCATCCCCTCGCCCCCATCGTGCGGAGAATCTCCATGATACCGTATCGCCATGCGGAATCATAGGCCTTGTGCAGATCGAAAAAGACCGTGGCGTAGTGCTGTCTACGAAGTAAAGCCTCGTAGACGGCATTTTCTAGTCGGAGCAGAGCATCCGACGTGGAGTGGAACTTGCGGAAGCCGCACTGTGCAGAAGACAGCTGGACTCCGCTGTCCAGGAAAAAGGCTAGTCTAACATTTACCAATTTCTCCATCAGCTAGCACACGCAAGAGGTTAGAGAGATTGGTCAGAAACCGGTCTAAGTAGAGTGATCTCTCCCCGGCTTGCGAAAGGCGAGCACAGTAGCGATTCGCCAGGAATCTGGGAGAACACCATCTACCCAGATCCTGTTGCCAAATCTAAAAAAAAGGCCATGCCTCGCTCACCCAGGTGTCGAAGCATGGCGTACGGGACATCGTCCGGACCATGGGCGGTGTCCGCGCACGAAGCCTGAGCGGAGCGCAACTCACTCATAGTAAACTTTTCGTTGAAGGATTCTCCGCCTCTGGAGGTAAAGTCCAGCCGGCGGCCTTCCGCGACATCACGACGTGCATTGAATGCTGGCGGAGCAGCCTCCCGGTTAGAGAATGCGGAAAAAGCCCTCGCGAAGGATTCCGCCACGGACGCGGGGTCCGAGATTGCGGTCCCATTCTCCTGGAGAACGGGAGGGTGGTCCTACGAGAACTTGCCCCTAATCCTTTTGACTCGCTTCAGCACCTCTGCTAAAGGGGTCTTCCCGTTAAGTGAAGACACGTATGCCCGCCAAGAAGAGCGGCGGGCGTGCTTTGAAATATACCGGAACCTAGCCCTAGCCCGACGAAATTCACTGACAGTGAAATCGTTCGGGCAGAGCTTATAGCGCATGTAGGCATAACGCTTCTGTTTGAGGGCCGTCTCACACTCGGCCGACCACCATGGGAGTAGTCGGCGTGCAACCGGCCAGACGTTCTAGGAATAGTAGTCAGGCTCGCGGCGATGAGGTTGCCGGAGAAGAACTCAACGGCCTCATCTACCGATCTAAACTCCTCGACTGAGATAGAGAATTCAGTCATTTCCCGAAATGCAGGCCACCGCGCCCACGCCAAGCACCACCGAGGTGAGCTCTCAGGCGGCAGTTGCCCTGAAAATGATAATTGAATGGGAAAGTGATCACTACCATGGAGGTCATCGATCAGATCGGCAAGGACTTGTCTCCTGGGATTTATTGAGTAATCTTTCCAGAGAGGATGCCCTACGTTCAGATCTCCAAGCAAGAGAAAGGGCCTCGGCAACCGTGCCACGACGCGGCGGAAGTCCCCCGCGTCGAAGTCAGCTGACGGTGGAATGTACGCAGAAATGATAGTATACCTCCTATCCATGTGCAGCTGCACATCCACTGCCTGAAAGGAGGTATCTAAAGAGAAAGGAAGAACGGCGACATCATACCGGGTGTAAACAGCGAATCCCCCAGCCCGGCCATCTCATGGTGGTGGGGTCAAAAGACCCTTATACCCCGGGAGGGCGGGCAGGGGGCACGCGCCTAGCATGGATTCCTGCAGAAAGATGGCTAATGGGAAACGGGACGAGACGAGCCTCCGCAGCTCCTCCCAGTTGGCCCGGAGTCCACGGCAATTCCATTGAAGGAATATGCCCTCGAGGTCTAGCTCGGAAGAGACGCGGGGGCCCTCATCGAACAGAAGACCCTCACGGAAATGGCCGTACGCTTCCTAGAGGCAGAACCCCGGGCGCTGTTGGCGCTGTCGCCTTCGATGACTTATTGGGGGAGGTTGGGCTCGCCATGCGAGTCTTTTCTCCCCCCGCCTCGAAAACTTAGGCGGGCGTTGCGGCTTCGGAGGCGGGGGGGGGCCTCTTTTCGAGGAATCACCGTCTCCGAGCTACTCGCTCCACCACTAGGCGTGGGCGAAGGAGCCGAAGCTCTTTTGTTGCTTTCCTCCTTTCGGGGGACAGTTTTAGGAACCCCGGAAGATGGCCTAGCGACCAACTTCAGGGGTGTTGCCTCCTGTGAGTCTAACGACTCGTGGAGGCGCGTGGCCGTTTCGCCTTACGGGAAACGGTCACGCTGAGAAAAGAGGGGGGGAGACCTGGTTTTAGCCGGGGTTGGGGATGAACCCTTTTTGCCGCCAGTAGAGCCCGCAGAAGGGCTCCGAATGGGCGTGGAAACAACCGTGCTCGTTGGCCTGGATGGGCCAGGAGACGAGGGTGCCTTTCTAACTATTGAGGCATATCACGTCCCAGGCAGAGCCGGGCGCGCCAGGACCAAGTCCTTAGCCTCGCGGAATGAGAGTCGATCCTGGGCCTGAACGGCCACGATTTCTTTCTCAAGGAGATATGCACCACATTGCTTCGAACAAGCGGGGTGCGGCTCTCCGCAATTGACACACTTGGCCACACACGATTTAGACTTATCGTGTGCGGCCTTGGAGCAATTTACACAGACTTCGGGTGACCCCGACTTTGCAAGTCTACATGAGCGATTCGTATGGCCGAAGCGGTGACAGTAATAGCACCGCCGCGGCAGTGGCACGAATGCCTTCACGCGGTAGTGGTACCAACCGGCACGCACCGACTCAGGGAGCTTGTCACAGTCGAACGTGACGAAGAGTGTAGGGGTGGGTCTCGAGGCCCCTCCCTGTTTTCTCATCACACGTTCGACCTTGACCGCCCAATGGTCGGCCAGCTCTAAGGTGATGTCCTCAATGGAGTAGCCAACGAGTTCCCTCGCATAAACTACTCCTTTCACAAAGTTCATGGTAGAGTGCGGAATCACACTCACCGGGGTGCCATGAAGTGTCCGAAGAGCACTTATTTTGGCCGCCTCGGCGGGATTCGCCGCATTCGCCAGAAGGCTCCTGTCCGAGAAACGGGTCACCTTCGGCTCTCTACCAATTGCACTAGTTAATCCTCTCCTCTGATGGATCATGTTGCCCTTGGCCAACATGGTGCCATCAGTGAATCAAATAACGAGGAAGCGTTTGAAGCCAGCGGGCTCGAAAACGCCAGGTAACCTCAGAATGAAGGGCCCCGATGTCATCGAGGCTCCGCCCTGTGCACTTTTCCTCTGTGTCATAGTCAGGGGCTCCGTACCCGGAGGAGGGGGAGGCAGAGGGGCCGGATGTGCCGATCTTGGCTTGGTCGCCTACCAAAGTGGCAGCAGACCCATCCGTTCCCGCAGCACCTGCGGATGGAGAGGAGCCCCGAGTCTTTTTAGTTTTTTTTGTCTTTTTCTTCTTTTAGGAGAGGAGGGCGAGGAATGAACCCGCTTCTCACCTCCGACGGCAGAAGCCCCTAGGCCAGATGGACCGGCCTCAGCTAGGTCCTTCTCCGAAATGGAGAAGGTCCTGGTGGTCTCAGCGGCACCGGTCAGAGGAGATCCCTCTCCTCCTTGTACTGCCTCGGAGGCCTCAGCCGTTTGAGGAGGACCTTGCATAGGGGCGGATTCGGGTTCGGTGCTTGGCGCCGCGCCCGGATTCCCCCCTATGGAAGGCCCTACCGTCTGAGGCTGGGTTTCCTCAAAGACCATGTCTATCACAGGAGGGGCCTCCAGTTGGCCATCCCTTCCAAGGACATCGCAAGTCCCCTTGGCAGCGTCACCAGTCTTCTTTGGGGAGGCAGAGGCCTTGACCCCGGCAAGGTTTAAAATTCTTGCCAGCAGGTCTTTTGAGGGAAGCGACCGAAGGGGTATGGCTTCCCTCTCCCCCCTAAGGGGGTTTGCCCTACCGAGCCGCTTCGATGTGGAGCGGCTGGATCCACTTGGAAAGAACAGAGGGGACTGCCGCTGGAAAGAGGGAGGTGCCCGAAAGCACCTCCAGAGAAAGGGGTGAGGGGGAGTCCCCTACACCCGTTGGCGAAGGAGAGGAGTAAGCCTCCTCTCCGGTTAAAGAAGTATGGAGGGTCCCCTACGCAAGCACAGGGGGGAGGACCTCCATTTTTTTGTTGGAGCTGCCCATCATTGGGCATGGTGACCCTATTTGGATCACGGGACGCAATCGCGCATCACCTCTCGCAGTAGCCCGCACTGCAAGAGGTGCTTACAGGCCCGGCAGAGCCAGGCGCCGCCATTTGGGACCACCCCTACCGCCTGGTGGCCTGGCAGTCCATCGGCATGGCGGCTCCACCTTGGACACGGCGTAAAATGATAGATTGTGAAGAGGAGAGGAAAAGGGATGTAATGAAGGTATGGGTGGGGGTGAAGCAGGTTGTTAAAAACCAACCACCCCAGACCGGAGCTCAGGGGTTAGGGAACATTGTCCCCTTCACTCTCAGCCCCGATCCGGGACGGTTGGCTGAGAAAAAGGTCAGCATCTACCCTGAGAAATTAGAGGCTGACCAGAGAAAGTTGTGGGAGAGGTCGTATGAAAAGGACGGAAACAAGTGTTTTGAAGGAAGGAGAAGAGGCTAAGCTGGGGTCGGACAGGGTGATGAGTCCCGTCAGCACGGCGGCCAGGATGGCAAATCGCCACCGCGCTCCTTCAGGGGATGTAGAGCCAGGAGACCTCCTGCGATAGAGAGAGAGAGAGAGAGAGAGAGAGAGAGAGAGAGATAGAGAGAGAGAGAGTAACAAGGAGTAACAAGGAAAGTAAGTACCCTAGGAGACCTTACGGTCCATTCAAAGAGGGTACCTTTGGACTAGCAATTGAGCGGGCACATGGCTGCTCAATTGTTTTGCGTCCATAAACGGCCACTTTTCAAGACTTTGTCTAGTCTTGACTTGAACTGGTCAACAGATTCACTGTTGACAACTTCCACTGGAAGTGCGTTCCACTTACCGCAGATACTGTAGGTGAAAAAGTTTCCACACAGATTGCGGTTGTAACGCTTCAGTTCAAGTTTGAAGCCGTGATTGCGCGTTCTGTTCTCACTCAGTGTGAAAATATCCCGGTAGTCAACATTGTCGAACCCTCGAAGTATTTTGAAGACTTCGATGAGCTGACCACGCAGTCTACGGGTTTCCAGTGAGAACAGATCTAACTCCCTTAGTCTATCCTCATAACTTTTATGTCGGATAGAGGGAATCAGCTTGAGAGAGAGAGAGAGAGAGAGAGAGAGAGAGAGAGAGAGAGAGAGAGAGAGAGAGAGAGAGAAAGAGAGAAAGAGAGAAAGAGAGAAAGAGAGAGAGAGAGAGAGAGAGAGAGAGAGAGAGAGAGAGAGAGAGAGAGAGAAAGAGAGAAAGAGAGAAAGAGAGAGAGAGAGTAACAAGGAGTAACAAGGAAAGTAAGTACCCTAGGAGACCTTACGGTCCATTCAAAGAGGGTACCTTTGGACTAGCAATTGAGCGGGCACATGGCTGCTCAATTGTTTTGCGTCCATAAACGGCCACTTTTCAAGACTTTGTCTAGTCTTGACTTGAACTGGTCAACAGATTCACTGTTGACAACTTCCACTGGAAGTGCGTTCCACTTACCGCAGATACTGTAGGTAAAAAAGTTTCCACACAGATTGCGGTTGTAACGCTTCAGTTCAAGTTTGAAGCCGTGATTGCGCGTTCTGTTCTCACTCAGTGTGAAAATATCCCGGTAGTCAACATTGTCGAACCCTCGAAGTATTTTGAAGACTTCGATGAGCTGACCACGCAGTCTACGGGTTTCCAGTGAGAACAGATCTAACTCCCTTAGTCTATCCTCATAACTTTTATGTCGGATAGAGGGAATCAGCTTGGTTGCCCTGGCTTGTACGCGTTCCAATCTCGCGATGTCCTTTCGCAATGAAGGACTCCAAAATTGTACGGCATACTCCAGGTGCGGTCGGACAAGTGAGTTGTACAGGCACAGTACAATCTCCTGGTTCCGATAACCAAACTGGCGCTTAATATAGCCTAGCATCCTTTGGGCCTTTTTCTCCGCCTCAATGCACTGTTTCGAGAACTTGAGGTCACTAGTGATTGTTACACCCAAGTCCTTCTCAGTGTCGGTGGATTCAATAGCAGTGCCCTTAAGGATATACTGAGATTGGGGGTTTCTGTGGCCGATATGCATCACTTTGCATTTGCCCACGTTAAAAGGCATTTGCCACGTGTCCGACCACTCCCCAATCTTCCCAAGATCTTCCTGCAGGCGGGCAGTATTTCCATCCTTTGCAACGTTCATACCAAGCTTGGTATCGTCGGCAAATTTGGAAATCTTCGCAACCATGTCACCGTCCATGTCGTTGACGTAGATGATGAATAGTAGTGGTCCCAGGACAGAACCTTGAGGCACCCCGCTAGTAACGGGCACCCACTCAGAAGACTGTCCATTTACCACCACCCGTTGCCGTCTGCCACTTAGCCAGTTCTCGATCCAGCCGGCTACCTTTCCGTCTATGCCAAGCGCTCGCACTTTCCGGAGAAGGCGGCGGTGTGGTACCTTATCAAAGGCTTTCTGAAAGTCTAGGTAGACCACATCCACCGCCTTGTCCCGATCGTGCTCACTGAAAACGAAGTGGAAGAATTCCACAAGGTTCGTCAGGCATGACCGTTGCCTTCGGAAGCCGTGCTGGGAACTCCTCAGTAGCAGGTTTGACTCTAAATACGACGTCACTTTGTCCACCATGATGCTTTCCATGAGTTTACCGACTATCGAAGTCAGACTGATAGGTCGGTAGTTCGACGGTTGGTTACGGTCTCCTTTCTTGAAGATAGGAGTCACCTCCGCCTCACGCCAGTCTCTAGGAACGCATCCGGTCCGGATTGACATGTTAAAGATAGCGCACAGATGTCGTGATACTTCATCGCACACTTCCTTCAACACTTTAGGTAGAAACCCGTCCGGTCCAGGGGACTTATTCGTCTTTAGGTCAGCGATCTTTTTCTTTATTTCTCCTTCGGTGAAGTCCATTGCCTCCAGCTTTTCCCCCGAGTAGGAATCCGTCGGCTGGGGAATAGGACCACACTCTTCAGTAAACACTGAAGAGAAGTAGTCGTTGAGGAGGTTAGCATTTTCTGCATCTGAATGCTTTAATGTCCCCTCCTCATTCCTCAAAGGGCCAATCGTTCGACGGATTGGTTTACGGCTGTTCACATATCCAAAAAACTCCTTGGGATTCCCTTTACAGAGTCTCGCCACTCGGAGTTCCTCAGACCGCTTAGCCGCCCTTATGCTGGACTTCACTCTCCTGGCTAGCCTCCGGTATTCGTCAAAGTCACCCGAGATCTTCGATTGCCGGTACACATTTCTCTTCTCCCTAAGCAGTTGGCCGATTTCTCGATTAAACCACTTAGGTTGAACAGAAGACAGACGGGGGCATTTCAGAGGGATGAAACGCGATTGAAGACTCATGAATGTGGTTTTGAAACTATTCCACGAGTCTTCAACGGCATCGCACACTTCTAGCCTCACGTCAGTCAGTCCAGCTCGAAGGCTTGCAAAGTCTGCTCTTCTCAAGTCAAGTTTCTTTAATTGACTGGCAACAGACCTTACCTTCGGGATCTTGACGCTAAATCTAACTAGCTGGTGATCACTGCCACCGAGCTCTTCGCCTACAGAGATATCCTCAACGATATCATCCTCAGAGGTGAAGACCAAGTCGAGGATATTGTCTCCTCTCGTCGGTTCTCTGACCCATTGAGTGAGGAACTCGTTGTTGGCGAACTCCAGGAGTAGCGCGCTCTCGCCACAGGCTGCTCTGGTTTCCCAGTCAACTTGTCTGTTGAAATCGCCCATAACGATGCACACTCTGCCTTGAACCAGCTCACCCAGCAGCTGGTACAGTTCCCTGTCCTTCTCAACAGGTTGGGAAGGGGGTCTGTAAAGCAGCAGGGTCCTGTATTTGGCAGGACCGATCTCTAGGTCAACGCCTAGGAGCTCGTGGTCGGATATAACGTTGGAGTTCGTAGATTTGATTGTATCCTTGACATACAACATTACACCGCCACCCTCTCTGTCTGGCCTATCTTTGTGGAAGAGTTGGTAGCCAGGAACCGTGAATTCGCCTTCAAAGTCTCGGTTTGACGTTTTTATCCACGATTCTGTTATGGCTACCATTTCGGGTTCTTCCGTCGCTACGAGGCCACGGAGCTCAGGAAATTTGTTCCTGATTGACCTCGCATTGAACAGAAGAACCTTCAGGGAGTCCCCTAATGTAGGACCCCCTATACTCTTCCGTTTCCCGGCTTCTTGTTTGTCGTGGTGGCACCATTTTTAACAACCTCCGAGAAGGTTGTTTGGGGAGTGACTCGGGCGTACTGGCGTACGTCCGCCTTCCCAATGGGCCGGACACTCCTTTGGGTGCGCTCCACGACATCCTGGATGAGGTTGGCTAGGAACGCCTTGCCCTTAAAGGAGAGGTGCACCCCGTCCCTTTGGTAGAGGTCTTTTCTACCATAGAATACGGCGTACGGGTCCACAAAAAAGACACCCTCAGCCGTACAGAGGTCTGCAAGGCGCCTGTTTAGCGACATGTTCCTCAAGCGGGCAGTCCGGCTTGGACCCCACCTCGGGAGCATCCCCACCACGACGCGTCTGCGGGTTTTCAGTCCACAGTCGTCGACAGCGCCCATAACTGTCCTCATAATTTCACCTGTAGGGCCTACCCTACCTCCTCTGAGGTAGAGGTCGTTGCCACTTACCATAAGGGCAACGACTGAAGTCTCTGAAATCTGAGACTTCTCGGCCTCAGCTCTTACCTGCATATTCCCACAACCTGGGATGCAGCTCACCTTAACGCTTGTGCGAAGGCGGGCCGCTAGCAGGGGCTTCAGACCCCGTGCTTGAGAATCACCAATAAGGGTGACTCTTGCACATTTGACTGCGGACGACTTAGTCTTTCCTTTCGGAGGCGACTTGCCGCTTTCCTCTTGTATCTCTAATTTTTTTTTCTTCTTCTTCTTATTCTTCCTCTTATTCTTCTTCTTGACTTCCTTTGCTATCTCTTCGTTTGTTTCCCGTTTCTCTTCTTCTGCTTCTACTTTCTCTTCTTCTGTTTCCAGTTTCTTTTCTTCTCTTTCTACTTTCTCTTCTTCTCCTTTTACTTTCTCTTCTTCTCTTTCTACTTTCTCTTCTTCTATTTCTACTTTCTCTTCTTCTATTTCTACTTTCTCTTCTTCTATTTCTACTTTCTCTTCTTTCTTCTTTCTTTTCTTCTTTTTGGCTCGTTGAGGAAGCCCTTCAGCAGAAGAAATCGGCTGTTGGACGTCCGGAGCCTTCTCGCCTGAGCATCTGCATCTCTCTGTTTTTAAGAGTTGAACTTCCCTTTTAAGGAGGGAGT